>JAAGEH010002526.1:10477376-10509125 GCA_011751065.1 Lasiurus cinereus | reverse complement strand
AGAGAGTTAGAAACATTGATGAGAGAGAGACATTGATCAGCTGCCTCCTGCATGCCCCCTACTGGGGATGTGCCCGCAACCAGGATGCATGCCCTTGACCGGAATCAAACCTGGGACCTTTCAGTCCGCAGGCTGATGCTCTATCCACTGAGCCAAACCAGTTTCAGCAGATCTAGTGTTTTCTAAGCCTTCATTTTTTTATACTCCTTCATGTAGGCAGTATAATTAGTGCAATGTTTTGCTTTAAGGAAAACACATTAGAATAGGCAATCAATAAGTATGTGTTAAGTATATGGACTTTTATTTTTTTAAATCCTCAACCTTTCGTTGTAATATTAATAGGCAGTATTAATTAGCGCAATATTTTGCTTTAAGGAAAACACATTAGAGTAGGCAGTCAATAAGTATGTGTTAAGTAGATGGACTTTTTTTTTTTTTAATCCTCAGCCTTTTGTTGTACATTCTCATGGCCCCCTGGCTTCAGGTCCCATGGCTGAGGTTTCTCAGTCCTGGCTCTCAGCACATTATGGCGGAGATGTGGGGGAGAGGGAGTTTGGCCCTCGTTCATGCGGCCTGGGAGTGTGGGTGGTGACCCCTCCCTGCTTTTTATAGCTTCTGATCTCCCCCTCTTCTCTCTCACCCGCCAATGTCCAATCATTTCTTACGGGCAGTGGTTTCAGTCTCTTGTGCTGTCTCTGTCTATCCATGCCTCACGTTTGTCTCATCTTCTGCCATCCAACCACCAACTGCTGGCAGGTCTTTGCACAGAAAGACTCTGCTGGAGAGGCGGCGCCCCACCTTCACAGTGTCCCCAGCAGCTCGCCACAGCCTCTGGTGCTCCCTGCACCTCGCTGGCTCGTGGGCTGCCCGCCCTGATGAACACACTTAGTACCTGTGCACCCGATGGGAGGAGAGTGTCACTAGCCATCTCCGCGGGTGCAGTTATAAAGTCATGTGGCGTCTGCCCCCCTTTCCGAGTTCCCCGTGATCACAGACTCTCCTTACACCCCCAGCCGCCCGAGCTGAAGTGTGCAGCAGCCCCGGGGAACGGTTCCGGATCTTCCGGGCGGAGAAGACCTACGCCGTGAAGGCGGGAAGGTGGTACTTCGAGTTCGAGGCTGTCACTGCCGGGGACATGCGCGTCGGCTGGAGCAGGCCCGGCTGCCAGCCCGATCAGGAGCTGGGCTGCGACGAACATGCCTTCGCCTTCGACGGCTTCAAGGTGAGCGGGCGCCGGGCTGCAGCCACGGGTGGGGGGCATCCTCCCTGCCGGGCCTGGCTTCCCCCGGAGGTGCCAGGGCGCACGCGCACACACTGGGAAGATGGTGCCCAGGGAAACTCGTGCCCTTGTAGTTTTAAAACAGCGCTTTCCACCCCCACACCCAGGAAACCCCTTGTCAGAAAGATGAAGCGTCCCGTCTCACAAAAGTGTTAAAAATACATTCGCTCATTAAAATACACACACGTCGACACAGCAGTTCCATGGAAGAAATCGCTCCTCAAGCAATAATTAATGACAGGCAGACCCCTTTAATAACTGTGAGAATACCTAAGGCAATGCGGCTTATAACCACAGCGAGTTTCCACTTTCAACATCATTAGGCATTTTCATTTCTTTGGCTCCGGGGAAGCTTCTTCTATTATTTATACACCATGCGATGTTATTTTATCCATATGAAATATTAAACAAAAACTTGCGTGTGCGAACGTAGTCACAATAGACTAATAGTCATTCTTGCTGATGAAATAGATCTTTTATTTGTTTCCGCTGATTTTCCTCCGGTGGACTCTCTTCCTTTTTTTATGAGGGAAACATAATGGGAAAAAAGGAATTAGAATAAGGAAGCAATCTCTCAGGTATGCATGGAGGGAGAGCATTTCCAGGTTAGAAACTAGCAGAGTGTCCTCTAGGGCAGATAAACCTCTTTATTCTGAAATGTCTGATCTTTATTTTTCCTAAATTCTGCTTTTTACTTCAGATGGGAAAGTCGAATACCTTGTGATACCTAGTTTGTTAAATAAATTTTCTAAAAACTACTAAGTATTATACTTGAGAAGAATCATATCATTGTTTTGCTTTAGTGACTTGTATCTCATTACAGATTAGATCCCAGTGAAGGTGACATTTAGGGGAAAGTTAAAAGATTTACCTGGAAAATCAGTATCACTAATTTTATAACTACAGATCAATAGAATATACTATAGATTCAACTATCACACTTATCCTCTGTGTATATCAAACAATATTGTCATCTATATTCAGTCTTCAGCAAACATATTGTAAACATTTGTAGGTTTGGTTTGAAACTTTATTTTATTATACAGGATGAGGCAAAGGTTTACAGTTGTTTGTATGCAAGATAATAATGAATAAATAATAATATAAAAATAAACTTGTTTGTACTCAAAACTGTAAACCTACTTTTGCCCCACGTTGTATATTGAAATGCATTAAGATGTCCATTTTGTTATATATCAGTGCCATTGTTCCAAGGAATGGAACTTTGTTTTGAAATGGATGAAAACTAGAATGTCACTCAAAGATAAATTCCCAGCTTGAGTCTCTGCTCATAATTCTTTGTATTTGGGGGAGTAGAGAGAAACCACTCATGTCCCGGGAAGCATCCATTGTAGAAAGAAAAATAAAATGTGAAAGACAGAGTTTTCTTTTGAATAGAAAGTATGTGGAGTAGGTTTTTAAAGCAATAGATTCTCAAAATGATGAAATAGCATTTGGGCTTTTCTGGAGTCAGTGCACACAGTGGGGACTTAGGACTCCCAGATCCCGGCTCTGGGGTGGGGGTGGGGAGAGGAGGGCTGCTGTGAATCCTGCAGGCAGTGGGGGTGCGTTCTCCCGGCTTTGTCGGTGACAATGACTCTTCTGTCCCCAGGCCCAGCGGTGGCACCAGGGCAATGAGCACTACGGGCGCTCCTGGCAAGCAGGCGATGTCATGGGGTGCATGGTGGACATGACGGAGCGCACCATGATGTTCACCCTGAATGGCGAAATCCTTCTGGACGACTCGGGGTCAGAGCTGGCTTTCAAGGACTTTGATGTCGGTGACGGTAAGTGTGTTGGGGCGTCACCAGGAGGTTCTTGGTTTTGATGCCCGTGACCCCATCTTCGCTTGAGGGTGAGGGCAGAGGAGCTGCCGCTCCAAGTCGCATGGGCATCCTCCTGGCCTTTTGGATCAGACACCCTTGACATTGCTCTAGCTGAGGCCTCTTCACACGACAGAGCTGAGGCAGAAATGGCTGCTTGGACGTGCATAGAAAATAGGTAGCAGGCAAGAGGCGCATTTTCCACGAATGTTAAGTTTTTATTTAGGATTTCGCTCTGCGCTGCTTAGAGCTTCTGTTCAGGCCCTCTGCTGGATGCAGAGAGGACAAAGATGAATAAACCCTGTTCTGTCTTTATGTGGTTACGGTGTGCTGGAGAGTCTTCACGTGTGTGATTTCTGCTGAGCCAGAAGTTGGAAATACCAGTGAAGGGATGCACAGTGCAGAGGGCAGGCAGCTGTGCGGTGGCACCAGGTGACCTGGGCAGGGATTTAAAGATGAAAGCCCTTCGTGAGGCAAACACTTTCAGGAAGGGGGCTATTTTCATTGACATTAAATTAAATTAAAAATTGAGTTTTTTGCCTGGCCGGCGTGGCTCAGTGGTTGAGTGTTGACATATGAACCACGAGGTCATGATTCGATTCCTGTCAGGGCACGTGCCCAGGAATCCTGGAGGACTGGCTGCTTAGCATGCATCTCATGAACAGAGTCCAAGGTGAGGAGGGACTTGCCTAGAGGTCGCAGTTAGTGAATTGTGATGCTGAGGTCAAATACTGCCCTTCTGACCTTACATCTATTTTCCGGTGTATAAGACGACAGGGCGTATAAGACGACCCCCAACTTTTTCAATTAAAATGTAGAGTTTGGGATATACTCACCCTATAAGAGCACACTTGGCATATAAGATGACCCCTGACTTTTGAGAAGATTTTCCTGGGTTAAAAAGTCGTCTTATATGCTGGGAAATACGGTAGTACTTAGCACCGGTTCTCTTTCTGGAGCAACACTTGTGATCATGCCGTACTACCAGGCCCTTATACCAATGGAACTGAAGGTTGTGATTCTTCTTTCCTCCAGGATTCATCCCTGTGTGCAGCCTCGGGGTGGCTCAGGTGGGAAGGATGAACTTCGGGAAGGACGTGAGCACCTTGAAGTATTTCACCATCTGTGGCTTACAGGAGGGCTACGAGCCATTCGCCGTTAACACCAACAGGGACATTACCATGTGGCTGAGCAAGCGGCTTCCTCAGTTTCTCCAGGTTCCATCCAACCACGAACACATTGAGGTTTGCTTTTTCTTAAATTACCAATTGCCAAAAGACAGCATTAGAATATGAGAGTTTTATTTGGACAATTACTGTCACTTACTTAAAATGGTGACCCAGAGTGTTACATAGAAATAGAATTAAGCATAGGCTCAGCCTTGACTTTAAATACTTTCTGAGTAGCTGATTATACTGGTGAGTAATTGTTAATTTCCGTTTTTAGAGGCAAGATCAGGCTCAGTCTGAATAGATGCAGTTATAACATGAAGTTCCCAAACCCTCTTCTGAGTAAGAAGCGAAACTACGGGTATATCTGCAACACAGTCTCGCTATACTCCATAGTCTAATTTCCAAAATCACACACATGTGGCTGCATTTGGGGTTTTAAAGACATGAAACATGTGGTCTTTAGAACCCCAAACCCACAGTGATGGCTGGAATTGACCTATTGCGTCTTTGTGTGCTAGGTGAACCCGAGAAATAGAACCCCCAAGTCCACAGTTATGGCTGGAATTGACCTTTTGCGTCTCTGTGTGCTAGGTGACTAGAATAGATGGCACCGCGGACAGCTCTCCATGTTTGAAGGTCACTCAGAAGTCCTTCAGTTCCCAGAACAGCAGCACAGACATCATGTTCTACCGGCTGAGCATGCCCATCGAGTGCGCAGAGGTCTTCTCCAGGACGGCGGCCGGGGGGCTCCCGGGTGCCGGCCTCTTCGGGCCCAAAAGCGAGCTGGAGGACTACGACGCGGATTCTGATTTCGAGGTTCTGATGAAGACAGCTCATGGCCACCTGGTGCCCGATCGAGTGGACAAGGACAAAGAAGCTACAAAACCCGAGTTTAACAACCACAAAGATTACGCGCAGGAAAAGCCCTCTCGTCTGAAACAAAGGTGCTGATCTCTGCCAAGAGATCCTCAGAGGGAGCTGGTTCTGGGGGGGGGGCTGCAGTGGAGCGAGGGATTTCCTGCATCAGTTTTCCTTTTTCTTCGCCCTTCTTCATGCGCAGAGGATTCTATAGGGGACAGTTAAGTACTGTGTTTGTCATCTGATTTGTTACCACAGGTGTACTCTATCCCGAGTTCCTTTTATGTGCCTTTTCATTTGGTAAAAATAAAACAAACAGGAAAATTTACCATCTTAACCACTTTTAAGTGCGCTTAGAAATTCTAAGTGTACAGCACAGTTGAGTGAACGGTAGTGTTAGGGGTGATCACATTGCTGGGACACATCTTCAGCACGTTGTCATCTTGCAAAACCGAAACCCTGTACCCATTAAACAAGTCTCCTTTCCACCTCTCCCTGGGCGCTGGTAACTGCCATTCCACCTTTTGTTTCTATGAAATTGACTAAGCTGGTACCTCTTATAAGTGGAATCATACAGTATTTTTCTTTGTGTGACTGGTTTGTCTCTTTAAGCATAATGTCCTCAAGGTTCATCCATGTTGTGGCATGTTAGACCTTCTTCCCTTTTTTAAGGCTGAGTAATACACCATTGGGTATCTAAACCACATTTTGTTTATCCATTCGTCGCTCCCTTCATTGATGAAGGTTTGGCTTGATTCTACCTCTTGGCTAGGGTAGATAGTGCTGTTGTCAACATGGATATAAAAATACCCTTTCAAGACCCAATTTTTATTTGTTTTGGATCTATACCTAGAAATAGGATTTCTGGTAGTTCTATTTTTACGTTTTTAAGGAATCTTCATATTGTCTTCCAGAACTGTTGCACCATTTTATGATACTACCACCACTATACAAGGGTTCAAATTTATTCACATCCTTGTCAACCCTTGTTGTTTTCTGTTTTTTTGTTTTGTTTTGTTTTTTCATGGTAGCTAAACTACTGGCTCATCTAGTTTGGATTTGCATTTCACTGATAATTAATGCATATCTTTTCATATTCTTATTGGTCATTTGTCGATCATCTTTGGAGAAATGCCTTTTCAAATTCTTCGTCCGGTTTTGGATTGGCATGTTGGCTTTTCTGCTTTTGAGTTGTAAGAGTTCTTTGCATGCACTGGATACTAATTTTTAGCAGATAGATGGTTTGTAAGTATTTCCTCCAGATAGTTAGTTTTCAGAATGTCTGTATTTACTTTCTTGGTTGAAACTTAAAGAGTATTCTCCCTAAATGGTATTTTTATGGACAAGAAGGAAACCCACTTTAGCATTTTGCCTCGCACTAAATCTGAATTTCTGAGCCTCAGCATACCCTGGGGTAGATAACTGCTTGTTGTGAGAGTCTGCCTTATTCACGAAACATGGTCTCCATCCATAGATGCAGCGGGCACACACTTGGCCCCCATCCCATGTTGCGACAACCAAAAACATCTCCAGATGTTGCCAGACATCCTCGGGGGTGTGAAATCGCCCCTGGTGGATACTCGCTGCACTAAGCTGACTATTCACTTGTGTTTGAAGGAAGCAGAACTTTTAACGTTGCTTACTCCCGGTTCTGTGTTATTTTCAGATTCTTGCTGAGGAAAACGAAGCCAGATTACAGCATGAGCCACTCTGCGAGGCTCACCGAGGATGTCCTTGCGGATGATCGGGACGACTATGACTATCTGATGCAGACGTCCACGGTACGAGGTCGCAGCTCCCGTCATCAAGTCAGTCTGTCACTCATCCCATGTGACATTTCAGACAGTCCACTTGAGTCATCATACTTAGCAAGCTTAGGTTTAAAATAATTCTTTCTTATTTGGTGGGGTGGAGGGGAGAAAAAAGCTGAAATATATATGGATATACAGTAAAAGAGCTATTTTAGGGAAAAAGGCCTATTTTTTTTTTCTTGGCAAAATTTGAATTTGTGACCTAATTTCTCTGAGTACATATACTTTCTTTCATCTTTGTGATCTGTCTAAAACAGTGGTTCTCAACCTTTCTAATGCCGCGACCCTTTAATACAGTTCCTCATGTTGTGGTGACCCCCAACCATAAAATTATTGTAATGTTGCAACTGTTATGCATCGTATCTGTGTTTTCCAGTGGTCTTAGGCGACCCCTGTGAAAGTGTTGTTCGACCCCCAAAGGGGTCGCAACCCACAGGTTGAGAACTGCTGGTCTAAAAGAAGATAATTTATATCTTGTTAGAGGTCAAGTTCTGTTCTGTGCCATTTAAAGTTTTCAAAACAGCTAAATGCCAAATGGAAAAAAATAGATAGTAGTGTCCCTCAAGTCCCCCCACGTTTGAGGTTGGTTTTTCACATATTAGATTGGAGCTATTTCAAAGTGGTTTTTAAGGGGTGGAAATGTGACATTTTAGTGCTAGGAAAGATGACCTAGCCACAGGTGTAGAATTCCAGCATAGATTAGCACACTGTGAAAGGCGGCAGAATTCAGAGCTTGCCTGCCTGATGGCTGATGATTATATTGCATAAACATCCTCTATATGTACAAATACATATGGTGTGCATATCATATGTATACTCCCACAGTCATGCAAACAACATGCAAGAGTATAAGAGTCTTCCACCATTGAGCACGTCTGCTCAGATAAAGACTTCTCTATTTCCGTTATTTCTAGCTGAACTCCGGATCTCTGCTCTGAGGCTCTTCTTACTGTACAGTGTTAATCTTTGGTGTCGATGACATTTTAATTAGAGCCAGTGATTTTAAGCAACTATATTCTTCAACATTCTAAGGACAGTGCAGTTCAGGTTGGTCCGTGTTATGTTGCCGACGCCTGCTTTGCTGTCTTCACAGTACTATTACTCGGTGAGGATCTTCCCCGGACAGGAGCCGGCCAGCGTCTGGGTGGGCTGGGTCACGGCCGATTTCCACCAGTACGACACGTGCTTTGACCTGGACAGAGTTCGCACAGTCACCGTGACCCTGGGAGATGAGAAAGGGAAAGTGCACGAAAGGTTGGTTTTCCTCCCTTTCTTACCAGGGACGGCTGATGGAAATGGTGATCAACCTAGGAGTTTGCTTTTTGGATTTATTTCATCCCCAGTGTATGGATTTATTTCTACTCATAGGAACCATATAATCAAAACCTTAATGTCAGTGTCCTTTCTGTTGCTCCAACAAGCCAGTAAGGAGTCTGAGTATCTCCAAGCGAAAACAGTTATAAAGTGCGAGCGGCGCACCCTGTTTTCGGGTGATAGGCGTGTTCCTTCAGCTGACATCACACGTGACTCGCACCTCGGGTTGCGAGTCGCAGCCTTTGGGCCCGGGATTAGGATGGGGCAGGTGAGATAGGGAGCATGTGGTCTGACCCGCATCCTGGGACCTGGTTTTGGGGGGGAGACGATCGAAGACGTGAGGGGCTAGTGGTGGAGACCAGGTGGGCATGTTTGAACTTCGACTGAGGAGCGGTGGGTTCTTTCCTCAGCCTGGCCATTGACTCGCTGTGTGGCTTTGGGTAAGTCACTTACACTTTCTGTGCCATCCTTTTCCATTTGTAAAACCAACCAAACTCAAACCAAACCTTCAAAAAAGCGAAGAAGGCCGTTTTCCTTGCGGAAGTAGGCAAGAGCAGACCTGACATTGGCACCTACCTCTGTGCCCATGCGTCCTCCGGTCCCCCATTCGTTGCTTTTATTTGATAGCCGCACCTCGTTTTGGATGACCGGAAGTTCATTCTCCTGCCTTCCGGTTCTTAGACCTGGAACCTCAGAACTTAGACCGTGAGGCGGTGGGCTGGCAAAACTCTCCCAGGAGGAGTGCTTTCTATCAGTGTGGGCACCCCGAACCACCTGTGTCCAGGAATATTCTTGGGGGATATATGTGATTTTCAGAGAAGGTGACAGTATAAGGGAAGCTGGGGTTGAGCCACCGAATAGATGACGCTGTTGTGGGAATAGCGGAGGGAAAGGTTGTTGAGTCCTAAGGACGCAGTTCCAGGAAGCACAGCCGACCTGGTTACCCAGAAACTGACCAGCTCACCCTTTGATTTAACATTTTTACTTTTTAATCTTCACTTGAGGATATTTTTCCATTGATTTTTAGAGAGGGTGGAAGACAGAGGGAAAGACGGAGAGAAACATCGATGTGAGAGAAACACATCGATAGGTTGCCTCCTGCATGCGCCCCGACCAGGGCCCGGGCTGGGGAGGAGCTTGCACCCGAGGTGCGTGCCCTTAACTGGAACTGAACCCGGGATCCGACATTCTATTCACCGAGCCAGACTGGCTAGGGCCGCCTCACCTCCTTGTACTCTGCCTGCCTGTGGCCTGGTTTTCCCTGGTTTCATGAACCTCTCTGCTCCTGGCGGTAGACAGAGTGGAAATAACAAGTTTGTTGCCATCTCTGGTGAAGGTGTGGCAGAGAGAGAAACTCAGGTGGGTTGTTCACACGGATTTTGTGCATATTCCAGCCGAGTTTCTCATGGCAGGTCACCGGGAAGTGTCCCTAAGGGGCATGGTTTAGCCAAATGGGAAACGCATTGAGTGACTGGTGCTCAGGTGGAAGTTGCCTGAGGACTCTGACCATGTTAAACAGGAACGCTGTCATCTCAGAACAGTGGTTAAACACGCGCACACACACCATACCTCTGAGAATGAAAATTACCAATTTGGATGATTCTTAAAGCAACTTTTTGAACCTCAGAAAAAGACCCAGTTTGGTTTGAGTTTTCGGAGGGAAGGTGCAGGTCAGTTCTTACGTGGTTCCAGCTTGTTGACCTGGCTCCATCAGGTGTGAATCAGGGGCGTGTGCGGCCTGATCGAGAGCGTCCCCCGGACAGCGAGGTTCGGGGTCAGGCCCACGTGCACCTCCCCCACCACAGCATGAGCTTGTTGCCTGCGCAGCATAACTTAGGTGTAGTCTGCGAGACATGCGTGCTTCTGTTATACCTGTGGTTGTCCAAAGATAAAAATGTTTTTGAAATTCAGCATCAAACGCAGCAACTGCTACATGGTGTGCGCGGGCGAGAGCATGAGCCCCGGGCAGGTCCGCAACAACAACGGGCTGGAGATCGGCTGCGTGGTGGACGCCGCCAGCGGGCTGCTCACCTTCACGGCCAACGGCAAGGAGCTGAGCACCTATTACCAGGTACCGTGTGTGGGCGCCGCTTCTCCGCAGGGAGGTGTCGTTAGCCGTTAGAGGAAAGCGCACTCTGTAAGATGGAAACGCACATTAGAAAGAAAAGGAAACAGGCCCTGGCCCGTGTTGGTCAGTGGTTACAGCATCTGCGCGTGCACCTAATGGTCTTGTGTCCGATTCCCAGTCAAGGGCGTGCATCTGGGTTGCAGGTTCTATTCCAGGTGCAGACCAGGGCGTGTGCGGGAGGCAAATTACAGCTGTATCCCTCTCATATCGATGCTTCTCTCTCTCCACCTCCCTTCCATTCTATCTAAAAATCAACGGGGAAAAAATATCCTGGGGTGAGGATTAACAACAAAAAAGAAAACGAAAACAGAGCTGAATGAGTTACGTATTTTTACTTCTGCTTGAATAATAGCTGTGCCTTACGCCCTTCAGAGCAAAGAGTACATTTCTCCTCAAATGTTCACGTAGCAAAGAAATGAAATGCTGCGAGTAATAACTGAGAGTCGATTTCCATGTGGGGGAAAGGAAAGTCGCTGGTCCGCTTTTATGAAGTGTTCCCTCGTTGTTGTGAAGAAAATACATGTTCTTTCTGTTTCTTCCTCTGCTAATATTGTTACATTCGCTTGTTTTAAGGTGGAGCCAAGCACCAAACTATTTCCTGCAGTTTTTGCACAAGCTACAAGCCCCAATGTTTTCCAGTTTGAGTTGGGAAGAATAAAGGTGAGAAAGACTCATTCTTGCTGTTACATTGGCATTGTGTTCTGTCAGGGAATAGTATGTACTTTTTAAATTAGTATTGCTATTAATCCTATAAATAGATTTTTAAAAAAAATATTTTATTGATTTTTTTTACAGAGACGAAGGGAGAACGAGAGAGAGAGTTAGAAACATCGATGAGAGAGAAACATCGATCAGCTGCCTCTTGCACACCCCCTCCTGAGGATGTGCCCGCAACCAAGGTACATGCCCTTGACCGGAATCGAACCTCGGGACCCTTTAGTCCGCAGTCCGATGCTCTGTCTGCTGAGCTAAACTGTTTTCGGCTATGATTAGATTTTTAAAATACTTTTTTTTTTTTATTTCAGAGAGGGAGAGAGACAGAAACATCAGTGTGAGTGAGGGTGTGGGTTACGGACAAGGGTGGTGACAGACGGGGAGAGAGCCATGTGGATGCGACCTGTGTCAGGGCGTGTGGCACCGAGAGCAGCTCAGAGAGCAAAACCTGGAGGATGGGGGGCGCTTCCTCGCACCTGCCTTCTCCCAGGCCAGTGAGGATGTGGCAGAGACACGTGCCTATCCGCTGCCTGCCCTGAAGGACCAGACATTTTCCTTCACAACATCTTCTCCTTCCGGAGCCTCTGCCCCCTGTCTGCGATTTCTTGCACTGACTTCGGTGGCCACGCAGCGGGTCTTTCTTCTGCCATGCGTTCTGCAGAACACTAGCCCTCGTTCCCCGGATGTATCCTCAACGGTTCTTCTGCTTCGCCCCCCAGAATGTGATGCCTCTCTCGGCGGGACTGTTCAAGAGCGAGCACAGGAACCCCGTGCCTCAGTGTCCCCCGCGTCTGCACGTGCAGTTCCTGTCCCACGTCCTGTGGAGCCGCATGCCCAACCAGTTCCTGAAGGTGGACGTGTCCCGGGTCAGCGAGCGCCAGGGCTGGCTGGTGCAGTGCGTGGACCCCCTGCAGTTCATGTCCCTGCACATCCCCGAGGAGAACAGGTCTGCGCGCCCTGCCCCCTCCCGCTGGGCCCCTCCAGCTGACCACTGCCCGGGGCTCCAGGTGGCACTGGGGACTCAAACTGAGTGGCTTGTCTAAAGGAAATAATGGACTTATAAAACGGATCCTTTTGTCAAAGATTTGGGCCTATTCTGGCCCGATAGTTGAGGTTTTGAAAGGTCAGATGTGACAGAAGCAAAATGGCCTGAATGAGGAGCCCGTGTAAACTCAGTTTCCCACAGAAACACTCCTCACTGACAATGTCACTGTAGTGTGTGTTCCTGAGTGGCGCAGACCTGGTGGCATATGAGTGGGTCTGGGAGAGAGGTTGGTTAGAAGGAAGTTTACGTGCCTGTTAGCGACAAGGCGCAGCCTCCGGCATCAAAGGCACCATTCCCTGGGTTCCAGAAACCAGCCAGCCCAGGAGGGAAGGGGACTTGGGGTTTCCCAGGGAGTGCTCATGGTCTGAAAGGAGGGGTCCCCAGGTTCAGACTGAGACCAGTCTAAGAGGTGCCCAGAGTTGGGGGTATGGACAATGAAGGGGGTACAAACACAAAAGGGTGAACATTTTCAACATGAAGTTCTTTTTTTTAAAAAATATATTTTATTGAATTTTTACAGAGAGGAAGGGAGAGGGATAGAGAGTTAAAAACATCGATGAGAGAGAGACATCGATCAGCCGCCTCCTGCACGCCCTCTACTGGGGATGTGCCCGCCACCAGGACACATGCCCTTGACCGGAATGGAACCCGGGACCTTTCTATCCACTGAGCCAAACCGGTTTCGGCTGAAGTTCTTTACGTAGCACACCTAGAACGGACTTTTCCGCGCACCGTGGAGAGAGAGCGTGGGTTGCATGAGCTTTTGTGTCCCTGGCACTGAGCACGCGCTGCCCCCGCAGGTCCGTGGACATCCTGGAGCTGACGGAGCAGGAGGAACTGCTGCGCTTCCACTCGCACACGCTGCGGCTCTACTCGGCCGTGTGCGCCCTGGGCAACCACCGCGTGGCGCACGCGCTCTGCAGCCACGTGGACGAGGCCCAGCTGCTGTACGCCATCGAGAGCAAGTACATGCCCGGCCTGCTGCGCACGGGCTACTACGACCTGCTCATCGACATCCACCTGAGCGCCTACGCCACCGCGCGGCTCATGATGAACAACGAGTTCATCGTGCCCATGACCGAGGAGACCAAGAGCATCACGCTCTTCCCGGACAAGCACCGGGAGCACGGGCTGCCGGGCATCGGCCTCAGCACCTCGCTGCGGCCGCGCATGCGCTTCTCCTCGCCGAGCTTCGTGTGCCTCAACCACGACTGCTACCAGTACAGCCCCGAGTTCCCGCTGGACACGCTCAAGACCAAGACCATGCGGATGCTGACGGAGGTGGTGCGGGAGGGCGGGCTGCGCGCCAGGGACCCGGTCGGGGGCACCACCGAGTTCCTCTTCGTGCCGCTCATCAAGCTCTTCTACACGCTGCTCACCATGGGAGTCTTCCAAGGGGAGGACCTGAAGCACATCCTGCAGCTGATTGAGCCCCGGGTGTTCAAGGAGGACTCCCCGGAGGAGGAGCATCAGGCGCCACCCAAAGAGCCCCACAGCGACGATGCCAGGCCCGAGGGCGTACGTGGGGAAGTGGCAGAGGGGCTGCTGCAGATGAAGCTGCCTGAACCCGTGAAGCTCCAGGTGAGGGGGTGAGTGGGGGGCTGCCAGGGAGCATGGGATAAGTGGGAGGCTGCCGGGGAGCAGGGCAGAAGTGGGGGTGGGAAGCTCAGGATTGCACATGACCAAGGCATTGAACTTGGCCTGTGCGGGTTCCTGTATAGCATAGATGTCTAGGAAGTTAATATCCAGTTGTGTTTGGGACCCATCAATCTAACTTTCTTACATTTGGATTGAGTTTAATGAATTTTCCAATTGAGTCAATTGACAATAGTTAATAAAAGATAAATTTAGTATATCTGTCAAGGTGATTTCCTTGGCTGAGTATATATCTGTTTACCATGTGTGTCTGCAAGTCTGGCCTGTTTGTGGGTACATGTATATGTGTATACATGTACTTGTGTGTATATGTAGATTTGCATGTATAGATGTATATGTATTTGTGTATACAGTTGTGTGTATGTTGTGTGTGCATGCGTATAGTTGTGTTCATGTATATAAGTATATTTGTGTGTACACTTTATGTTTATATGTATATTTGTGTGTATGTGTGTATATGTACTTTTATCTGTGTGTAGGTGTGTATACATATATTTGTGTGTCTATAGTTATGTGTTTACATGAGTTTAGATGTGTGTGAACATGTGCGTGTCTGTGTATACATGTGTGTTTCTGTGTGTACAGATGTGCGTGTGTGTGTGTGTGTGTTATATGTGTGAAAGCGTAGGATATGGGCTTCTGTCTGCCAGTCCTTCTCCCTCGGACTCTTAGCCGTTCCCTGCATCTCTCTCTTGTTTCTGCATCTGCATCTCAGCACGTTTTGTGGGAACGCCTGACCTCCAGGCGTTGCGTAGCCTTCCCTGCCCGCCTCCCGGCCTCAGGGCACCGGCCCACAGTGGATGTCACTTCCTGCTCGAGTTGCTAAGGAGTCGAAGGCGGGGCCTGTCTTTGTGCGCAGGTGTCTGAGGCCCTTCCTACAGCCTCTGGCCCGTGAGGTCCCATGGGTGTGGGCGCCTATGGTGCACTGTCTCCTCTCTGTCTGCAGAGCTGGGCACAGTGCTGGGTGAAGGAAGAGGGGACCCCCCCCCTCCAGAAGCGCTGCCCCTAGGGGAATACACACTTAGTGATGCATCTCTTTTCATGTCTCTCATTGCTAATCCCATTGTGGTCTGGAAGAATAGAGAGGAAGAGTGGGATACAGCAAACTTCAACGGGATTACCGTGAGAAAGGTGCGGGAGGCCTCTGTAAGCTGAGTCAGACAGAGTGTGTGTAGACAGGAGCGGGAGCAGGTCCTGGGAGCTTTGCACAGGACACTGGCTTCGCAGACTCTGACGCGGGGAGAGGCGGCGGCTGCAGCTGAAGGAGCTGAGCACAGAGGGTGAGACCGGCAGAGGACAGCTCTCACAGAACGCGGCCGACTGCTAGAACCAGCCACAGGGTGGATTTTGAATTTTATTCTAAGTTCAGTGAAAACCGGGAGGGATGGTAGCAGGAAACTTCCATCCTAAAACCACAGCGCAGCTGTTGTGAGTAAAACAGATGAGCGGGGAAGACTGGCTGGTCCAGGGCAGACTGAGTCAGGAGGCTGTCACGTGGGCCCAGACCCCAGGGGATGGTGCGTACGTGAGGGTGGGCGAAGGGAGCAGAGGGAGGGGGACGGACAGTAGGGCCGCTTCAGAGCAGCATTGACAGACAGACTCCTGTGGATAGCGACACACAGTGCCTCGTATGGAATCACAGCTGGTGTTAGTGTAGTTACTTAAGGATTTCCTAAGCTTGGGCAGGAGGTTTTCTAGTAGATATATTTCAAAAGACTTACTGTGCACTCAGAAATGCTTTTGGGTTCCTGTGGGAGAAGACCCAGATAGTGAATATGCGGAAAAGCCACCTAAGTACATGCAGAGTCTGGAGGTACATTCCCCCCGGGATTGGGGAAACTGAGTGATGTCATTTGAAACCCAGATCTTAGTATCCTGCCGCGACCCTCAGTCGTGGTTTCCAGCTTAAGGAGTGTTGCCTCATCTTCCTCCAGTGACCATTTCATGTATAGACTTGTGTGTGTGTCTATATGTGTATTTGTGTGTACAGTTGTGCGTATGTGTGTGTATTGTGTGTGCATACGTATAGTTGAGAAGGAAGTGTTCTAGTCTGTTATCAATGATGGAACATCTTTCCCAGGAGACCCCGGGCCAGCTTATCTATCCCATTGGCCTCAGCACCTACAGCTGGAGGAGGCCAGGACAGAGCGTCCACCAAAGGGACATGCATTTGCTACTCTGCTCTGGCACGTTCTCTTTAGCTTCTGGGACCTCCTTCTCAGAAGCAGGACTCTGTGCGTAAAGGAGGAGAGCGTGCAGCCAGACATCTCTGCCATTGGTCGCTGTTTGTCTAAAGCAGCGGTTCTCAACCTGTGGGTCGCGACCCCTTTGGGGGTCGAATAGCATTTTCACAGGAGTCACCTAAGACCATTGGAAAACACAGATACGATTCATAACAGTTGCAAAATGACAGTGATGAAGTAGCAACAAAAATAATTTTATGGTTGGGGGTCACCACAACATGAGGAGCTGTATTAAAGGGTCGCGGCCTTAGAAAGGTTGAGAACCACTGGTCTAAAGACTCACGGCTTACCCTTGGTGCCTTTGTCATTGTCTTCTTAGATGTGCCTGCTCCTCCAGTACCTCTGCGACTGCCAGGTCCGGCACCGCATCGAAGCCATTGTGGCCTTTTCCGATGACTTTGTCGCGAGGCTCCAGGACAACCAGCGCTTCCGCTATAACGAAGTCATGCAAGCCCTGAACATGTCGGCCGCCCTCACCGCCCGGAAGACCAAGGAGTTCAGGTCGCCCCCGCAGGAGCAGGTACAGGAGGAGCTGGGAACCCTTTCTGTTTGCTCTGTGTGGCTCACTCGGGATCCAGGCGCTGCGAAGGGACAATGCATTTCCCTGTCCTCTTGACACCTGCCAACTTGCGGTTGTCAGTAGTTGTAGCTTCACAGCAGTCTGCTTGGTTAGTTTAAAGTTTAAACAACGAAGAGGCTCATTAAAAGCGATCAGGTGTGTCAAGGCCTCTTTGAGGAGGTCAGTTGGCCAGATCCTGATGTTCTACAAATGGGAACAACCCTTACATACACTAGCGCCATGGGGACTTGTCCTCATGGCTGATGGGTTTGTCCCAGCTGCAGGAACCCTCCACTCCTGGGACACAATGCTAGACATTTTTTAAATTTTATTTGTTTGTTTACTGTTAATGTATTATTGTTTTTCAAAAATTTTTTATTATTTTTTACAGAGAGGAAGAGAGATAGAGAGCTAGAAACATCGATGAAAGAGAAACATCAATCAGCTGCCTCCTGCACACCTCCTACTGGGGATGTGCCCGCAACCAAGGTACATGCCCCTGACCAGAATCGAATCTGGGACCCTTGAGTCCACAGGCCTACGCTCTATCCACTGAGCCAAACCAATTAGGGCTAATGTATTATTTTTTAATTTATTTGAGAGAGAGAGAAGCATTGATTTGTTCCATTATTAGCATTGATACATTCATCTGTTGGGCAACATTTTACGAATACAGTGGTACCTTGAGATACGAATTTAATTTGTTCCGTAACCTTGAGGCGTGGGAAACTATGAGACGCTCGAGTCGTGGTAAACTGATGGGTCATGTGCAGCTGGCTGATCCGCGCGATGACTCCTATCTCAAATGTTGCTCGTATTTCAAAGCAAAAATCGCTTGCTCGACGGCTCGTATCTCAAAAATCTCATATGTTAGGGTACTTATATCTCGAGGTACCACGGTATTCCAAAATAGGTTTTGAACAGCTTTGGTTTTACGATCTTTGCTGTGATGTTCCTCAATCCACTTTCTTCTCATTCTCATTCTTCTTCTTCCTTGTTCCAAACTTTCAGATCAATATGCTTCTCAATTTTAAGGATGACAAAAACGAGTGTCCATGTCCAGAGGAAATTCGAGACCAACTCTTAGATTTTCATGAAGATCTGATGGCACATTGTGGTAAGGTCTTTGCGACCTGGCGCTCTTGTTAAATGCACATGCTCTGCTTCACAAGCAGCTCTTATGTAACAGGCTCACTGCTCAAGAGCTGGTCTGTATGTAACAGGTTCACAAATATGCACGATGCCAGCTAGGGTTTATCCAAGAAAACTTATTATGATAAAATGGGTAACGGACCCTCTGGGAGAAATCAGGAGGGTAGAGATCAGACAGGCTGTCAGATGAAGCAGAAGATGACTGAAATTCCCACTCTCTTTTTTCTCTTGCCCTGGGGACAGGGAGCAAGGGGGTCGAGGGGCGTGGTTTGTAACCAGGTGCTTTGGGCAGAGAGCTGAGTGTTAGGTTGAGTGAGTCTAATGAAATTTATTCACAACCAGTTGCATTTAAACGGACTGAGTGGCCATTTTTTAGGCCAATGAAATTCAGCATACACCCCATGAAATTAATTAATGCCTAAGGAATCCTTCATTGAATTACATGTTAGCAGTCAAATCTGTGAAGGGAATCCTTCATTGAATTACATGTTAGCAGCCAAATCTGTGAAGGGAACCCTCCCCCTTCATTCTGAGAACTTGCATGATGGGATCGATTCCATGCTGCAAGCATGTGCGTCCTCTGTCTCCATGCAGTGGCGTGGGTGCCTGCGGCTCCTAGGTGATCTGCACGGCCCCAGGGGGATTATTTTTATTTTTTAATGAGAATAAAAGCATGCCTTGCATATTAGGTCAGCTTATGAATGAACCACTGAATGACTGAGTCAGGTTATACTATGTATATGCCATGTATATAGTATGAAGAAGGGGACACTCTACAATGGTAGAATTATTGTTTCAGACGTGCAGCATCCATGCTTTAGGTCCCTACTTAGGCCTGTCCTCCTGTGTCTCAAGTTGTTAAAATACCACTGACATGGATGGAGGCAAGTGAGGAGAATGGGAGGTTTTCAGGCCGGCAGAGCTGCGGGTCCCAGCAGAAGGCGCCTGAAGTCACAGCAGCCTGTGTTGGCGAGAGGAGCAGAGCGGGTCTTGTCTCCTGAGAGATTTTGTTCTCTCTCCGGTTTTCCATTCTGTGCTGGCTGCTGGGGGCCAGGAGCCGCAGGAGCAGGGGGAGAGAAGGGAGGAAGAGATGCCGCACACAAATGCTGCTGTGAGTGCTGCTGAGCAGGCTTGCTCGGCGTATGGAGAATCTGATGCTGTGAATGGAAGAGGTCGCAAAGCCTGAGAATTATCTTCCTGAAATGTCCTTTTAAAACAGCGTTTTCCTTTCTTCATTCTCCTCCCTCTTTTCATCCTAGGAATCGAGCTGGATGACGATGGCTCTCTGGATGGCCACAATGACCTAACCATCAGAGGGCGCCTGCTGTCCCTGGTGGAGAAGGTGACGTCCCTGAAGAAGAAACAAGCCGACAAGCCAGCGGAGAGCGCCTCCGACCAGTCCTGTAAGCAGGGGGGAGGCAAGGGGCCTGCTGCTGACACGCACCATCCCTTCAACCACAGAGCCAGGGAGAAATGGAGCGTGCAACTCCCAAGATCAGGTCCTTGAGTAGGTGCCTGTGGCCGCAGAGGTGCTCAGCAGCATCAGGCGATACTTGTAGAAGCAGATGGAGAGAAAGCGCTTTGTGAGGGGGCTGGGCTCTGGGAGCACTTGAAGTTGAGGTGTTTGGAGACAAGGAAGAGAAAGCACAAGGGCGTAACTTAGCTTTCGATCTAAATATCATCAGTCAGTTTTCAAATACAGTGGTACCTCGAGATACGAGTGCCCTAACATACGAGATTTTTGAGATACGAGCCGTCGAGCGAGCGATTTTTGCTTTGCAATACGAGCAACAGTTGAGATAGGAGTCATCGCGTGGATCGGCCGGCTGCACACGACCCACCAGCTTACCACGACTCGAGCGTCTCATAGTTTCCCACGCCTCAAGGTTACGAAACAAATTAAACTTGTATCTCGAGGTACCACTGTATTCTTATACCAAGTTAAACCTTTTCTTAAGAGTTAAATAGGTAGTGTCTGTAACTCTATTTTGAGTCTGGTTCATGCATATTTTATTTAACTGCAGAGTAAGCAGCTACTCCTGCATCAAGTCAGCATAGGGCAGTGAGTCTCAGAGACATACTTGTCACCTCACTCCTAAAGCTCCATGCTCAGATGCAGAGCCAGTTTATCAATAGCTTCTTTTTTATTTTTAAATATATTTTATTGATTTTTTTCAGAGAGGAAAGTGGAGGGATAGAGAGTTAGAAACATTGATGGGAGAGAAACATCCATCAGCTGCCTCCTGCACACCTCTTACTAGGGATGTGCCCACAACCAAGGTACATGCCCTTGACCAGAATCGAACCTGGGACCTTTTAGTCCGCAGGCTGATGCTCTAGCCACAGAGCCAAACTGGTTAGGGTAGTATCAACAGCTTTTAGTGGAAGAAACAATAAATAAACTCATGAAATTGTGGGTCTTTCCACGAATAGTGGAAACTACTTATTTGTACAGTTACTTCTACATTTATTCTTTAGTGTCATAACCAGGTCTTCTTCAGAGCTCAGTGTTTCTCATAATCACTTTTCTTTATTATCAAGTTAATGATTTTGAGCTTTTATAATGGCTGCATGGCCTGCACCCAGACTTCTGTGTAGCCCGGAAAGGAGGCCCCTTTTACTTCTCTTATCCCTCTGTTATTTCTCCTGGACCACATTCCCAGAGGGGTCTGAGGAGAAAGAACAGGTCTGCGCCAGTGTGGTCATGGATGCTCAGGTGAAGGTTATGCTGGGGAGGAAATGCGAATCCCCAACGTGATGGCAGCTATTTATAAAGACTTTGTAGCAAAATGATCTTTTGTGTAATGGGATTTGACTATACATATATAGTCAAAGTTCCACAAATGTAATTTCTTGTTAAATAAGCCACACTTTTGGATATTTCTCTTTTCTGACCATCAAAATAATGTATCGTTTTGCAGAATAAACCCTGTCATTTCTAGGGGAGGTTTCTGCCTCAACTGAAAATAAATAAATGAAATGACAGCATGGTTTTGAGATATGTGGAAGCATATTGGTATTTTATCTGCATTTTTTTAATTGGTTAAAACTGATAGTTTTTGTTTTTTCCTTAAATATATTTTCTTAAACAGATTAAAGCGGGTTAAACAGCTTAAAAAAAATCAGCCAGTGTATTGAAGATAGGTATTAATTACTTCACTATGTGTGAATTGGTCACATCAACCCTAAATATTCCTAAAAATCTGGAATACTAGCTTTGATATTTATAGTGTTTAATTTATGAGGAGTAGAAGTTCTGTTGTTTTTATTTTCATTTTACTTTTGAATCTCACCCGAGGATGTGTTTTTATTAATGTAACAGAGAGAGAAAGGGAGAGGAAGGGAGAGAGAGAAATATCAAATGATTGCCTCCAGAAACATCAATCGATTGCCTCCAGTACGCACCCTGACTGGGGATCAAACCCCAACCTGAGTATGTGCCCTGAGCAGGAATTGAATCTGCAGCCCTTCTGTACCCGTGACAGTGCTCCAACGCACCAAGCAACACTGGCCAGGGCAAGTTTTATTGTTTTTAAGAGTAGAACATTGCACATTAACAGTGAGCAATTTTCTATATGTGCAATGACTTTCCACTTTAATAGTTTCACAATCAAACACTTTGAAGACATTTTAAGTGGTTATTGGGATCCAAATTTAAGTATAAATGTAACAACATGAGGTCACTGCTGCAAATGACTAAATGAGGAGACAGTTGGGTAAACATCTAGCTCCTTTAATGCCCATGATTGACTTTCACAAGGACATGTGATGTCAGGTTTTCTGGGAAGAAGATAATGGAACAAAGAAAATAGAAGTAAAAGTAATAGGACAACTCATATTAATTGTTGCATGGATTGCCAACAGGGGTTTTGAAAAAGTGGCTGCAATTTTGAAACAAATCCTTTCATTATAGGAGTAGTCCTTAAAGAAAAGTTTGTCGGTTTGTGTATTTCTATCCTTGCTTGTGCTATAACTCATCTTTGTTATATATTGTATGTATACACACACACACACACACACACACACACACATATACACTGAGTGGCCAGATTATTATGATCTCTGAACACATAATAATCTGGCCACTCAGTGTATATCCTATATAATAAAAGGCTAATATGCAAATTATTCCCTTGACCAGGAGTTCAACCAGCAGGCAGGCCAGCCAACCGTCCATGTTCCCTCCCCTTGGCCAGGCTGGCCAGACCCCACCCATGCACGAATTCAGGCACCGGGCCTCTAATATATATACTGAGTAGCCAGATTATTATGCGTTCAGAGATCATAATAATCTGGCCACTCAATGTATATGTAAGTGAAGCTTATTATAAAAATATTCCTAAGTATTCTGGTACAAATATAGGTACGAGTTTGGCACTATAAAATATGCAGTTGAAATGCCAACTTTAATGTCTTCTCTTACCATTTTCCTGTTTTAAAAATATCACCAATGATCTCGCAGCCACTCTCCAGCAGCTGATCTCTGAGACGATGGTGCGGTGGGCTCAGGAGTCTGTCATCGAGGACCCCGAGCTGGTGAGGGCCATGTTCGTGCTGCTGCACCGGCAGTATGACGGCATCGGGGGGCTGGTGCAGGCCCTGCCCAAGACCTACACCATCAGCGCGGTCTCGGTGGAGGACACCATCAACCTGCTGGCCTCCCTCGGCCAGATCCGCTCCCTGCTGAGCGTGAGGATGGGCAGAGAAGAGGAGAAGCTCATGATTCGGGGATTAGGGTACTGGAATCATTACAGCCTTTTGTCTTATGTGTGTTTTCTTTCTAATTGCTCATCCCAATACTAGAACAGTAGGTGCATTAATAAAAATACACTCTTTAGATTGCATGATCATTAAGTTATTTGTTTTTAGAGATTATGGTTTAAAGCTAAATACGAAGGTTGCTCAATAATGAAACATGAATTTTAGTGTGTTTTTATTAACCTATATTTTTATATAAGATTATCCATTTCTGAGTAATTAAAAAACAAACTCAAAAGTATCTTCAGTGTATCATAGCCATTTTACAGCTAGTTGTAAAATTAGACATGATGGCGGGGCTGTATTTCATATTTAGTGAATGTCTACATATTTAGTACATTTCTTATAATTGAAAAGAATAGACAACTTGTTTACTGTTTTTGGTAGGCTACCAATAGTTTTGAGGAAAGCCCAATTGTATTTATTAACTTTTGTGGCTTAACTACGATCGCTCTTACTTTTCCGTACATGCCAGTATTTCCGAAAGGTTGATGGGATTTCAGATAAACTTTTATTGAAATTTTGCTCTGACCTGTGCTCCTTTGTAGGGACATTATGAATAACAAAGTGTTTTACCAGCACCCTAATCTCATGAGGGCACTGGGGATGCACGAGACCGTGATGGAGGTCATGGTGAACGTTCTTGGCGGTGGGGAGTCCAAGGTAAAGGAAAACCTTCCAATCTTGGGGCGGGGTTTATTGCACCTCCTTGAGCGCATGCATTTCTTAAACCTTCTCCGGAGGACTGTTTTAAAAGACACCTTTTGGGAAAAAAAACAAACAAAACCTTTCCGATTGAGAGTTGGATGTACTACTAGTGTTTTTTTCCCTTTAATATCTATAACAATTTTTATCCTATGCTATGTGATTTGCTATATCCTTAATTATTGTCATTTAAGGGATGTTTAGAAATTTCAAAAGTTAACACCGTACTATTTATTTAAAATTTAGACCCATAAGTTAGTTTCTTCATGTTACACGTCCACAGCTCACACATGTCCTTGAGATCCAGCTGTTCCCCTTGGCAACGGGGGGCTGCACTAAGTTTCCAGTCCAGACCAAGACTTGAGTATGATGCTCTGGCGTATTTGTTGTAAGACTTTACAGTGAATTGTTAAGGGATTACAGTTCAAAATAAAGTTCTTTAGAACCAAACGAACAGAGTAATATCTCAAATAACTTCATATAAATCGGTATAATTTCATAATGTCTGACTTCCAAAATAGATTTCAATAATTTTTGAAATTTCACTATGTGTTTTTCAAAATATGGAAATGAGTCTATAATTTTCATGTCCGGTCACCATTTAGACCAGGGGTTCTCAACCTTCCTAATGCCGAGATCCTTTAAGACAGTTCCTCATGTGGTGGTGACCCCCAACCATAAAATTATTTCCGTTGCTACTTCATAACTGTAATTTTGCTACTGTTATAAGCTGTAATTTTTGTTGTTATAAATTAACATAATTAAAGCATAGTGATTAATCACAAAAACAATATGTAATTATATATTGTGAAATATTTATTTCTAATAACAAATAAATGAAATTTTGTCTCGAATCGTGGTGTAGCATGGGCAACAGTCTTCATAGAACAACAGTAAAACTACATGGCTACATTTTGCTACACCGAGGAGCAGTGTGTTGGTTCCTAAGACCATGAGAAATAGGTGTTTTCCAATAGTCTGAGGCAACCCCTGTGAAAGGGTCGTTCGACCCCCAAAGGGGTCTCGACCCACAGGTTGAGAACCGCTGATTTAGACATACTTACAATGACATTTGTAAAATGCTGTGTTGAAGAAGGACCCCAGACATCACTGAGCATCTAGAACAGGGTCTGGCTCTCAGAGGACCTGTGTCTGATGGGGTCCAGCTTCCGGTCAGGGGGCTGCTTCTAGCGGAGGAGTCCTGTGCAGCCAGGAGACCGTGAATGCCTGGAATTTTAATGCTAACCGCCATGGCAGCTCTGATGATTGGAATTTATGGTTCCAAATATCACTCGGGGTGTTCTTCACAAACTGGCTCGTTTACACCCCCCTTTCTTGCCTATGGTGAGCAGTATTATCCTCCTAATTCCACGTTTACATAACCAAGTCAGTGCGATCGCAGTTTTCCCAGGAAGCACAGCTGCTAGCCGTCAGGAGTGACACGGAGTCTGACTCCTGACCCGGGCTCATGCCTCCTTCCGTTTGGGCTGTAGATTAATTCCAAATCAAGCTATTGATGTGATGAGGTTTCAACATTAGTGCCAGGCTTGCTTTTCTGGGGCTCAGGGACAGGTGGGTCAGAGGCCGGAAGTGGGAAGGTCTCCGCGCCAAGGCTCTGCAGACCTGGCCACACATGGATTAATAGTGTGACTTGATTTTATAAAGATAATTGGCTTTCACAGCTAATTAACTGCTCTCTCTGCAGGAGATCACGTTTCCCAAGATGGTAGCCAACTGCTGCCGCTTCCTCTGTTACTTCTGTCGGATAAGCCGGCAGAACCAAAAAGCCATGTTTGACCATCTCAGCTATTTGTTGGAGAACAGCAGTGTCGGTCTAGGTAAGCGAGGGTTGGGCTTGTATTTAACTTTTGTGCTAAAATAATACACATATTCCCCTGTAATGTCAGTTAACTTCGAGGAGTGCAATATATTGCCTTGCACTTCGAAATTCAATTTTAAGTAAAAGTGTGCCCTGCACGGAATTCATAGTGGCAGCCAATCCAGGTTTTGTTTCCTCTGCATTTGGGTTAACAGCTTCGCCAGCGATGAGAGGTTCGACGCCCCTGGATGTGGCCGCAGCCTCGGTGATGGACAACAACGAGCTGGCCTTGGCGCTGCGCGAGCCGGACCTGGAGAAGGTAGGCGGGATTCCTGGCTGCGCGGGGTCAGCTCTGCTGGCTCCTAACTCTCCCTCAAGATTATTTAAATACAGCTGCCACATAGTGACAATTAATTATACTACATTACAGCGGTACCCCGAGATACGAGTTTAATTCGTTCCGTAACCTTGAGGCGTGGGAAACTATGAGACGCTCGAGTCGCGGTAAACTGGTGGGTCGTGTGCAGCCGGCCGATCCGCGCCATCACTCCTATCTCAACTGTTGCTCGTATTTCAAAGCAAAAATCGCTCATTCGACAGCTCGTATCTCAGAAATCTCGTATGTTAGGACACTCGTATCTCGAGGTACCACTGTACTATAATCATACTACATAAATGTGACATGTAACATTGTAAAAGTTCTGTAAGATGCTTGGCATAAGTTATTTCCTGTAACCACATGCATTTGTCTCTCTGAAAAAAGAATCATCTTACTCTGTATTCCTGTCTGTTTTTGTCCTTTCATGATATCTGCTGTGACATGTGCTTTAATCACACAGTTTCTTTTTTTTTAAATGTCAGAGACCGAGTTATGGGGCTGGAGGAGGGCCTTCCGATCCCCATGCACCTGAGCGGCACCCATTTTCCTGTGCGGTGCTCTCCCCACAGCCCAACCTGGGGCTCTTTAGCCTCCTGAGCTCTGCG
This sequence comes from Lasiurus cinereus, assembly GCA_011751065.1. Taxonomy (NCBI): domain Eukaryota; kingdom Metazoa; phylum Chordata; class Mammalia; order Chiroptera; family Vespertilionidae; genus Lasiurus; species Lasiurus cinereus. Next base: position 10,483,105 of record JAAGEH010002526.1, on the reverse strand, counting down.
GGCCTCATCCTGATGACTCCCTGACTCCGTGTACCCCAGGCGGGTGGCAGCTGGCTTTGTGCACCCTGGGACTTGCGTTGAGTGGCCTCAGACCCAGCACTGGCACCAGATTTAAATCTGTCTCAACTGGTGACCACCATGCGCCCCTACCAGGGGCCTCACTGAGACCCTCCCCCGTGCACTTTGCCTACTGCCTGAGGCTCATCAGTGACAGCCTAACAGGCAGCTGCTAGGCGGAGGCAGGTGAGGCGGGTCTCAGGATGCCCTGGGCCTTTTGCTCACTTGCCCCTACTCAGTGTAGGGGGTGTGGGGGGAGCCAGCATTGGTGCACAGCTTGGACCACTCCACGCCCACCCAGGCCCAGCAGCTGCAGGTCGCTCGGTTGCTCCTGACAAGTAGCCCCGGCTGTTAAAGGCCGTGTCTGAAATTGACCTGCACTGGTCCTTCCCAAGAAGCGCAGAACCCACACACCAGTGGAGGCTTCAGACTACGCCAGAGCATGGCCCATTTACTAGTGGCTCCATAAGTGGCACCCCCAAAGGGAGATCCCGCAGGCACCAGGCCCTGCAGGGAATTCTGCTTCCGGGGGCTGAGGTCTAGTTAGACTCTGGATCTAATATACATACTAATACCCACACAGCAGCCGGAGCACTGTGGTCCGGATCAAAGAGAGAATCTTAAAAGCAGAGAGAAAAGCAGTTAGTTACCTACAAGGGAGCACCCCTACGACTGTCAGCTGATTTCTCAGCAGAAACTCTGCAGGGCAGAAAGGAGTGGCAAGAAATGTTCAAAGTGAAGAATAGCAAGAACCTACAACCAAGATGACTCTACCCAGCAACACTATCATTTGGAATTGAAGGTCCGATAAAAAGATTCACAGATAAGAAAAAGCTAAAGGAGTTCATCACTGCCAAACCAGTATTACATGAAATGTTGAAGGTATTCTTTAAGAAGAGGAAGGAGAAGAAAAAAGGTCATAAATATGAATAATAAAATGGCAATAAATACACATGTATCAACAGTAGAATCTAACAATGAAAATAAATGAAGAAGGAATCTAATGAACAAAATAAACTGATGAATAAAATAGAACCAGAGGCATGGAAACATGGAACATACTGACAAATCTCAGAAGGAAGAGATTAACCAAAGGTCTTACATACTAGAGACCTGATGGATGAAATTCGTTTAAGGGGCTCGGCCCTCACAGCTGCAGCAGCTTGCCCAGGCTTCGTTAGGAAGGTTATCTGAAAGGACGTCAGGAAGGTTGTCTGGTCTAATTAGCATATTACTAAATTATATTAGTTTTTATCATTATAGATATGTATTACTTGTGGACACAATAGGGCGGTGAAGGCCTGGGGCTGGGTGGGATCCCGGTGGAGGAGGACAGGGGGAGAAAAGAGAGGTATCTGTAATACTCTCAACAATAAAGATTAAAAAACACACAAAAACTTTTAAAGCTGCATTTGTTACAAACCGCTTTGGATGGTGTCTCTCACCGTCAGAAGTAAGCAGCTGACCTCTGACCTGCCGCCCGAGGGCTCACGCTCTGCTCCTCATCCTCTTGGCAGGTCGTGCGGTATTTGGCCGGCTGTGGACTGCAGAGCTGCCCCATGCTGGTGGCCAAGGGGTACCCCGACATCGGCTGGAACCCGGTCGAAGGGGAGAGATATCTCGACTTTCTTCGATTTGCTGTTTTCTGTAACGGTAGGACGGATGGCCTGTGGGGCCCTCTTTGCTCATTATTAAAACTGCATAGAAAGAATGATATAAAATAGTGATATATGCCAGCATTTTCATAGGGGAGGTAAATATTAGAAAAGAAACAATATTTTATAGTCAGATATTTATAGTAACTTATTTTATACTAGAGGCCCGGTGCATGAAAATTCATGCACTCAGGGGGGGTCTCTCAGCCTGGCTTGTGCTCTCTTACAGTCCAGGGCCCATTGGGGGATGTCCACCTGCTGAGGAGGTGGGAGAGTGTACCACCACCACTGCGCTCACAGCCATCAGCCTGGCTTGTGGCTGAGCAGACCTCCCTCTGTGGGAGCGCACTGACCACTGAGGGGCAGCTCCTGTGTTGAGCGTCTGCCCCCTGGTGGTCAGTGCACATCATAGCAACTGGTTGTTCCTGGTCATTCTGCAGTTAGGGTCAATTTGCATATTACCCTTTTATTATAGAGGATTTGTTTTGAGAGTGATGCTATGCTTCATTATTAAATTAAAAATTTTCTGTACTTACATTCTTATAAATTTTTGTAATTGGATTCTACAAGGCCTAGGACTGTGGCTTCAAGTTGCAAATTACAAATTAACAAATGGCCTTCATCAGTTTGGCTCACTGGATAGAGCATTGGCTTGCAGACTGAAGGGTCCCAGGTTCGATTCCGGTCAAGGGCATGTACCTTGGTTGCGGGCACATCTCCAGTAGGGAGTGTGCAAGAGGCAGCTGATCGATGTTTCTCTCTCATCAATGTTTCTGATTCTCTGTCCCTCTCCCTTCCTCTCTGTAACAAATCAATAAAAAATCTATTAAAAAACAACAACAAATTGACAAATGAATAGTATATGCCTCCATAATGCTTTACATTGGAAATGTTAAGTACAAGAACAGAAAATGACAGTCTTGTACACATAAAACTAGTCATCTGAATGTAATTTTGGCTTTACCACCATGTTCGTTGGTTTTAGTTATGACATTTTTTTTTAATATAAGTGAATTAATGTAACTCGTTTGCTCAGAAGTCCATGTGACCCCGCTTGTGCCTGCAGGGGAGAGCGTGGAGGAGAACGCGAACGTGGTGGTGCGGCTGCTCATCCGCAGGCCCGAGTGCTTTGGCCCCGCCCTGCGCGGCGAGGGCGGGAACGGGCTCCTCGCAGCCATGGAAGAGGCCATCAAAATAGCCGAGGACCCTTCTCGAGACGGCCCCTCCCCAGCCAGCGGGTCCAGTAAAACCCCGTACGTCCAATACATACTCTGAGGAGTCAGTTGTGCTACTTGACTTGAACTTTTAGAAAATGTAATTTGCAGTCTGTTCATTCCAGTGTAACTGGTGATTTCTCCCCTTGGAGACCAAGTGCGTTAGATGTGGGACAGGGATGGGGGCTGCTGGACCAGGCTGAATGAACAGAGACCCCAAGAGGACGTGGCTGGAGTGAGGACCTCAGGTGGTGGGAGGTTGTACGTGGAGACTTCTCCCAGAGGCTCTGGCAAACTTCCTTCTCACAGTGATGGCAGCGAGCCTTTGAATCTGGAGTCAAGGTCAGGGAAAGCCGCTAGAATGAGTTTTCACGACAATAGTGAATGAGGAAGTGACCTGTAGGAAGATAATGGGGATCTAGTCCAGAATAGGGGTGTCATCATACTAGGAGTGATGGCGGGGGCCGCGACCACCTTCCATTAGTCCGGACATGTGCAGGTTGTGGGTACTTAGCCTCAGCAGATAGACATGCTTTAATCCTGGCCACCGCTCCGATTGTTTTACTCTGGATGGTGGCAGCCCTGTTAGGCTCACAATCCCTGCTCCTGGGGAAGAAACAATCCAGGCCCTATTGAGGCAAGTTCAAGCTCAGACGTGGTCCTGCCAACCCCGCTGCACGGACAACCCAACACAGAGTTCTGTCCACACCATGCTGGCTCCAGAGTTGGGGGTCTGTACTTATCAGTCAGGCACAGAGGAAGGAGAACCCTTGGTTTCTGTCAGTTGCAGAGAGTATATCAGTGGGTGTGCACTCTAGGGTCCTGGGAACAGCCTGGCACGCCAGGAAAGGTGTGGCCAGTGCAGCCTCGCTGTCCCTGGTCAGACCTCTGAGTCCAGCAGATGCAGGCGACACAGGGACTGCTGAGCTTCCAAAGGAGGAATGCCTTTATCTCCCAGATCCATCAAGATTTGTCTCATCAGGAGACAATGAAGTATTTATGTTTTTCTCATAGATGGAAAGGGGGACATGCTGGATTACTGGGGGACATGCTGGATTACTGGGAGTGGGTTGTGGGTAAAAGAGGAATGGGTAACTGAGATCATGCTCATAAAGTTCTTACTCTGGGGAAAACACTGTAATGGGCCCCATATGTGTGACCTTATGGGACAGATCTTTGTCACCCTTTCTCTAAATGTATGTAGTCACAGAAGTGTTCTAAATGTACCAAGTCCTTCCATCGATTACCTTCCTTGTTAATGAGCTAGCTGCCACTACAGATTGAGCAGAATCATCAAATTAGCAATTCTCCCCCCCCACTTCTTGAAAGGATCTTAATATTCCCATTCCCACAAGTGTGGTCTTGGTGATAGAATCTCAAATGTGGTCTTTGATGCATTGTCACTTTGCTTTAAAATGTCCAGCTGTCAATTAAACACAGACATGAAAAGCATCAGCCTGAATTACTTACCTAGTAGCCCCTGTCCCCTGAGAACATGTAATAAACCAGAGATATTACTTCACCCTCCCGTTTGATTGGCTTCTGTTTCTCTGGAACGACCCATGACAGGGACACAGCGGAGGAGGACAACACCATCCACATGGGGAACGCCATCATGACCTTTTACGCGGCTTTGATCGACCTGCTAGGACGTTGTGCTCCTGAAATGCATGTGAGTTCCTGGGGCCCCGGAGCGGTGCCCTGTTTTCTCTGTGAAGACACCGTAGCTGGGAGGGGTGCCCCCCAGCACCCAGACCAATGAGCTTCATGCTCCTTAACAACAACACTGCAACCCACCGGCCTCGGCATAGAGCGCCGATGTCAGAGGAGCCTGCGCGCAGGGAAATACAATCTGTAAACCCGAAACAACCGCTTCTGAGCCACGTCTAACCTTATGCATATCCGTCAAAGAAAAGCATTTTCGAGGCGATTCTGTCCTTGAAGTTTGCAGACAGAATTGTAGCATCTCTTTCACAAAGTGATTCTCACGTTTCTTTGTTCTCTTCCTGTAGTTGATTCACGCCGGCAAGGGGGAAGCCATCAGGATCAGATCAATTTTGAGGTCCCTGATTCCACTGGGAGATTTGGTGGGTGTGATCAGCATCACTTTCCAGATGCCCGCAATAGCCAAAGGTGAGGTCCCTCGGACTAGCCAAGGCCTGTCTCAGACATTTTGAGCACACTGCTTCCAGAACCGAGTGTGGCCATCTAACAGTGAAAAGGGGGCGGGGCTCAGCAAATGGGTATACCAAATTACATTTCCGTGACTGGCATTTAAATTGCACTGTCAGATGCCCTGAGCCAGTTCCCAGTATTAACTTGTCCAACAGAATAACAGAAAGCCACTCCGCAGATAACCTGGCTTAACGCATGAGGGGGCTAGAAAGTAGACGCTTGTACTCTGTGTCTCAAATGGCATGACCATTGACTACCACCTGTCACCTTCTCTCTTTTAGATGGGAATGTGGTGGAGCCCGACATGTCTGCGGGGTTTTGCCCAGATCACAAGGCAGCCATGGTTTTGTTCCTTGACAGGGTCTATGGCATTGAGGTTCAGGATTTCCTCCTCCACCTTCTGGAGGTTGGCTTTCTGCCCGATCTCCGGGCTGCTGCTTCCTTAGACACGGTAAGGACTTGAACTCCTGGCTTCCGGATTGTGACCCTTCAGTCTCTGGTTTATTACATGTTCTCAGGGGACCTTTTCCCCTAGGCATATTTATTCATTTATTGTCACCAAATGTTTATTGAATACCAATTATATATTTAGGCAATGTTTATTGAGCACCTATTATATATTTAGGCA
>JAAGEH010002526.1:10457729-10477366 GCA_011751065.1 Lasiurus cinereus | reverse complement strand
TATATATTTAGGCAATGTTTATTGAGCACCTATTATATATTTAGGCAATGTTTATTGAGCACCTATTATATATTTAGGCAGTGTTTATTGAGTACCTATTATATATTTAGGCAATGTTTATTGAGAACCTATTATATATTTAGGCAATGTTTATTGAGCACCTATTATATATTTAGGCAATGTTTATTGAGTACCTATTATATATTTAGGCAAGCAGTGTATAAACAGATAACAAAATAGATTATTTCCTCAATGAATTCATTGAAGAGTAGAGAAGACTCCGCCTCAGGAATAAGATAAGGATTCTAATCAGGGGCAATAGAAGACAATAAGAAACTCATTGAAAGTTCACTGTGGCTCCTGATAACCTCTAAGTTGACCTAAACAGTTATTCTCATTAAAGCGGTTCAAGTATTCAGAAGGTCTGATGGACATTGCTGAGTCATGCGCTCAGCATGGTATCCTGGTGTCTTCATGTCGACGTACATAGGTTACGATCTGCCCCATGCTCCCAGTGGCCCCCTGGAGACTCTGTCATCATCAGTGTTAATTTATTTACTGCTGCTTGAACTTTGTGGAATAAGCAGTAACTTATTGCCCAGGAGTTTTGTAACACCTCCCTCCATCTTCAGCTAAATGGGCCTTCTTGGTTTCAGAAGGCAATAGATGGTTAGTTAGCAACAGAGATTTCATTAATGCCTCGAGAGGAGAACCATAAAAATGAAACTTAGATTTTTTTCTTTGGCTGTGTTCACGTGAAATTCTGAGATAGCATAGTAATGATGGACGTGAGCAGAAATAGAAACAGTATTACTACGTCGAATTCAGAGAGAGTGCATGGAGAGGAAATATATTTTGAAAATAAGCTTTTTTCTCTTCTTGTAGTGAAGCACTCACATTTTTTGATATCATTAGTATCTTTACCTTCCATTTCTCGTGCTATTTATATTTTATTATAGAATATGAGCCTCTTGGCTCTGGGGCTCTCTAAGAAGAAGCACCTCATTTCTTTTTTACCTATTGATAAGCAGTTGAAGCTGATTGTTTTTAGTGCTAAAAATCATATGAACCGCATTTAAAGGTATACATTTTCACTTTTTTGTCATTTTTTAGGTAGTGAAATCACATGTCCACCTTTGATTCCCCAAATGCAAATGACCGTCTCCTCTCCGATTCCTTTTCAGGCTGCTCTGAGTGCTACGGACATGGCCTTGGCCCTCAATCGGTACCTCTGCACCGCCGTGTTGCCTTTGTTAACAAGATGCGCTCCTCTTTTTGCGGGCACAGAGCACCACGCCTCCCTCATTGACTCGCTGCTCCACACCGTGTACCGACTTTCTAAGGGCTGCTCCCTGACCAAGGCTCAGCGGGATTCCATAGAAGTTTGTTTGCTCTCGATTTGTGGGTGAGTGGAAACTACCTTGATCCGGTCTCTCCTTTCAGAAAGAAGATTTATTGACTACGTGGCCCTCTACAATGGTTACGAATTTTGGAAACAACTTCTATACTAAAACGTTAATTTCTAGTAGGTAGTCCTTGTACTAAGGTATGAGCTAAGTTTAGGAGTGTCCCCCCAAACCTCTCATGGGATGTAACGTTGGACCAGTTGTGCTGTTCTGGATGTTAGTGGGCGAGGTGGTGGTGTGAGGAGTCCCTGGCCACTTTAGTGTTAAGACTAATAGATTCTCCCCTTTTGATTCTTCCAGAAGAGAAGAGAAAGAGGTCCTTGCTAACTATAGAAAATTATTCGGGTACTAGCAATATTAAAGCATTACTCGCGGGTGGCAGTGAGGAAGGCGGGCTCGCCCCTCCAGCTGGAAAACCACTTCCTGTAGAGCGAGGTGTTCACATGCCTTCCCCCTGAGAACCAGGACCGTTTGCTCCCTCTGGAAGTCTGACGGGAAAGGGACAGGTTCTCAGGCCCCAGATGAGGATGGAGGTTCTTTCTCATTGGACAGGCGCTCCCCAAAGTGTAGGCTTGCAGCTCCCAGTACACTGCGAAGGGAAGGTTTCCACTCACCGGGGGGTGGAGGGGTTTGGAAGCCAGGCGGGACTCGGGGAGATGAAACATTAGGAGATCAGTTATATCGCTTCCCTGAGGCTAAAATTGTATAAAATGGAATCAAAATACGCGACTCACAGATTTGTCTACAAATTAAATGGGTGGGAGCTTCAAGGTTAACTGACAGAAGTTCTGTCTCAGCCCTTTTCTCCCTCCTGTTCCTCCTTCGCTTACCTTTCTGCTCCCCATCTGGTCACTGGAGACCCTTCCACTCATGGAGTGAGAGAAGACACATTCTTAAGTCATGCTAGGGAGGAGGGAGCAAGAAAAAGCGTGTTCTGTGGGAAAGAGGGATCAGTCTTCAGATCGGAGTGGAGATGGAGTGCAAATGGAACCTCTTACTCACTGTGTAACCATTGGTTAATCTGCATTGGGCACACCTAAAATGAACATTCTCTGAAGAGAGGCATAGGTACAGGTTCTTGGCATGTTTAATTTAGTCTAATGAATTATCTGCTTAGTTTAGGCCGTTTACTCCATTATTAAAATCCGCTTTGTTCTGCCAGCCAACTGAGACCTTCTATGATGCAGCACTTACTCAGAAGATTCGTGTTCGATGTCCCGCTGTTGAATGAGCATGCAAAGATGCCCCTGAAGGTAAGGATGAGACACGGTCATAGGTATTTTACTACAGGGTTTTCTGACTGTTTCTTGTTACAACCTGTACATACGTCTCTTAGAGATGTCACATTTGGTGTCTGATGTTGGAAGATTTCTTCCAGTTGATGCAATGGGCATATAACAGTAGGTCTGTCTGTGTCAACGTAAAATACACACGCAATAAAAGGCCACGGAAACTCTAAGATTGACTTACTCTAAGTCGGTGGAAATGGACATCAGTGGGAACAAATGGGCCACGGGAAAAGGTGAGCCAAGAAATTCTCAGGCGGGAAGCGTGGTGCCAGGCCTGGCCTAGAACGTCAGCAGCCTCAGGGGTGAAGTGTGGCTTTGCAAACAGCGGTTCTCAGTTGGCAATCTACTGCTGGGTTCCAGTTGTCGTGGCATAAGGTTGGGAGGTAACCTTTCTGTACGGCAGTTACGGTTTGTCACGGAGGATAGAGAAGTCACTCGTTCTCTCTGCTCTGGTTATTGTTCTCTTCATGGATGACCAAATCTGTAATCTTTTTGGTGAACAGGACGATGGTCCAATGAACCAAGCCAGCCAGCCAGGGCACAATCCAAACTTTTTTTTAGTTGATTCATAAACATCATTTTATTAACTTGGCAAGTAATTGTGAATATTGGTTAGTTTATAGATCCAGAGCACATTATCCAAAGAACTACCAAAAAATTGAAAGATGATATAATTTCAATTTCCAGTTTAGTTCTCAACAAATAAAATATTTAGAGGACAACTTGATAAGCAACATAGACACTCAGTAACAATAAATTGAAAATATACTTAAATGATGGAAGTGGGCAGTTTGGGGGTTAGAGACATCACATCCCAGAGTGTGGAGTGAAGGGTCACAGAAAGGAAGCACAGACATTCAGAGGGTCAGTTCCCTGAAAAGGCACATGTTAGGTCCCCTGTCCTGGATGTTTGTGCTCAGGTCACCTGACGTCAGTCCCTTTGTTACATGCACGGAGTCAGGGCATCCCGGTTCATCGAACTGTGAGGAGGGAAGTGATGGGCGCTAACATAGAACACAGAGATGCACAGACAATCCACCGCCTCATACAGAATGTGCCAGGCGAGGGATTGGTAAAATTGGTCCACAGCTCTCTATGCTGTGACCGCTCTGACATTGGAAACAGACATGGAACAAGGTCACCCAGTAGAATGCAGGTGGCTCGAGCAGTTTTGGTCCTGTTGACCTTATGACCTGGCATCAGAATGCCACGTGGGAAGCAACGGAAAAAGAATCAAAGGAGTGTTTCGCTCATGCCTTTGTCCCTGTCTCCCGCAGCTGCTGACGAACCATTATGAGAGGTGCTGGAAGTACTACTGCCTGCCGGGCGGGTGGGGGAACTTCGGCGCCGCCTCAGAGGAAGAACTGCATTTATCAAGAAAGCTGTTCTGGGGCATTTTTGATGCCCTGTCTCAAAAGGTAACTTAATATTTTGTGAGCTTATTTGTGTGATAAAATAACTAAGGCCATAAATTCTTTTTAAAAAAATATATTTTTATTGATTTCAGAGAGGAAGGAAGAAGGAGAGAGAGATAGAAACATCAATGATGAGGGAGAATCATTGATTGGCTGCCTCTTACACGCCCCCTACTGGGGATTGAGCCCGAAACCCGGCATGTGCCCTTGGCCGGAATCGAACCTGCGACCCTTCAGTCCGAAGGCTGATGCTCTATCCACTGAGCCAAGCCAGCTAGGGCAAGGCCATAAGATTTACCAAGACTTAGTTTTTTTCTCTTTTCTGAATTCATAGCAAATGTTAAAAATGAAATTTTATGGACATCATATGGACTTTTCCTAATTGCTATGGCACCATGTCTTTGCGAGCATAACACTTTCTGAGTTTGAAACGGCTAAGCATTTTAGGAAATCATGCACATGGTTGATAATGTTTCTGTTGTATTTGGTCTTATTTGGGGCTCAAACTCCCTGAGGTTACCTCCCCAATCCTATAAAACCTGAAGAAATCATATCAAGTGTGAAAATATACTCTATGAGATCTCCTGGAGTAACAATATTTCAGTGGTTTACTGACTGTCCACTTGCTGCTTGGACATTTAAGCCCCTCCACTCCAACAGCCCCTCATAGTCCCATATTTATAATGAATAATTCAGATACTTGCACAAGAGTGGATGGTCACACATCAGAGAAAGCAGACATCGTGCTGTGTACAGATGTACTTACATTCTTTTTTTAAAAATATATTTTATTGACTTTTTTACAGAGAGGAAGGAAGAGGGATAGAGAGTTAGAGACATCGATGAGAGAGAAACATCGATCACTTGCCTCCTGCACACCCCCTACTGGGGATGTGCCCGCAACTAAGGTATGTGCCCTTGACCGGAATCGAACCCGGGACCTTTCAGTCCGCAGGCCGACGCTCTATCCACTGAGCCAAACCAGTCAGGGCCAGATGTACTTACATTCTTGATCACTATCCTTTTGTCTTCCCCAATAGACTTGATGAGACTCACCAGCCTTCCCTGAGAGCCAAGTTTGCCTCCTAGGAGGGCAGAGTTCGTGTGACTCCATTTAGTAGTGACTTCTTAATAATTTCTCTTGCTGAATTATCTTTGGCAAACAGAGTCCTTTTAAAATAATACAGTGGTACCTCGAGATACGAGTTTAATTCGTTCCGTAACCTTGAGGCCTGGGAAAGTATGAGACACTTGAGTCGCAGTAAATTGGTGGGTTGTGTGCAGCCTGCCGATCCTCGCGATTACTCCTATCTCAAGTGTTGCTCGTATTTCAAAGCAAAAATCGCTCGCTCGACGGCTCGTATCTCAAAAATCTCGTATGTTAGGGCACTCGTATCTTGAGGTACCACACTGTATGTACCAAACATTTTTAGAAGAATTTACAACATTAATTTAAAGTTGAATGGTTAAAGTGAGATCTGATTTCAATGACTGTTTTTGATTTTTAAAAAAAATCTGTAAATACAAATTTAATGAATCATGTAATTTACATACCAGGAAGTTCCGTGATGTTTGTTTCCTGTGTTTCCCTCTAATTCCGATGTCTTTGCACTGAAATGTCCTCACGTGTGGTCTCTACAATGTGCGGCCCCAGAACCGACCATAACTAAGAAATGCAGTCCTCGTTGTCTGAAACGGGTTTGGGTTGTAAAGACACGTTACCCACTTCATTATATTCTTAGCATGTTCAAAGCCACGTGGTTTCAGGTAGCGAGGAACGCCGTTTCAGAGAGGCACAGATGTCTTCTCAGGCTGCAGTGCTGGCAGCGGCTCTTGTGTGTGCAGGGATTTGGGGCTGAACGGCCTGTTTTCTGGGGCAGAATCTGCTGGGGAGCCGAGTTAGCCCAGGGGACTCATATTTTCTCCTTCAGCGTCTCGTCCTCCACAGCGATCGTGTGGACAACTTTAGCTAAATCATGGCACACTATTATTTTTTAAATATATTTTATTGATTTTTTAAATAGAGGAAGGGAGAGGGATAGAGAGCTAGAAACATCGATGAGAGAAAGACATCCATCAGCCGCCTCCTGCACTGGGGATGTGCCCGCAACTAGGATACATGCCCTTGACCAGAATCGAACCCGGGACCCTTCAGTCCGCAGGCCGACGCTCTATCCACTGAGCCAAACCGGTTTTGGCCATGGCACACTATTAATTTCATATTTTTTGTTTTTGTTTTCCATTTCCTCTTAGAAATATGAACAAGAGCTTTTCAAGCTGGCTCTGCCGTGCCTGAGTGCGGTGGCGGGCGCCCTGCCCCCGGACTACATGGAGTCGAACCATGTCAGCATGATGGAGAAGCAGTCATCCATGGATTCCGAGGGGAACTTCAACCCCCAGCCTGTGGAGACCTCAAAGTATGGGCTCTTTCTGCTGTGGCAGCTTTTTGTTGTAAATGATGTGTGAAGTCTGAAATGATAAGGCGCTGAAGTGAACTTCCTCTCATCCCTCCCCTGTGAATCAGTATCTTTTAAAAAATATATATTTTTTTATTGATTTTTTTTTTTTACAGAGAGGAAGGGAAAGGGATAATTAGAAACATCGATGGGAGAGAGACATCGATCAGCTGCCTCCTGCATGCCCCCTACTGGGGATGTGCCCACAACCAAGGCACATGCCCTTGACTGGAATCGAACCCGGAACCTTTCAGTCCAGAGGCTAACGCTCTATCCACTGAGCTAAACCAGTCTCGGCCATTTTAATTACTTTTATTTACACTACACATAAATATTATATTTAATTCATGCTAAGACGCTATAAAGTATGAATCAGTATATGATAAGCAGATAGGACATTCTCTGCTTCGCTTTTATGACATTGTTTCTATCATACGGAAAAGTAATACCTTGTTAAAACAGATTTTTTTTAATAGCTGTGCAGTGAATGTGATGTAAGCGTGCAGGGCTGTGAGTAAATTATTAATGTGAGACCCTGAGAACCTGCGAGCACTCATCCTTTTCTCTGTTTCTCCCACAGCATTACGATTCCTGAGAAGCTGGAGTACTTCATTAACAAATACGCTGAGCACTCCCACGACAGGTGGTCCATGGACAAGGTAAGGTCAGAGGCCTCCTCGAGCAGCACCCAGCAGTACTGGGCCCCCTGATTCTGACCACACAGTTTTCTCTGCTAGAGGGAGAGCTTTATCTAGCTTAGGAAAGAGTATTTTAGATGACTTGCTAATATAATACTTAGCTAGCTCTGCCACTAATACACATATGATACACTTATGAATATTGGTTTCCAGCCCTGGCCGGTTTGCCTCACTGGATAGAGCATCAGCCCACTGACTGAAGGGTCCCAGGTTCCATTCTGGCAAGGGCACGTGCCTTGGTTTCAGGTTCCCCGGCCTTGGTTGGGGTGAATGCAAGAGGCGGCCAATCAATGTGTCTCTCTCACATCGATGTTTCTCTCTTTCTCTCCCTTCCACTCTCTAAAAACCAATGGAATAATATCCTTGGGTGAGGATTAACAAAAAGAACAACAACAAAGAAAGAATATTGGTGTTCATAAAAACCACAGTTTTAAATGTTAAAAAAAATCTGTTAAACCATAGATATAATTCCTAAACACACATTGTTTGTGGGAATAAAAAGTATTCATCAGGGGCTTCAGGAAAAGCAGTGATTCTAGAAATCTTTTAGAGAAACTTTAGTTTTATGTATAATTTTTTAAAATATATTTTATTGATTTTTTTACAGAGGAAGGGAGAGGGATAGAGAGTTAGAAACATCGATGAGAGAGACATCGATCAGATGCCTCCTGCATGCCCCCTACTGGGTATGTGTCTACAACCAAGGTACATGCCCTTGACCGGAATCGAACCTGGGACCTTTCAGTCCGCAGGCCGACGCTCTATCCACTGAGCCAAACCAGTTTTGGCTGTAATTTTATATTAGATAAAACATTGAAAATTATTAATCAGAATTTCGTGATTGTATCTCTTACTACCAAGTACAATTGTTGGCAAACTGCGGCTCACGAGCCACCATTTGCCACTCTGTTGACTAATGAGTTGGCCGACCACTGTCCAAGTAGATATGCATTTCACTAAAAATAGATCACATAGCAAGATGATCCGTGAACTTTGTGTTCTCAGAACACAATTCAATCTGAAGGAGATCACAAGAGCAATCGCTGTCCGGGCGCAAACCCTCACAGGATGGGCATGTGTAAGGAAATACTCTGTCTGAGGAGTGACATTTAATTTGAGCCCAGTTAAACCTGAGAGAAGATGGTTGAAATAGGGTTATTAGGGGCACTGAGCTGAGAGGACGCCCGATCTAAATTAGCGTGTAATGATGTGGCAAAGTGAAAAGCAAGCAACAGAGGCTCCGAAGCATGTTTGTTACACGGCAACGTGGCCTCGTCCGCTCCACGCAATTCCACTTCCACCCTGGCTCTGGCCAGCCAGTCCTCCTCCCTCCAACCAGCCCCCTCTTTGTTTTATAAACATGTGGCTCTTTTCTGAGTTAATTGGTTTCCTAAGTAAGTCAGTAAGACTTGTCTGCTTTATGTGGTCTTCTAGTAGTGAGTTGGTAGAGGAGATGATGGAGATGAAGTTTGCAGAAGGCAGTGCTGGGCTGTGCCTGCCAGTTGCCCAGATTCCCTAGGCCAGTGGTCAGCAAACTCATTAGTCCGCAGAGCCAAATATCAACAGGACAACCATCGAAATTTCTTTGGAGAGCCACATTTTTTAAACTTAAACTTCTTCTAATGCCACTTCTTCAAAATAGACTTGCCCCGGCCATGGTAGTTTGTGGAAGGGGCCAAAGACCCGCATATGGCTCACGAGCCGCAGTTTGCCGACTACGGCCCTAGGCAGACATGAAAAGATAGACACAAAATGGTCCAAGCAAAATCCTGGGGGGCCAACGTGTTGAGGAGTGCTGGCTATAGGAGTGGGCAAACAAGTAGCGTTGTTCAGGACACTCCCAAAAAGCGCTGCCTCAGTTTCCCTCCTTCAAAGGAGTGGCTCCCAGGCCAATGCCACTGGTGGGGTCTCACCAGGATGTGCCAGGATGCATGTCACCGGGGCCATGTTCTGTGGCTGCCTCCTCGGGCAGTGCGGATGGACAAAACCTTGGTCTGTTTACGGAAGCCTGGTGCCTCAGTCTCTGGATGGAAAAGATTCTTTCCAGGAATTCCTCAACCTAATGTTGACTGGGATGGCAATTTTTATATTAAATTATGCTGGATAAAATTCAAACCTTAATCCTTATCTTGGTTTATTTTAGATTTAGTTCATCATGCACACACTTAAACACATGCACACATACACTCTCTAAAGTTAATATATGCAAAACAATTCTAACATTTGTTTTTGTTTTTTTTTAGTTGGCCAATGGATGGATTTATGGAGAAACATATTCAGACTCATCTAAAGTTCAACCATTAATGAAGCCATATAAACTATTATCTGAAAAGGTGAGGGATTATTTTTAGATTATATAGTTTTAATTCTTTGCAAACATTTTTCTTTGTTATGTAATTTCCTATTCATTTTTTTTTACTTTATATATACTATCTTAAACTTTTATTTCAAGGCTTCTTTTGTTTCTTTTATCTTTTTCCCCCTCTTCCCATTTTCTGTCATGATTTAATTGGTTATTTTCTCCTCTACTTAACATTTTTCTGTTCCTTTTTGATTTTTGTTCCTCTCCTGCATTTTAAAGAACTTTAGAAACTATTCTCATCATCCCTTAGAGCAGTGGTTCTCAACTTTCCTAATGCCACGTCCCTTTAATGCAGTTCCCCATGTTGTGGTCACCAACATGAGGGATAATGAAGTAACCTTTTAGTATTGTTATTTGTAAGTTCTCATGTATGTTGTTTCTTTGGGTAATAGGCTTTTTGGGTGTCAGGTGGAAGGGTTGCTCACTCTTCCAAGTAGTAAGGTGGGAGGAGGGGATGGAGACACAGGGCTGAGGGAGGACAGTTAGGCCTCTTGATGACGATGGAAGGAGAGCCTTCACTAGCAGGTCATCTAATCTGCGCTTTTCTTTCTTTTTAAATATTTTATTGATTTTTTTACAGAGAGAAAGGGAGAGAGAGAGAGTTAGAAACTTCGATGAGAGAGAAACATTAATCAGCTGCCTCCTGCACACCCCCTACTGGGGATGTGCCCGCAATCAAGGTACATGCCCTTGACTGGAATCGAACCTGGGATCCTTCAGTCCTCAGGCCAACGCTCTATCCACTGAGCCACACTGGTTAGGGCTAATCTGCGCTTTTCTGACAGTTTCTTCTTTCAGTTCCGTCTAAGGCAGTGGTTCTCAACCTTTCTAATGCCTCAACCATGTAATACAGTTCCTCGTGTTGTGGTGAATCGTAATGTAAATATCTGTGTTTTCTGATGGTCTTAGGCGACCCTGCTAGCAATTCTCAACCTGTGGGTCACTGCTGTAGAGCCTAAGACCCTCAGAAAACAGGTCACGACCCACAGGTTGAGAACCACTGGTCTAAGGGGTCAGGAGCTGGTCGCTGAGGGAAACCAGCCCTGGGCTGTGCTGAGCAGCGTCCCATTGGCATTTGTCTAACCAGGGCCTGCTCACACTCTCTCATTTTTTATTTTTAAAGGAACATGCCAGTCGTTGTGAGTGTGTGTGTGTGTGTGTGTGTGTGTGAATCTTTCCTGACTCTCTCTCTTTTAGTCCTGGTTGTTGAAAGTATTACAGAGGTCCTCCTTTCCCCCATGAACCTCTTCCACCCACTTGTCCTTCCCCAGCCCCCAGGCCCTCAGCACACCACTGTTTGTGTCCACGGGTCAATCATTTGTGGTGTTTTTTTTTTTTTAATGAAGTCAATTTCAGAGCAAAGCATTAAATATTTTAATTGGGATTCTTAATATTCCCCCCCACCTTTAATTTCTCCGTTTTATCTGTAGGAGAAAGAAATCTATCGCTGGCCCATCAAAGAATCTTTGAAGACGATGCTGGCGTGGGGCTGGAGAATTGAGCGCACGCGGGAGGGCGACAGCATGGCACTCTACCACCGCACCCGGCGCATCTCTCAGACCAGCCAGGTGAGCGCGCCGCCAGGAAGCCATGTTATGCTGTTGTTAGATAATTCGAATCTTTTATTTTCTTACTGCGTGTTTCAACACAAATAATTTGAAAACGCTGAAGATGAACGTAAAGTTTAGAGGGAAAAACACATTTGTTACTTTTTAAATTTTCGGTGACGTTTTGGTTAAAGTGCTAGAGGGGTTAGCCAGGCCGCCCTTCGCTGGCCAGGCTGTGAAGGGGTCCCCAGGGGTACGGTCTTGAAGTGGCACTATGGAAAGCGGTAGTGTGTTCATTACCTCCAGTGGGTTGTCTAGAACTTTCTCCCCTCCAGTAGGAGCTGAAGGCTGGTCCTTAGGGAGAGGCAGGAGGTCAGGCAGAAGTGATCTTGACCTGGAGCACGTGTGGCTGTGCCTTATAGGGAGTCTTGAGCACCTGCCACTTGCCCAATCCACTGCGCACCCATCAGTCAGGGCAGGAGTTCTGAGAACTTGTCACTAATGGCGCCTCCAGAAAGTTGCATCCCCTCAGCCAGCTGCGAGTGCGGCTGAGTGCTCCAGGACAGCGGTCGCCAACCTTTGGGACCTCATGGACCACCCACTGGTTGGTGGCCGCTGCTCCAGGAGACACAGCCTAGACCTGGAGAACTTGGGTTCAAGGTCAGACCAGACACCACCTCTCAGCTTTGGTCCTTTCGTTTTCCTGAAGCTAAGTCTGTGCTCGTCCCTGTGCACACGCTCAGGCCGCTGTAACTGGGTACACTGAATATTGTGTTTGTATCGCCATTTATACAGAGATGCTTTGGGGAAAATAGCACGTGAAACATGTACTTGAAATACATTTTGAAATAGATGAAGTTCTGATTTGGGCATATTTTACCTAAAGTTCTCTTAAGTAGG
Source organism: Lasiurus cinereus (assembly GCA_011751065.1). Classification (NCBI taxonomy): domain Eukaryota; kingdom Metazoa; phylum Chordata; class Mammalia; order Chiroptera; family Vespertilionidae; genus Lasiurus; species Lasiurus cinereus. The sequence continues at coordinate 10,465,293 of JAAGEH010002526.1, read as the reverse complement.
TATCATATACCGTATTTGCCCGTGTATAAGACGATTTTTTTAACCCAGGAAATTTTTCTCAAAAGTCGGGGTTCGTCTTATACACCGGGTATCCTCTTATAGGGCGGGTATATCCCAAACTCTATATTTTAACTGGAAAAGTTGGGGGTCGTCTTATACGCCAGAAAATACGGTAAATGAAAACTGTGAAAGCATATTTTACCTTTTCTTTGTGTATGCACACGTTTCAAACTACATTTCGTTTTCATGTGTTTTAACACATACTGAGCGCAAACGGGGTACTGGGCGGGAGGAATGCAGAGAATTGGATGCAGCTGGGGGAGCCCTTTGCTAGTGATGGCTTGTAACAGCCTTCATTTCACCAGCCCAGACGTGCGCTTTATTGTGGCTCTCATTTTGTTTCGTGTTTATCCATGTCTAACAAGAGAGTGTACATATGAAATATAATAATATGCATCCATCATGAAGTATGTCTAATATATATATTTATGTAATACAACTATACTGTGAAATATATATATTTTATAATACAACTATGCTGTGAAATATGTCCAAATATGATTTTAGGTTTATAGGCCTGACACACTGTCCCCTGATATGCCATTGGAGGGATATGTTCTGAGCACAGGGTAGCGGAACCTCTTTACAGTTGATAAGAAGACATGTTTCATCTTATAAATGCCAAACTTTAAAAATGAAGGAAACTTTCTGGTTCTAGGAAACCTTTGTAAATCACTGAATACGAGTAGGTGTCCCCCAAAAAATGTGTCCACACTTTAACAGCTGATAGCTCAAATGACGCTTCTTGCTATACAGGTTTAACCCATTGGAATTAATAATTATTCAAGGTATGTATACATTTTGGGGGATACCCCTGTATATGTTGTATTTTTAAAAGTCAAAAGTTGGTTATATTTTAGCTTAACATTTAGCTCATAAAGACATTTGTAAATATTGACCTCTTTGATTAATTACTGTTATATGAGAAAGGGTCAAGTTCATTGCAGCCACGTAGAATTTGTAAGAAACTCAAGAACACAAAGACCCTTTGATTAAGGGAACATTCTGGAATCTTAGAATCATGGCACGATTGAACTCTGATTATTAGCTTTTGGGGTTGGCAACCCCGAAGATGTCAGGGGATGAGTATACAGTCACAAGTCAGTGTCAGGCACCCATATATAATTTAATTTGCCAGATAGGTTTGTGGGATCTGATTGTGTAGATACTTGCCAGTTTTGGCTGAGGAAGTATGTTTGGAAGTCCTTTTGCCTTGTATTTCGGAAGTGCCTCGCAAGTCTCTCCGCCGGGCTTTTTAATGAGATACTACTTTCCACCCAACTTGTCTAGGTTTCTGTGGAGGCTGCTCATGGGTACAGCCCCCGGGCCATTGACATGAGCAATGTCACACTGTCCAGGGACCTGCATGTAAGTATTGGCTACTCTTTAAAATACTCTGCACATTGTGTGGGTTGGTGTGTGTGTGTGTGTGTGTGTGTGTGTGTGTGTGTGATTTATCTTTATTGTTGCAAGTATTACACATGCCCCACTTTCCCCCCCATTAACCCCTTTTCTACTCCATTCCCAGGGCTTCCCTGCACTATTGTCTGTGTCCATTGGTTATACACATATGCATATCAATCCTTTTTTCTTTTTTTAAAAAAAATTTATCATAAGACACCCCCTGCTGGTGCCTTATGATACGCTGACCGCCAAAGAGAAAGCCAAGGACCGGGAGAAACAACAAAAATTTAAAAATTTTTCCACAGAGAGGAAGGGAGAGGGATAGAGAGCTAGAAACATCAATGAGAGAGAGACATCGATCAGCTGCCTCCTGCACATCTCCTACTGGGGATGTGTGTCCGCAACCAAGGTACATGCCCTTGACCAGAATCGAACCTGGGACCCTTCAGTCCGAAGGCCCACGCTCTATCCATTGAGCCAAACCGGTTTTGGCATATATCAATTCTTTGGTTAATAAGTTCCTGCCCCCTACTCCTCCCTTCCCTCTGAGATTCCTCAGTTGGTCTGTTCTGTGCTTCCGTGTCTCAGTGTGACTGAGTCAAACTTATACCTATGTGTGTAAAATTGGCAAAAAATACATTTTTTTGGTGTGTCACACATTTTAGCAATTAATTTTTGTGTGCCATGAGACAAAAATCCAGACTGTTTGTCTGATGTTCTCGGCCATTGGTGTTTAATAAGGGTTAGGTTATCTTCTGAAGCTTTGGAAATGAAAAGAAAAAGTGGTAAATAATTGGTTGTTGTTCATAGCTAATTTGAAGTTTCATGATTGAATGAATCAAATATGTGTTTTAAACATTAAAACTAACAATGGCCGAAACCGGTTTGGCTCAGTGGATAGAGCGTCGGCCTGCGGACTGAAAGGTCCCAGGTTCGATTCTGGTCAAGGGCACGTACCTTGGTTGCGGGCACATCCCCAGTAAAGAGTGTGCAAGAGGCAACTGATAGATGTTTCTAGCTCTCTCTTTCTCTCCCTTCCTCTCTGTAAAAAATCAATAAAACATATTAAAAAAAAAGATAAAACTAACCATGACCATCCCCTTCCAATCTCCTCCGCTGTTTCTGGCATTTCACCATCATTCCCGTTCTCTGGGAGTCAGATGCCAAGGAAGTCAGTCGTGTTTGGTTATTTCCTGGAAGTACTTTATCACAGCACACTGTGACTTACTCATTTAAAGCGTGTTTTCATATCACACATTGGAAAACAAAGTCACCCTCTGCAACTTATTCAAGTAGAACTGAGCTGCTACCTATTTTGTTCATTGAAGGCGATGGCAGAAATGATGGCTGAAAACTACCATAACATATGGGCAAAGAAGAAGAAAATGGAACTGGAGTCCAAAGGTAATCTTTTCTAAAAATCCTCATTGCAACGCAGAGTTCCACATGCTTTACCACCTGAGCCATTACACCTTCCAATGATCGGGATGTTCAAGTGGGAGGGAACCCCTCCCCCCGCTTCTCCCTCCCCGTGGCCGCAGATGCTGTGGGCACTCAGTGTCAGGAGAGCCTGGTGCTCACGCTGTCATTGCCTCCCGAGGCCCCTGGCATTCTTCCTTGGAACCCTCGGCGCTGGGGGGAGAGCCCGCGTGAACCCTTTATCCTCGTGCAAGGAGAGGGCGCAGGCGCTCTGTGCTGTGGCCCTGTGACATAGGCAGCGTGTCTCATTCCAGATGACTTCCCGCTGCTACTCTGTGTTCTTGTCTGGACATTCCCTTAGGAGGCGGGAACCACCCCCTGCTGGTGCCTTACGATACGCTGACCGCCAAAGAGAAAGCCAAGGACCGGGAGAAAGCACAGGACATCCTCAAGTTCTTGCAGATCAACGGCTACGCTGTGTCCAGGTACCGGCGCCCAGGCCCCAGCTAATCACCTCGTAAGACCAGTCAGACAGCCCGATCAGACGCATGCAGGCCAGGAGGGAAGTCAGCGACCTGTTTAAACCTCAGCACTGCTATTTCCTGCTCTCAGTGCCCATCAGAAGCATCAGTGCGTCGCTGTTTGTCACAGTTTCCTTAGAGCTTGTCACTCCCCGTCCATCATCCAGAAATGACACTCTGTTTCTCGAAAGGTAGCACAGTGATAAAGTGTATTGTGTAGTAATAAAGTTATCAGCTACAGCTTTACATCCAAGTACAGTGGTACCTCGAGATACAAATGCCCTAACATACGAGATTTTTGAGATACGAGCCGTCGAGAGAGCGATTTTTGCTTTGAAATACAAGCAACATTTGAGATAGGAGTCATCTTGCGGATCGGCCGGCGGCACACGACCCACCAGTTTATCGCGACTCGAGCGTCTCATAGTTTCCCACGCCTCAAGGTTACGGAACGAATTAAACTCAAATCTCGAGGTACCACTGTATTCAAAATAGTCCTGATAAATTAAACCTCATTTTTGCCTTTAGCTACAGAATCTGAAAGAATCGTCTAAATTTGTATACGTACCCTAAAATTTTCTTAAATATATATTTACCTGCTAATAGTCTCATGGATGTTGGTTTCCCTTTTCATTCTGCGCCTCTAGAGGGTTCAAGGACCTGGAGTTGGACACGCCTACGATTGAGAAGCGATTTGCCTACAGCTTCCTGCAGCAGCTCATCCGCTACGTGGACGAAGCGCATCAGTACATCTTGGAGTTTGGTAGGTACCTTGGTCCCGCCGCCGACAGCCAGCAGTCCCTGACGTATGTGGGTCCAGCCATTTGTGTGACATGCTTGGGGGAGATTTCATGCAAAAGTGACCACAAAAATTGAATTAGCAAGTCCTAAAAAGCCATTTTTTAAGACTGTGTTTTGTTTTGTTTTTACTTATTCATGGGAAGAACATTGTTATGCTATTACAAAATAGTATTTAAATTTCTAAAACCCTCTCCTGAATGTGTCTGAGATTGAATAGTGTATATCTCAGATGGTTTTGACTTCCGTTGGCAAAAGAACCTCTTCAGGCAAGTTAGTTTGATTCTTAAAAATGGAGGCTCTGCCTACGAATTTGATAAAACCCCGAATCTAGCTCTGAATTGCTCCCTCTGCACCATGTGCTGCACATCATGGTGGGCCTTAGGGTGTTATTCCCTCTCTGTGTGCATGAAGCCCCTCTGCATGCTCAAGGAGGGGAGGAAGCGGCCGCCCTGAGCTAAATGCCTGCAGCCAATCACTCTTGAACCTCGATCTCATTTTCTGGGCCCCGGGGAGACCTGGGTGTTTTGCTTTGCTTATGGAAGTCGCTCAGCTTATGGGCACTCTCTCAGCCCAGTGTGGGACCGCTGCTGAGATGGGCAGGCACCGTGTTCTGTTCCCATTCTCCTCTCCAGGCCCATGAGCCCTTGCGGCTGTGCTGGGTGCCTGTGCTCACAGCCACGTAGCTGGGCTCTGCTCAGTGGCCTTGTAGTTGAACTTGGCTGTTGGCTTAAATTTCCTTTGACTTATGATTACCCTGCCAACGTTAGCCTGTGTGTCTTTGGTTAGCTTTTCACGTCCAGCCGGTGGGGTAATACCTTCCTCAGTGTTGGGGGCCCCCTGCGTGCGGGTGGGGAGTGGAATGTTGGACGTGCCCTGAACCCTCTCTCCTGTCTGCAGATGGCGGCAGCAGAGGCAAAGGACAGCGTTTCCCTTACGAGCAAGAAATCAAGTTCTTTGCTAAAGTACAGTATACAGCCCCGTCTTGTTTTCGCTTCCGTGTGTGCTTGCTTCCCGAGTATACCGTTAGCTTTTTGCCTCTTTCCAGAACGCACTTGCCTGTACGTGTGGCTTCCTCTCAGCCCACAGATCGTGGCACCCACAGCTGCATGAATCCTGTGAGCGAGGGGTTCCCGCAGCTCGCTCTGCCCTCGCTGCCTTAGTTCACAGAGTTCTCCTTTGCTGGCTTTATCATACAACATGGAAGAAAATACTCATTTCTTCGTATTTGGATGTTGTTATGATGGAACCTTTTTAGCTGAGCATTTTTTTCAGAAAGATGAGCAACGCCAGCTATTTGTAAATGGAAACATGACAGACATTCACAATAAGACCTTTATTGTGGGGCCTTCGTCTGCTGGCTTACAGACAGGGGGCTGGGGCTCAGAGACCACCTGCTGGTCAGATTCTGAGTGTTCATTCCATTTAGCGCAGTTTATCAAGAATCTGCTATTTGCCCAGAGCTTTTATGACTTCCTTTTGGCCACCGGGGAAGGCGGAGAGTTTGTTGTCAAGTTTCCATGTTGGTTTATTGACTTCCTCCATGTTTGCACTGTGCCTGGCCTGTCGGGCATCAGACCTTGTCCTGGCACGTCTCTGTCACGGACACGGAATGCCCTGGACACTTTCCCGTGGGCAGGATGTTGCAATTTACCTAAAGACCTGATCACGTCTGCCAATTCCCTTTCAGAGTACTCGAGTTAGAAATCATTTGCCAAATGGCACATTCTTCCTATTGACTTACATTTGGCTTCCGTCTTACGTTTTTAGAATTGTGCCCTTGACTGTCAGGGAGATTTCTCTGGTCTTGTCTTCTGCTCAGGGTCTGCCTGGAGCATCTGAAGTCTATTCTGAGCGCCACCTGCCACTCACCCCTTTTACTGTGATGTCGTCCTTGGGTAGTCAGGGGTTGGGATGCTGAATTCATGGCCTGCACCATGTTTAAAGCCACCTTGTAGTGCATCGCCTGCATCCTCCGCACCCTAGTGATTATGTTTGCAGATGTCTAGTGTGGCTTAATTTCTACCAAATGTATGACTCATTCATTCACATACTTTTTGAGTACCTGTCATCTGCCAGTCACTAAGTTCAGGCAGTGTCTCAACTCCTATTTCCATATTCTGCACCACCTTGGAGGGGAAAATGTAGTGAGTCAGACTTGAGTCTCAGTGCTGAGAATGCCATTTAGTCTTACTTTTTTAAAAAAATATATTTTATTGATTTTTTACAGAGAGGAAGGGAGAGGGACAGAGAGCTAGAAACATTGATGAGAGAGAAACATCATCGATCAGCTGCCTCCTGCACACCCCTCACTGGGGATGTGCCGCAACCAAGGTACATGCCCTTGACCGGAATCGAACCTGGGGCCCTTCAGTCCACAGGCTGACGCTCTATCCACTGAGCCACACCGGTCTTGGCTAGTCTTACTTTTTTTTTTTCATTTATTTGTTCAAACATTTGTCTGCTGGTTGTCTCAAGCCCAGCAGAACCCTCAGCATTGGTGCTTGGTGGAAATGACCCTGCGAGGTGGCGGTCACAGGGTCCAGGAAAGGATGAGGGGGAACCGATGCAGGGAGGTTTCTGGTTCTCTGTGCCCCAGAGACGCCGAGGGAGGGAGGCTGATCCTCATCGCAGACAGAGAGTAAACCTGCACGTGGCGTTGCAAGAGCTGAGAACGGGGAGGCTGGTCTAGATGAGGAGTGAGCAGGGCGACCTGCAGCCGAGCCCTGGGAGGCTGCAGGAGGGAGTGGACTGGCACGGGCGAGGGAGGAGCCTTGCAGACAGAGGGCGCGGCCGGGCAGAGCCTGTGGCTGAGTGGGCAGGGGGGGGGAGAAGGCCACCCCAGGCCCCAGGGCTGGCGCAGGCAGTGGCAGGCGGCTTCGAGGACCTTGTGGAGCGGCCAGTGGCAGGCGACTGTGAGGGGACCACTCCTTGTCTACATCGCCGTTTGCAGCTGCAGAGAAGGGGATGGCACCGCCACAGTCTCCCCGGGCGGCAGGCATGCAGGTGTCACTGCTGTCCCCACGCGTGGCAGAGGCCCCATAAGTGGCAGTCACTGATGGCGACTAAACGGCATTTATGGATTTTTAAGAATATTTCATTTGGATAAAATACTAAACATAAGTCTAAACAGCTGAAAATATAGTGCATCCCTCATAATTTCCCCCACCCCCACACACACACAGGAACTGGCAGGAGCAGGGCGAGGTGAGAGCCACTCCCTGGCGGGCGGCTGTGCAGCTGTGGGGATTGAGACCTGTTGCACGTGGACATGGTCTGCCTGCTCCAGCCTCAGCGCCCACTCACCCCCAAACTCCACTGTGTACACCTGTCTCCTTCTCCTTCCGTTCAAACTCCACTGT
>JAAGEH010002526.1:10348244-10457719 GCA_011751065.1 Lasiurus cinereus | reverse complement strand
TTCAAACCCCACTGTGTACACCTGTCTCCTTCTCCTTCCTCTCAAACTCCACTGTGTACACCTGTCTTCTTCTCCTTCCTTTCAAACCCCACTATGTACACCTGTCTCCTTCTCCTTCTGTTAAAACTCCACTGTGTACACCTGTCTTCTTCTTCCTTTCAAACTCCACTGTGTACACCTGTCTTCTCCTTCCATTCACACACCACTGTGTATACCTGACTTGTTCTCCTTCTGTTCAAACCCCACTGTGTACACCTGTCTTCTCCTTCCATTCACACACCACTGTGTACACCTGTCTTGTTCTCCTTCTGTTAAAACCCCACTGTGTACACCTGTCTCCTTCTTCCGTTCACACTCCACTGTGTACACCTGTCGTCTTCTCCTTCCTTTCAAACTCCTCTGTGTACACCTGTCTTCTTCTCCTTCCTTTCAGGTTGTGCTGCCTCTCATAGACCAGTATTTCAAAAACCATCGTTTATACTTCCTGTCTGCAGCGAGCAGACCGCTGTGCTCCGGAGGACATGCGTCAAACAAGGAGAAGGAAATGGTGACGAGGTAAACAGCTGTGCATGCAGACGGTTGTGGGGAGCGGGGTGCCCTGGGGAAGGAGAACCAGCCTGCGCAGCTGTGTCCAGTGCCTCTGCTGGCCTCCTCCTGCCTCAGACCCTGGGGCTGACGGTTCCTGCAGGTCTATCCATGTGGTGTAGACAGCGACGTTTCCTCTAGTCGCTGCTGAATGGCAGGACTGAAACACCCACACAGCTCACAGGTGGAGGCTGGAGAGCACCCCTATATTGGGAGGTTTGAAAGATGGTGCTTTTAACATTAATTTATTAAAACTCTTTCTGACCTCATATTCTTTCCAACCTTGATTGCTTAGGAGGACAAAATCCCATTTTCAAAAATCATAATTTAAATATTAAGAACAAATAATGTCAACTCTCGGGAGAGCGTGAAGTCAGAGTACAGTCTTCCCGAGCATTCCCCTTGCCCTCCTCTCGCTGGCATGGACAGCGCTTTCTCATTTTTGTTTAAATCTAAGTGTTGGTCATAGATTTGCTGGTGGTTGCCCTGGGGTTTCCAGCATGGACCCCGAGTTCTTCCAGAACTTGCGCATGAGAAGCATTGACTGGGGGAGCCTTTTCCTCTCCACTGGGCGGCCTGGGTAGGGCCCACGCCCAGCTCTAGCCTCAGCGGGAACACCTTCCGGCATATGCTCACCTGTACGAGGCAGGCCGGGCTTCCCTTGAACTTGACCGTCATGATATGCTGAATGGCAGCCAGGGCCAGCCTGTCGGATAGAGGGAGATGGACTGGGTGAGAGGGTGAAGAATTAGACTTCTGCTTTAGTGACATTGGGAATGGAGACTTGAATGGAATTTTAAACTCCTCTCTTTACTCAGACGCATTATCTATTTTCCAGCGAGTAGGTAGCCAGTCATGTGATAGAGCAGTGGTTCTCAACCTTGATAATGCCACGACCCTTTAATACAGTTCCTCATGTTGTGGTGACCCCCAACCATACTTGATAGTTGTAATTTTGCTATTGTTATGAATTATAATGTAAATACCTGTGTTTTCCGATGGTCTTAGGCGACCCCTGTGAAAGTGTCATTCAACCTCCAAAGGGGTCGCGACCCACAGGTTGAGAACCACTGTGATAGAGGCTTGCAATAGCATTAAAATGTCCCCACACTCTGTCAAAGAAGACTCTTCCTGCAATGTTGGTAAAACTGGCGTGCAATGACTATGTCCCCAGGAGTGTCCACTCACCTCACAGGCCTTCCTACAGCTGCTGGGCCCAGTCCCCTGGACAGTGAGTGCCCATAGGGCGCCAAGTTCCCACTGACGATGCCCCCAGGGTCCCTGCAGAGTGTGCTGTCCCCCCTGGACCCAGCCATCCTGTGTCACGTACAGTGTACTCCGGAGGGCACCGGTCATTTAGATGCTGCTCAGGTCCATAAACGAGGAGACACAGCCATCAGAGACACGGGAACAGGACAGAGGCTTGGACACATTTTGCTGTTACTCTCGCCCGCCTGTCCGCTGCCTCTGGGCAATGTCAGTCCCACTCCGAACGGCTCACGGACCTCAGGGCCATGCAGGAGCTGCCCCTGGCGACCTCCGCTCTCCACGTGAGCCAGAGCAGCTTCGCTGTCAGGTGCCAGGGTGGGTTCAGGGAACGTGGACTCACTGTGGAAAGCTGTCATTGGCATTAACTGTTGTCATTGACAGCTTCATCCTTTAAATTTTTATTAATTAGTCAGCACCAAGAAGCCACTGAAACCTCTTCCGGGGGAGAAGGACCACCTGGTGCTTCTGGCAGGAGCAGAGGAACAGAAGGGGGGGCTGGCAGCAGGTGGTGGAGACCCCGTAACACAGGTGCCATGGCCAGCTTTCCCAGAGACTCTTTTTTTTTAATTCAACAATTATTGAATTTATTATTATTTTTTTAATATATTTTATTGATTTCTTACAGAGATGAAGGGAGAGGGATAGAGAGAAACATCGATGAGAGAGAGACATCGATCAGCCGCCTCCTGCACGCCCCCTACTGGGGATGTGCACGCAACCAGGATACATGCCCTTGACCGAAATCGAACCCGGGACCTTTCAGTCTGAAGGCCGATGCTCTATCCACTGAACCACACCGGTTTTGGCCCCAGAGACTCTTGAGTACCTGCTTGGGACACTGTCTGTCCTGGCCCTGGATGTGGTGCTATCTAAACCCAGGGACATGCAAGGATACAGTCCTTAACTGTAAGGAGCTCAGAAGTATGGCTGAGAGACTCATACATGGAGAGCTCAGCATGTAATAAGGGTGATGCATGGAGGTGGGACACGTATGAAGTGCTGGTGGGGTGGAGAGGGCACTGTGTGAATGGAGAGAGGGGCTGGGAGTGAGAGACACCGAGAGAGGCAGCCAAGCCGGCAATTGGAGAGGCAGCCAGCACGGTGCTGAGTGCCGCCGGCTGGATGCTGCTGTGTCCCTGGCGCCCTGGAGGCATCTCAGAAGGGCCAGGTTCAGGAAGAGGCTAAGTCTGGTTCGGTATTTACTGGCTGTCAGCAGCTTGTTTGTCTGGAGGTCCAGCTGAGAGTTGGAAATACGTGTTCGGTGGAGAAATGCTTGGATCCGATGGTCACGTTCCACAGCCAGTGAGGACATGTGGACATGGAGAAGGTCGGTGTGCTGGTGGGTCCTGAGGCCCTCAGGGCACTCAGTGGGGAGCAGAGGCAGGGCAGCTAGGGTGCTGAGCCAGCGAGTGAGTGGCGATGTTGAGAGAGAATGCACGCAGACTCTCCTGTGTTAGTCATGAGGGAAGAGAGAGGACCGAGTATTATGGAAATACTAGAGGCCCAGTGCACGAAATTCATGCACTGGCGCGCGGGGGAGGGGGTGTCTCTCAGCCCAACCTGCGCCCTCTCAGAGTCCAGGAGCCCTCGGGAGAGCTGAGCCAGAGAGCGGGCCTAAGCTGTCAGTTGGCATCCTTAGTGCTGCTGTGGAGGCAAGAGAGGCTCCGTCCACTATTGCCGCCCTTGCCAGTCATCTGCCTGGCTTCTGGTTCAGTGGTGCTCCCCCTGTGGGGGCGCTCTGACCACCAGGGGCAGCTTCTGCATTGAGCGTCTGCCCCCTGGTGGTCAGTGCGCATCATAGCGACTGATTGTTCTGCTCTTCGGTTGATTTGCATATTAGCCTTTTATTATATAGGATTTTTAGAGAAAGTGTAGGCCAGAGCTCATAACAAACAAATGTACACCATGACAGTGACAGCACAGGAGGGCCCAGCTTTCGATATATCACTGATTCTCGCAGGGGGCACGTGAGGTACTGTTAGGAGCAGCGATGGAAGAGGTCACTTTTCTCTGACCGGGTCTCAGACGTAAGTGTCACCTAATGGCATGGGATATGGAGCAGTTCTGTTTGACATCACAGCAAAGTATCCCAGGTCTGGCTTACTCGGCTAAAACATAGCCTTTGCGCTATAAATTGAGCATCGTCTCAGGGAGTTTCCCCAGGATAAGAGGGAGCACCCCCTAATGAGAGGTAAAAGGTATCGTGAGATAAATCCAGAATGTGGATTCTGCAGTCTGATTGCTCTCCTTCAGCTGAGGCAGGTCCTGGTGCGGTCCTCGCGGGCACCACGTGGGGGACTGTGATGAGGCATCGGAGAGGGTGCTCCTATTGTGTTGTGTTGTTCAGAGAGCACAGCGCAGGGGCTAATGTCATGAGAACCGGTGTCTGCCCAGGTAGATGGCTATTTTAGAACGTTCAGCCTGCAGAGATGCCCACCTGGGTGGTACTTGCATTTCCAAATGAGTCCACGGGGCTCCTCCAATGAGATCTGAGGCCACGGCCTCGGAGGGGAGGTCAGCATCTCAGGTGGGGTTTTCCCGGCCTCCTTCCTGCCACCCTGTCCCGAGCAGCTAGTTGCCCCGTTTATTCCCGGGCAGAGTCGGTGCCCCCTGCTTCCCTGCTGGCCCTGGGAGAGCTGGCCGGCAGGAGGGCGGTCAGGACCAGCGCTGACTGGGCTGGGGAAGTGGGGCTGGATGTGGGTGGTGCCGTCACATCTCTGTCCGAGGTGACAGCATCAGACCTGGGTCTGCGCAGATGCAGAGATGCGGTGAGGGCCAAGTCCGTTACACAGGAAGACAGAGCAGACAGAAATCCAGAAACTGCCTCTGGAAAATGCTCGGCTGGGAGGGACGGGAGGCGAAATCTAAGCGATGAAACACACTCAGACTTAATGTCACATCTTACGCCCAAAGCACCATATTTCTGTCGTTAAATAATATCCCTAACAACTCCCGATTCTAGAATTTCAGGAGTACGTTTGGACAGATAAATCTTTTTCTTGTGGTTTTTCTTCAGTTATGTTTTTGCGGGTTTCATATAGATTGCTTTTATATTAATTAGCTTTGCTTTCAGTTGTGTTTTTTTTTCTTATTTCTTATAGTATGTGCTTTTTAATCATGTTTGTTAGAGATACGCACCCAGAAACTTTCTTTAATGCCTTTACTCCACATCCTGCTCAGAGAATCGGTACTTTCTGTGACATCATGTTGCTTTTTCCGGCTCATATATCAGCTGTTTATTTTTCTTTTTTCTTCTCCTTCTCCTTTTTTTTTTTTTTCATTTGATTTTCATTTTTCCCCGTCTCTTCTACCTCTCCCCTCTCCCCCTCTCTCTTTGGTTTTCTTTTGTCTTCAGCCTGTTCTGCAAACTCGGAGTTCTTGTCAGGCATAGGATCTCACTGTTTGGTAAGGAGACCCCTGGACGAGACCCGCATGGCCTCACCGGGTCCTTCGCGTCGGCACTGTGTGGTGTGCGGTGTTGCATGCGCGCACGTGGGCATGGCTGCATGTACTCGTCCCGGGCCCGCGCCCGGGCCTGCAGGTCCTTCCTCAGGAGCCTGCCCCGTGGTGAACTGGGAGACCAGCTTTGTACACTCACTCATCCACTGGCCACGTGAAAACCCTGAGGCGGTACCATGACAGAGCAAGGGACGTGTTTCTATCCGAGGGAGCAGCCGCACAGGGGACCTTGAATGCGTGTTTGCTGATTCAATAAGGAGCTGTTACAGATGAAAAACTTGTCCCTGCACTTCCCTTTAATTAACACTCTGGACCACACATGTGCATGCCGACTGCATCTCAGACCTGGGAGCCATGGATAGACAGTGAGGGCAAGTGACTCTTCCAGAACCGCTCAGCCCAGAGTCCGTTTCTGTTGGTGTCTGGGTTCACCCAGCGGAAGTCCACACCCCGGCACCTGCCTCCGCTGCATGCAGGCGGCCACTCACTCCCCTGTGTCCTGGGGGGACTCTGCGGCGGCTGACAGAGTGGAATGGGACTTTCCCTCCATCTGCTGTCATAAGCTGGCCAAGTCCATGTGCACTCCAGATGTGAGCTTTCAAGGCAGGGTTAGGGTGACCTCGGTAACACAGTATTTAGTGCACTGGAAAAGGTGTTACCAGCTTAACCCCATTTACAGGGGAAACGAAGGATTCTCTCAAAAGGCACAGTGAATAACTGAGGAATAGGTGTGTGTGTGTGTGCACATATATAAATACACACAAATAACTTATAAGTTCTAAACATTAAATTTTGGGGAAATTAAAGCTTCTTAATATAATTACTTGACAGATTTAGTTTTTATTATAATTTGCATCCTATATTTGGTGTTCTTAAATTTAGTAATTATAAGTTATATTTCATGTTGATTGCCTGAGTTTTGACATTCATGTTTCAGTTATCCAAAATTAAAATGGGAATCATGTTTTTTAAAAATTGCTTTTATAGAGAGAGAAGAAGGGAAGGGAGAGAGAGAGAAACACTGATGTGTTGTCCCACTTACGTGTGCATTCAGTGGTTGATTCTTGTATGTGCTCTGACCGGGATCAAACGGGGATGACACTCTAACCAGTGGCACCAGGACAGGGAGGACATTATCTTCTGAATCATGTCCAGTAGCCTAGCTTGGGTTGGACTTTCCTTCAGCCTAGAAACATTTCATACAGAATGTTCCAGTACTCCTTCCCCTGCTCACAATGACAGCGGATTCCCACACCCTTTGTCTTTAGGGAGAGTGAACTCACATAGAGCTGGATAAGGACAATGGTTCTCAGCTGCACTGGTTTTGTTAATCCTCACCCAAGGTATGTTGAGAGAGAGAGAGGGAGGGAGAGAAGCATCAACGTGAGAGCGAAACATCAATTGGTTGCCTCTGCTACTCATTCCCACCTGGGGTCAAACCGGCAACCTGATTATATGCCGTGACCGTGAATCAAACCTGCAACCTTTCGGTGTATGGATGCCGCTCCAACCAACTGAGCCACCCAGCCAGGGCCCAGCTGCCCTTTTTTACATTCTTATGAAGGAGCATAATGCTGCCGTTATGTGGCTTCTACCTTCTTACATGTAGGAAGCGCTTGGTTTCCTGGGTTATAGCTCTCTGCAATTTCCTTTTCATCATTTCTGAGGTACTCCACATGGGCAGCAAAGTATGTGAGTGTCCAGGACAGCTGGTGCCATAGCTCGTGAAATGTCACCTGTGTCTGTCCCATTTGCTCAGGCCAAGACAGATGTCTCCGGCATCCCTAAAGCTTCCCTTGGGTCTTTCCTCGTTTTATTATCCTTAAAAAAGGAAGTGTATGCAGACTCTCATTGCGATGGGTTAATTGTGGCTGTTCTTTAGTCTTTTTTCTTTTTTGAGTGTAACTTGTCAGATTCTCAGGAGAACTGGCCTTGAATGTTTTTCCACCTCTGTGTGGTTCTGAGAGTCCTTTCCGGCATTGCAATTTCAATTCCTTAGCATTTAAATATGATTTCTAAAAATTTTAACAGGAATTTTTTGGAGAGCTACTATGTAACTGTTCTTTAACACCATATTTTTGTGAATTTTTTGTATTGTTTTGATATCTCTTATTATCTTCTCAAATTTCTTTGGCATTTTCCTGTAAAATAACACAAACTCCAAGAAGCCAAACATATTATAATGCAGACATGTCCAGTTATTAGAATTTTTAAGTCTAAGACACGTAAACTTTATTTTTTTAAATATACACACATACCATATTTTCTGGCGTATAAGACAACCCCCAACTTTTCCAGTTAAAATGTAGAGTTTGGGATATACTCGTCCTATAAGATGACACCCGGCATATAAGACGACTCTGACTTTTGAGAAGATTTTCCTGGGTTAAAAAGTCATCTTATACGCCAGAAAATATGGTATATTTAAACTCTTTATTTTTAATCTGTGTTTATTTCTTTAATAGCTATTGAAAGCTTTACTGGTGTTTTTTGTTTGTTTGTTTGTGGGGTTTTTTTGACACTGCATTATCAGCCCTCACACTTGGGGGCCCACTGTGGTCACAGAGCATGTGTAACTGGAGTGCCTTATGGAAGCTGTCGGGGAGCTGAGAGCTCCTCACACATTCCTGGGGGGATGGCGTTTACCCTGCACCCGATAACTCCATGCCGAAGCACCTGCAGGTGCCTCTTGGTTTAACTTTATTGTTGACATTATTACAGATGTCCTCACCCTTACCTCCCCCTAACACCTCCATCAGACATGTAACCTTCAGACGACACAGCCATCACCTGGCGCAGACACTCCTGGTGTCCTGGGGAGAACGGGGTGGGTCCTGAGCCAGAAACCCAGGCGCGGGTCTTCTGGGTGTAACTAAGCCAGCGGACTGCTGCGGACCAGCACTTGCTGTCTCCGAACTCGGGCTTCTGTGTTTGACCCAGACTGAAATAAGCAGTCTAACCTCAGTGCTGCGGCACGTGTCAGTCCAGTGTTGGGGACGAGTGTCCCAGTGCCAGCTGAGCTGGAACCGTACAGCCTCCACCCAGAAGGGGTCCAGGCAGGACAGAAAGTTGAGGGTAACAACCAATCCTCGGGCTTTGGCTGTGAGCCCCGGTGAAGTGGGCAGAGAGCCATGTTAACCGGGGCGGAGTGAGTGGAGTGCGTGGAGACCAGGGGAGCTTTAGAGAAAAGCAGGGGCCAGACTTCTATCTATCAGTGACACCCGTGGTGAGCTGGTGGCTGTGCCCGTGATGAGGTGGTTAGATGAGGAATGGAATATTTATCCAAGCTGGTAGTTACATCTACAAGTCTCTCCTGGACTTGAAATGCTTTGTTTTTTTTTAAATTATTTTTATTTTATTATTATTATTTTTTTTGCATTTTAGAGAGAGGAAGGAGGAAAGAGAAACATCCATGATGTGAGAGAATCATTGTTCGGCTGCCTCCTACACGTCCCTCCACTGGGGATGGTGCCCGCATCCTGGGCCTGTGCCCTGACCGGGAAGCAAACCAGCAGAGCCACCCTGGGCAGGGCGAATGACAGTTCTAATCTATAGAGCGAGAAAGCCTAACACTTGGACTTAATCCAGTTGTATCTTTAATCCAAATGTTTCCTATCTTTTGAAGCACACTCTCTGAGAATTAAAGACACTCGTGTTTTCTGCCATTCACTTTATATTAAATAAAGGTGAGGTTTTAACAAGGGGGATGGGACTCATTCCCCCCAGAACAGTAGCTACCGTGTATCTTAAAACGTTTTCTGGGGGAAATAATAGGATCTGTGTACACATGGATCCTATGTGTACACATAGGCTTAGCTTTTAGACTCCGGAATGTTCACCGGTTGTTTTAGGTTCACGCCGAGACCCATTGCTGACTGAGGAGCGAATGCCTTTAACCCCACCGTCCCCCGCTGCTGCTCAGCAGCTGGCATCCTGACCCCCAGGCAGTGAGAGAAGACAAACCCCTCTCGTTCTGGCCCTGGGCCGTCTTTCAGCAGCTTTCAGTGGAGGCGGGGTCAGCTGCCAGGGCAGCGCAGGGCAGAGGTGGTGGCACAGGGCACAGAGGCACTTCTTAAGGCTTCGCTTCTCCTTATGAAAACCAACCGATGCCTTCCTGATGTCCCTCAGCCAAGCTCTGTTCGTCTGTGTGTGCGGGCGCTCTCGGGCGGTAGGCACTGAAATGATGTCCTTACATGCAGTGCCCAGGCACCTGCAGGCCTGTTTCTCCTGCCACCCGGGAGTGCTGCGTCCCTCTGCACCCTGCAGACCGTCGGTCTCCCCAGAACCCAGTCGCACATGCACGCCTCCTCTTCCAGTGGTTTCCCGTTTCTTTAGAATAAAGACCGGAATTCCTCATCTGGCCGCGTGCCTGGTCCCCAGTCCGGCTCCCGTGGCCTCCATTCGCATCCCTGAGCGAGTCGTGGCTCCTGGGTTTCAGCCTCAGGGGCCTCTCTCTGCTCGTTGGCCACATGGATTCCCTCTCTGTCCCGGTCCCAGCACGCACTGGCATTGCCAGCTGGCACCGGGTCCCCCACAGTTCCATTCACTTGCCGATCCCTCACCCTCACCATGAAGGCCGCTGCCCATCCTTCAGAGTGCCCTCCCCACCCACGCTCCTCTCTCAGTCACCTTCTCCCCCCTCCCAGGCCTCTCCTGCCTGTGACGCTCACGGTCCTGCACCTGCTCCTTCGCTCTGATGACGTCCTGGGGCTGACATCCCTTTCTGGCCCAAACCGCTCAGCTCTTTGCGGGTTTATTGCTGTGTCCGCAGCCTGGCGGGGAGTCGGACCCCTCCTGGGCATCCTAGAAACCACCCCAGGCTCAGGAACGCCCAGTGAGGGCTTGCGGGTGCCTTCCCATGTCTCCTTACCAAACAGTGAGATCCTACGCCTGACCAGAACTCCGAGTTTGCTGAACAAAGACAAAACCAGAGAGAGAAAGGGGGGAGGGAGGGCAGGGAGATGAGACAGGGAGAAATGAAAAGAAAATGAAAAAAGAACAGCTGCTAAAGATCCCATTTAACCCCTAAGAAAAAATTTTAAAATCTGTTCCTGATGTCTTCACTGCTGATAGGCTGAACCAAATTCATCCCCAACCCCTTGACAGTAATGCAGGAGCATCACGTGGCTCTTCCAGAGTTTTGCATGTTAGGGTTTCATCCTTTAAAATATCAGTCAGATTCCCATCTGTTCAAAACCCGTCTGTCTTTCTGTTGCCCTTGAGAAACACGCCCAGAGTTCTTGCTCCGGTTGTGGGGCACTAGCCCCTCCCACTGCACATCTCCTCCTTCCCCATCTACTCCCATCAGCCACTTCACTTCCTCACCAGGAGCACCAGGCTCGTTTCTGCCCCAGGGCCTTTGCACCTGCCGTTCCCTCTCCTGGCCCTTCTCCCAGCTGCATGCACCATCTCCTCCTTCCTTGTTCCTTCCAATAGTTCCGCTCATTGGCCCCTTTCTTGGGTCGGCCTCCTGATCACTCCCCCTGCTATGCTCTCCAGTTGCTCTAAGCCCTATATCCCGCCATATATTTTTACTGTGGCCTGATACTATGTTACATAGTGATTTTTTATTGTTACCTGTATCCCAGTTAAAATGCAAATACCTTGAGAACACTATTTTGCTTACTAAAATTTGAGAGTGTCTGGTATGAAACCAGTATTCATTGAGTGAATGAGTCATTAAATGAATAACACTTTCAGGGATCACAGCACCACAGTCCAAGCCCTAAGATTGCCACCAGCCAATAGACAGGGACGTAACAAAGTCTGCTCTCCTGCTCCTTTTGCCTCCTTTATCACCAGGAATTCTGAGAGACCAAGAACGGGACTTTTCTGAAAGTACATACTCAGAGTCTCGGTCTTAAGTGCCTTATTTTTTTTCTTATTTGTATCATATCCCTAAACTGGCTCGCTGCCATTCTAAAGCAATTACTAGTTTCCATGTATATTTAACTCATTCATTTTAGGATACTTTTCTGTATAAAGAACACAACATACTCAAATGTCATCAAAACTTATATTCAAATAGGAGTTGTTAACCCCAGGATCCAGGAAATGATGATATGTTATACAGTGGGGGAAAATATACAGTGGTACCTCAAGATACAAGTTTAATTCGTTCCGTAACCTTGAGGCGTGGGAAACTATGAGACGCTCGAGTCGCGGTAAACGGGTGGGTCGTGTGCAGCCGGCCGATCCGCACGATTACTGGTATCTCAAATGTTGCTCGTATTTCAAAGCAAAAATCGCTCGCTCGATGGCTCGTATCTCAAAAATCTCGTATGTTAGGGCACTCGTATCTCGAGGTACCGCTGTATATATGTTTACACACACATTGTATATAGAACACAGAACGAAGACGACATAACATCAGACTATCTCATGAGCAGTCAAATCACGGTAACTTCGGATTGCTTTTCTTATTCTCACCACAAAGTAAGATACATGTAGTGGTTGTATAATTCGCATCCTGCCGGTCAAAACGAGGGAGCTTCATCCTTCAGGAGCAGTCGGCCCCATTTTAGGTGTCTCCTGAGAGTAGGATTGAACTTTCTCAGCTTCTGATGCTATTTTACATAATAGCATGGTGCTTCTCCTCCACCAAAGAGCAACATTCAGGCAGAGCAATCCAGGTCAATGCCATAGAAGGCAGAGACACGGGGGTCATCACATGGGAATGACATTTATTAGACTCTCAGCCACCTCGTCCCATAAAGGCTGCCACACACTGCGATTGAACCAGGAGGCGAGCGGTACGTGAAGGAGGGGTGTCTATGGAGAGCTCAGCTAGACCCCCAGCCCGGGCAGCGCTCCCACCGCTTCTGACGCATCTGCTCCGCGCCCAGGCCCGCTTCTCCGCTTCCCTACTGACCTCCACCTGCCCGCTGGGGCAGGAAGCTGCATGTGAAAGCCGATTGTTGGAGGTCTTACTGGGCTGTTACCTTGAGTTGTGCTGGGACTCATTTTCCAAACGCAGCTATTCACGGAGAAGAAGGAAACTGGCCAATTCCCAGGGCAGTTCATACAGCTTTCTTCTTCTTCTCCTTTAGGAAATGATGCAGCGTCCATCGTCAACTGTCTCCACATTCTGGGTCAGACTCTGGATGCAAGGTACACGGGTCCGTTGTTAGCTCCATCTGTGAGAGTCATAATGACATTGGCGAATATTAAAGTGGGCGACTGCCTTCGTTATAGCCTTGGGAATAGTCCTGAAGGTTCCAGTGTAGGTGTAAAGAAAAAATCCTTTGTCCGTTACTAATACAATGGCCTTTTGTGATGTTCGCGATCACATGTAAATGGCTACATTTGAGTAATTTCTGCAGCAGCTGGCATGTAACGGGCTGAGCTGGGGATGTGGCCTGTGAGGGGGGAGTGGCAGTGATAGCTCTGGAGGTCACATTAGTGTCAAGACACCATGCCCGGCTCACGTTTGGGACAACATTTACTTTTCCAGAAACGTGAGAGGTTACTCTCAGGTTGCGGATGTACAGTGGTACCTCGAGATACGAGTTTAATTCGTTCCGTCACCTTGAGGCGTGGGAAACTAGGAGACGCTCGAGTCGCGGTAAACTGGTGGGTCGTGTGCAGCCGGCCGATCCGCGCGATTATTCGTATCTCAAATGTTGCTCGTATTTCAAAGCAAAAATCGCTCGCTCAACGGCTTGTATCTCAAAAATCTCGTATGTTAGGGCGCTCGTATCTCGAGGTACCACTGTAGTGGGAAGCCTAAGACCGCACAGTGAGGGGTGGTCAGCCAGCCCCGGTCTGTGTCCTTTCTCCTCCGCCACCCACATGTGGTCTGAACATAGAGTCAGTCTACGCATGTAGCATGACCGACTCCGCCTTCAGCTGCACATTAAGTTCATGTGTTACCCAGGCCAAATCGAAATGAAAGTTGCTGACTGTCTCTCACTGAGAGCATTCCATGAGAACTAGGATAACCCAGGTTTGAGTTGAAAACTTTGGGGTGTTCTGTGTAATAAACGGAGGAAGGAGATGCCATTGTGCACCTTCATTCTTATAGAAAGGGTGACCCAGGAGTCTCCCCCTGTGTGTGAGGAGTGGCTGATAGGTCACTGCATCCCCTCAAAGCAGCGGTTTTCAACCTGTGGGTCGTGAACAGCTAGCAGGGTCTCCTAAGACCATCAGAAAACACAGAGATTTACATTAAGATTCATAACAGTAGCAAGTTACAGTTATGAAGTAGTGACAAAAATAATTTTATGGGTGGGGATCACCACAACATAAAGAACTGTATTAAAGGGTTGTGGCATTAGGAAGGTTGCCTCAAAGCACCGGACTTCCGGGTCATTTGGCGACTTGGTGGAGTTACCCTCGAATGTTTCTTTCACTGCCATCGCTCCGGATACATTCTCCTCCTGCTGGATTTGGGATGCAGCTGTGCTTGCTTAGTTACAGAATAAATCCTCTCCGAATGTGAGACTGCTGGGTGGGACACTGGCATTAGCCCTGCCCTCTGCTCTGAGTTCTTGTGTGAAGGAGTTTAGCATCAGGCGTGAATTGCAGAGCAATGCGGCTAAAACTCCCAGTGTGCGGTGGTGTTTGCGTGGATGGACAGGGCTGGCGACTGAGCATGTGCTGTGCACAAGCAGAGCACATACCTGCGCATGCTCCCTTCACGCCTGCCCTCTGTCCCCCGCAGGACAGTCATGAAGACCGGCCTGGAAAGCGTCAAGGGCGCGCTCAGCGCGTTTCTGGACAGCGCGGCAGAGGACCTGGACAGGACGCTGGAGAACCTGAAGGAGGGCCAGTTCACGCACACCCGCAGCCAGCCGCGCGGCGTCACGCAGATCATCAACTACACCACGGTGGCGCTGCTGCCCGTGCTGTCCTCCCTGTTCGAGCACATCGGCCAGCACCAGTTCGGCGAAGACCTGATCCGTACGTAGACCCGCCCATAGAGCCTCGTTTCTAGAAGGCACAAGCAGTCATAGAAGCCACATCTGGTCCCTCCACCGCTGCGCGGACACGGGTCTGCTTGTTTTGCAGAACATTCTAGGTTGAGTGTGCGGTTCAGAAACCGTTCTTGCAGAGGTGGCCCGCTGAGTCACGTGCTAGTCTTCCACTGTCCTCATGCCAATTCCAA
Source organism: Lasiurus cinereus (assembly GCA_011751065.1). Taxonomy (NCBI): domain Eukaryota; kingdom Metazoa; phylum Chordata; class Mammalia; order Chiroptera; family Vespertilionidae; genus Lasiurus; species Lasiurus cinereus. Next base: position 10,443,300 of record JAAGEH010002526.1, on the reverse strand, counting down.
AGTCACTCTTTGGTGTTGTCTCTTCCCACGACGCTTGCTGACCTCGGGACACGCATGTCAAACGTTTCCACTTGTTTCTGAGTCGATGCAGATCCTCTCCATGGCTGCATGACCACAAACTGAGGCTGCTGAGACCAGTCTGTGTCCAAATAGCTTGTCGCCTTGGGTGGCCCACACAGCTTCTGTTCACAGGTTTCCGTCTATTTTCATCGGAGATTTGATCAGCTATTGTTGGCTGGAATTTTGTAGTTATAAATATCCACAGGCCCGGCCGGTATGGCTCAGTGGTTGAGCATCAATTTATGAACCAGGAAATTATGTTTCGATTCCTGGTCAGGGCACTGCCCAGGTCGTGTGCTCAATCCCCAGTAGGGGGCATGCAGAGTCAGCTAATCAATGATTCTCACTCCTCATTGATGTTTTCTCTCTCTCCCTCTTCTTTCCTCTCCAAAATCAGTAAAGATATTTTTGAAACAATATATCCACAGAGCGCCCAAGGTTATGTGGGAAAATAACACATGACCTGCCCCAGACTGCTGGGCCACCCTGCCCTTGTGCTGACATGAACACGAGAGAGGGGGCGAGTCATCGCCATGCGTTCTCAGACCCAGCCCCTCAGCCTCCAAGTGTAGGTCCCAGGGGCGCGCAGCTCTGCCCGAAACCCACTGCAGAGCGGGGTGACGACAAGGACCCTCCTGCGAGGGTTCCAGAAGCAGCAGGAGCACTGCTTGCAGTGCAATGTGGCCATGGAAACCGTCCGGAGGACAAGGTGGCTACTCCATTGATGTCCTGTTTCCTGCAGGAAACAGCTGCGTTAGATTTAGAAATTCAAGGTTCTTAGATTCCCTTGCCAACAGATTTCTTAGGGGGTCAGAGATCATCTACCAGGTTTTATTTGACTCTCCAGCTGCAGAAACCCCAAGGTGACTTACTTATGCGCTACATGCCCAGTTGTGTCAGGAATAACTTAGCACACTCCATCTTCTGCCCCTTCTCATGCTGGCTCATTGAGTCCTAAAATAAATGGTGCCACCTTCGTATACCTTGGGAGCAGAAGTAAAACCCCTACCTGCCCTCCAAGTTACTTTTGTGTTACTTTTATTCTTGAAGTAATCTTTTATTCGTATACCGAGAGAAAATTTATAAAGAAATTGTCCCTGATCATGTTCTGAGTAATCACAGTGCTTCTTTGGAATGCTTTAAGCTCCTGAAAGAAAAGAATTTTGTTTGAGAAAACCTTTCTATATTTCCTTTTACATATTGTTGGTTCTTACGTTGTTTCTCTCCAACATTAAAATATCAGCATGCCTTTAATATGGAATTTTGGTTTTAGCAAAGCTTTCTTAGTGTGTAAATAACGTGTGTGTTTTTATTTTATTTGTGGTTCTCTTTTTCTCTAGTGGAAGATGTACAGGTGTCCTGTTATAGAATTCTGACGAGCTTATATGCTCTGGGAACGAGCAAGAGTATTTATGTGGAAAGGTAAGGTTTTACATTTAACTTTGTCTCAATTGCCGTTTCAAGTGTTATAACTACTTCAAGCGTTAGAAAAAGCCTTTGCTCTGTAACTTTCTCCCCTAGTTAGAAATGAAAGAACCGGGTTCATTTGATGGATTCTTTGGGAGCAGTTACACAATCTTTAAGATAAGTGTGATTCATGTCAGGGTTTGGCTGCTGACTTGGGCTGTGAAAGAATTCACAACTAAAGGGAGAGATGCAGAGAGGAAGTTGAATTTTCCCAGGAGAGGAAAGGGCCGGGGTATTACTGGTCAGTACAGGGCAGGGAACAAAGGCGTGGGCTGCTTTTCACGCATCAGGGAAGGAAGGGGTCAAGGTCGTGTTGATACTGAGCAGGTTCATGACTATTTTAAAGAGTTACAGCGTGTTTGCTCTCCAAGAGACCATCCGACAGATGTCTCAGGGAGATATCTTATCCATATTTTCTCAAGCCTGTAAAACATGCTAGGGCAAAAGTGATGAAGCGTTTAAAAGAGGCTTTTTTTTGAAGGTGAGGCGAGAAGGGAACTTTCCGCTAACTAGAGATGCCTTCCTGCAGATTACCTCTGAGTTGTGAAAACAGCAGGGAGGAGGGGAATGAAAGAATGTAGCCTTGAGGGTAGCCCATCTCATCCCACAGTTTGAACAGAGGAGCCAACAGTCTGGGAGTGTAATTACCAGGTGTTTCTCATAAATCGTGAACGACCACAGCGAAGAAGAAAGGCCTTTTTTCCTATCCTTACAATATAATACAGTGGTACCTCGAGATACGAGTTTAATTCATTCCGTAACTTGAGGCGTGGGAAACTGAGACGCTCGAGTCGAGGTAAACTGGTGGGTCGTGTGCAGCCAGCCGATCCGCACGATGACTCCTATCTCAAATGTGGCTCGTATTTCAAAGCAAAAATCGCTCGCTCGTATCTCAAAAATCTCGTATGTTAGGGCACTCGTATCTCGAGGTACCACTATACAAGCGTTATGGGGGGAAAAGTAAAGCAATCTCAGTAAAGACCATATTTAACGTAAAGCTTTAAATGAGTGTTTATGAATCTGCTCGTGCAGGTTTGCATATGATAAAGTGACCTGGAAGAATCGAAAACTAAAATTTTGAATATGAGTAAAATATGTTTTTTTAAAAATGAAAAACATAAGTGTTAATAAAAATATAGTAATTTTAGTACAAGTCATCTTAAAAAAATGCTATTTCCAGAATACCAGCACAAATGATCAGAGTTGGTCTGAGAATTACTATTTAATAAAAAATTTAAGTAAATAAGTGAGAGGAATTATTAATGTTAGACTAAGCAGATGTAAGGGAATATATTGCTGACTTTGAAGTCATACATGCAACATTTTAACCTCTTAAATTCTTAAATAAACGATTTCTCATTATTTTAAAACATTTATTTAACCCTCATTATGTGCCTGAAATTTTGCCATTCTGCATCCTACTTTTTTTTTTAATCCTCACCCAAAGATTTTTTTTTACCATTGCTTTTCAGAAAGAGTGGAGAGGAGGCAGGGAGGGGGAGAGAGAGAGAAACATTGACTGGTTGCCTCCAGCACAAGCTCTGACCAGGGGCAGGTAATGAGCCCACAACCTAGGCCTGTGTCCCCAACTAGGAATCGAACCCATGACCCCTTGGTATTGGGCTTACCCTCCAGCCTCCAAGCCACACTAGCCAGGACTTGACGTCTGTAAGCTGAGAGATAATTTGGCTTTCTTTTTCAATGGCAGGAACTTTGTTATTGAAAGCATGCAATGATTTATAACACAGAAATTATACTTGAGGGTTAATAGTATCAGCAGCGCTATTATTATCCCTTAGGTTAAACTGCCAGTTTTAATACCCCTTCAGTTTTTATTTGAGAGAAATAAAAACCACAAGCATTTCCCCTCCAGGCAGCGATCTGCGGTGGGCGAGTGTCTGGCGGCCTTTGCTGGCGCCTTCCCGGTGGCGTTTCTGGAAACGCATCTCAACAAGCACAACAGCTGCTCCATCTACAACACTAGCTCCTCGCGGGAGAGAGCAGGTAACCAGCTGCGCGGGCAGCAGCTGAGACGTGCAGCCACACGTGTCACTTTCCGAGTGGGAAAATCTGGGTAGATAATACCCCCATTTCTTTCCCTGTCCCAGTGGAGAAAGCTTACCGATGATTGCAAGGACTGGCCTTGGAGAACCTACTAGAATTATCTACTAGGATTGGAATTGAGTTGGGGGAGGATAGGGAAGGAGAGAAAGAGGTTGGCACGCTGCTATGAGGGAGCAGAAGGGCGCAGTGGGCCTGGCTGTTCGTGTCCGTGACCTCAGGGGCCACCATCCATTCCTGGGTGTGTCCCTCTAGCTCTCAATCTGCCAGCCAACGTGGAAGATGTCTGTCCGAACATCCCGTCTCTGGAGAAGCTGATGGAAGAGATCGTGGAGCTGGCAGAGTCTGGGATCCGCTACACACAGATGCCGCATGTGATGGAGGTCATCCTGCCCATGCTGTGCAGCTACATGTCGCGCTGGTGGGAGCAGGGGCCCGAGAGCAACCCCGAGAGGGCCGGCCTGTGCTGCACGGCCCTGAACTCCGAGCACATGAACACGCTGCTGGGCAACATCCTGAAAATCATCTACAACAACCTGGGCATCGACGAGGGCGCCTGGATGAAGAAGCTGGCAGGTAAGGGTGGGGAACGGGCCAGCGCTTCTGGTTGTTCTACTTCCAAAAAGGTTTAAAGCACAGAAACTAGGCCTCTCTGCCTTCTACCCACAATTGATAGGCTTTCTCTATCTCCGTCTTTATTGCTCTTTCTCCGGTGCTAAACAGTGTTACCCTTGCCGTCATGCTGTTCTTTAGAAAGTAGGTACCATCAGACTGAGTGGCTTCCCATGTGCTTTTAAGGAAGGAAACGTTTTCCTTCTAACAGCCTCTCGACGATCAACGAGTAAACACAGCAGTAAAAGCTAATGATGCTGCAGACAAAGATGAAAACTGGGGTTTGAATCAGCCCCTCAGCCGTCTGTCCCCCAGGACGGGGGAGGATGCTCAGGGAGGCCTCACTTGTGCACACTGCATTTATGTGCCTTTGCGCTGTGCAGAAGCAATGTTAATGCACACCGCTGGCGTGTGGTTACTAGGTGGGTGCAGCATATTGCAAAATACAGTGGTACCTCGAGATATGAGTGTCCTAACATACAAGATTTTGAGATAAGAGCCATTTTTGCTTTGAAATACAAACAACATTTGAGAAAGGAATAATTGCACGGATCGGCCGGCTGCACACGACCCACCAGTTTGCTGCGACTCGAGTGTCTCATAGTTTCCCACGCCTCAAGGTTACGGAACGAATTAAACTCGTATCTCGAGGTACCACTGTACAGGCCATCTTAACAGTTAGGTGTCAGCAGTGTTTCAGGACTTGGAAAAGGCCCACAATTGCAAGGAGGATGAAAAGCAGAGGACTTTCAAATTGAATTCAGAAATCCATACACGTATCTATTTGTGAAGTTACTTATTTATAAAAACTCCAGAGAGTCCTAACTGGTTTGGCTCAGTGGATAGAGCAGCAGTCTGCGGACTGAAAGGTCCCAGGTTTGATTCCAGTCAAGGGCATGTACCTCGGTTGTGGGCATATCCCTAGTAGGAGGTGTGCAGGAGGCGGCTGATCGATGTTTCTAACTATTCCTCTCCCTTCCTCTCTGTAAAAAAAAAATCAATAAAATATATTAAAAAAAAAAAAAACCTCCAGAGAAATGCACAAATGGCTTACTAATTTAGGTAGGGTTATTGTGATTGATTTTAATATTTCTTTCTCATATGTTTCTGCAATGTATATGTGTTACCTTTAGGGGAAAAATTCCTTTTAAAAATGTCCTAATCGCATTTTAGAATGGTTGCTAACAACACAACTATTCTTACGTAAACGAGCAGTGAGTGTTGTATACGATCCCCTCTTCCCAGGACAGGATGGGGGTGATTGTGGGGAGCGGGACCTTCGCTCATACACTGTGGGACAGTGTGCAGCCACTCCAAGCCCAGGGGACCTTTTCCACTGGGGGAATTTCATTTTTTGTGGGAAAAGAGTTGATTTGCAAAGTGAGTGAACGTCTTAATTTTTATTCTAGATTAGCTGTCAGTCTTTTTTAAAACACAAGGAAGCACATTAAATTCAATTCCGGTCAGTTTGGGACTAGACCCTGAGACATGGCTGACTCGGGGCAGCTGTGCCGGGGAGGGCTCTCGGGGACCCGCTGTGACAGTGACAGTCTGTCCCGGGGGTCCTGGCCTGTACGCGGAGCACCACCCCGCCATCTGTGTTCACAGTGTTTTCCCAGCCGATTATAAACAAAGTGAAGCCGCAGCTGCTGAAAACTCATTTCTTGCCGTTAATGGAGAAACTGAAGAAAAAGGCCGCCATGGTGGTGGCGGAGGAAGACCACCTGAAAGCCGAGGCCAGAGGGGACATGTCCGAGGCGGAGCTGCTCATCCTGGACGAGTTCACCACGCTGGCCCGGGACCTCTATGCCTTCTACCCGCTCCTGATCCGATTCGTGGACTACAACAGGTAGAACGTTCAAAGTGATCCATGTCTCTCATTGCACTTGACCTTGCTGGGTTCCCACGTCCCGGGCAAATGGCTTCAGTCACTAACCTCTTAGCGATGCCCTAGTTCATAAGCAGAGGTTTCTGGATGCATTGTTTGTTTGTTTCCCATCGTCATCAGAAAGGGCATTCTGAGCAGGCCCAGGGTCGCAGGTAAAAGCTAGCACTTGGACAGTTCCCGTGTGTCCGCTGTTCACAATGTCCCCGCTGTACACTCAGCCATTGCTGCTCGGTGGGAAGGAAGCCAGCATCCCTCAGATACAGTGATACCTCGAGATACGAGTTTAATTCGTTCCATAACCTTGAGGCGTGGGAAACTATGAGACGCTCGAGTCTCGGTAAACGGGTGGGTCGTGTGCAGCCGGCCGATCCGCGCGATGACTCCTATCTCAAATGTTGCTCGTATTTCAAAGCAAAAATCGCTCGCTCAACAGCTCGTATCTCAAAAATCTTGTATGTTAGGGCACTCATATCTCGAGGTACCACTGTACTGGGTTTCAGATTTGCATTTGAGGTTGTAACGGAGCCGCTTCGTTGATTCTGTGACCCAGGGCCAAGTGGCTCAAAGAACCCAGCCCGGAAGCCGAGGACCTGTTCCGCATGGTGGCCGAGGTGTTCATCTACTGGTCCAAGTCCCACGTGAGTAGGCAGTCGGGGAGGGCCTGCTGTTTGCAGGATGTCAAGGGCTTTCACACATTTACCCAGTTTTCCAAGCCCCGAGTGCTTCTCAAACTTGTCTCCTGGGGTCACTTAACTGGGTAGGAGGGAGAATGCTCAAATACTTCACTGTGCAAGTGAGTCTATGACCCTGAGTTAAAAGTGAATGAAGGAGCCAAAACCAGTTTGGCTCAGTGGATAGAGCATCGGCCTGCGGACTGAAGGGTCCCAGGTTCAATTCTGGTCAAGGGCATGTACCTTGGCTGCAGGCACATCCCCAGTACAGGCTACGCAGGAGGCAGCTGATCGATGTTTCTCTCTCATCGATGTTTCTAGCTCTTTATCCCTCTCTGTAAAAAATCAATAAAATATATATTTTTAAAAAGTGAATGGAGGAATGTTACGGAACTTGAAAAAGCAGATGAAATGTCTGGGTGGAAAGCTCGATCCCATTGCCATGCCCTGTGTCTATCCGGAGACGCGCATGCTCTCCCCACTAACCCGGGTCTGAGTAGTCATTCAACCCACGGGAGCTGTGTGTCCTCGTTACTTAAATCCCCTGAACCTTAGTTTCCCGGCCTTTGAGACTTCCGGGTTATGTGCAATGCCCAGAACTGCTACGCCTTCATTGTATTGGACACATACGTGTTCCCTTTCTGGATGAGTCAGTCTCACATATCAAATTAACGTTTATCTTCCTACGAACCTCTGATCACATGGACCTCTTATCTATGTGATTATAACTGGGATTTCCTTTGTGACTTCTCAGAATTTCAAAAGAGAGGAGCAGAACTTCGTGGTCCAGAACGAAATCAACAACATGTCCTTCCTCATCTCTGATACCAAGTCCAAGATGTCAAAGGTATTTCTGTGCCGCGAGGCGAGAGAAATGTCCCCAAACAGATTTCATTGGTTGGTTTATTTTTTTATTTTTTTTGAAGGTTTATATGTGGACTTTGATAGATTTGGTAATGTGGTTTACTGAACACACACACACACACACACACACACACACACACACACGGAGTGTTGAGGATAGCCAGGACTGATGTACTCATGGAAGGTATGACATGCAGACAGAACTGTCAGGGAGGAAGAAGTGGTGACTCAAGGTCCCTAGAAACAGAAGGCACCGCATAGAGAGGGGTTTGTGGGGATCCCAGCGTCGGTTAGGAGCAGAGGCAGTGAGGGGAAAGCCAGGGTAAGAACCCTCACTGGGGCTTCTGCAGGAAGGAGCAGTGAGACGGGTGAGCAGGTGTGAACATCATGTGAATCATTCCAGGGCTGGGGGGCCGAGAAGCAGACCCTGGTTGTCTGGACCTGGCCCGGTGATGAGGGCAGGGAGATTGGGCCCAGGTTGAGGAGGTGATTGGGGAATCTGGCCTCTGGATTGGCTGGTTTATATATGAAAGATGTGCTTGCAGGCAGATAATTTCTATCTCCAGGAACTGACTAGCCCTGTATGAGCCCCAGGATGTCAAAGGGTTAGATTAAAAAGACACACTTAGCCAAGACCGGTTTGGTTCAGTGAATAGAGTGTCGGCTTGCGGACTGAAAGGTCCCAGGTTCGATTCCGGTCGGGGCATGTACCTTGCTTGCGGGCACATCTCCACTGTGGGGCGTGCAGGAGGCGACTGATCAATGTCTCTCTTTCATCGATGTTTCTGACTTTCTATCTCTCTCCCTTCCTCTCTGTAAAAAATCAATAAAATATATTTTTTAAAAAAGACATACTTAATACACACACAAACACACACAGACATACACACAAGCAAAACTGCTAGTCAATATAAATATACAAAGACTAGGCACTTGCAGGTGCAGCCCCTACTCTGGGGGGAACATTCCAAACCCCCCTGGAACCTAAAACCATGGATGGTACCTGGCCTCCATATATTATGTTTTCTCCTGTGAAAATATCCTCAAAGTTCGATTTATTGCTAAAAAGAAATTTGACTGCCAAAGAAGAGGCTAAGGGACAGTTATTTTAATGTTGACATCAGAGCACACCCTCTTAACTGAAAGGGAACACTCAGTACCCCATGAAAATCAGACTCTGGCATTGAGGTGACCCTCTGGCTCGAGCATAACCTTCAGCGAAAGCACAAGAGACCTGAGGTGGCACAGCTGTCCTCAGGTGTGACAGGCCACCCAGAGGTCATCGCAGAAATTTATGGGACACCGGTCAGTATACCACGTCCGTTTCCCTGGATGGGGGGCTCTGGGCAGACACGTCTGCAGACCACACAAAGGGAGCACACTTTGTAATAGTTTTATGGGTACTGAGTGTGTGTGTGTGTGTGTGTGTGTGTGTGTGTGTGTTGCAAAACAGGCATTTGTCAAGACAAAAATACACCACTTATTCTTAAACTTTCTTCTTCTTATGTATGGAGAATTATAAAACATACAATATCTAAAATTACCGTGGAGTTTTCATATATCCATAGCTTCTCTAGAATTACAGCGTGCATTTTCCTTCTAAAATTAGAAAGAAATGTACACCAGTGAATTGTAATGACTTGGGAACCAAGGGTAGGACTTAAAGTTAGGAGAAAAAAGAAGCAATGTTCTCGGTAGGATTTTAAGAAATAGTGACCAGCAGAGAAAGAGGAAGTGGATCCCCGATAGGGCCAGGTCCGGAGCGGAGCAGCGCCTGACCCCCGCACCCGTCCGTCTGCAGGCCGCTGTTTCCGACCAGGAGAGGAAGAAGATGAGGCGGAAAGGAGACCGCTACTCCGTGCAGACCTCGCTTATCGTGGCCGCGCTGCGGCGGCTGCTGCCCATCGGGCTCAACATCTGTGCCCCCGGCGACCAGGAGCTCATCGCTCTGGCCAAGAACCGGCTGAGTATGGTAAGTCCCCGGCACGGGCTGCGGGTCCCACCCCTGGCTCGGCGGCTGCAGGCTTTTCTCCGGGGGTCTCTCCACTGCTCATCTGCACTGAGCGCTTTATCAAGCGGTTTCTGCACGGGCCCCACAACTCAGATTCAGTGACTATTTTTTTTTTTTGGTGGGGGGCTGTTTTTATTTCTAAATTATGTTAATCACTTCCAGGGCACATGCAGGAGCCACATGGAAAAGATAGAAACAAGTCAGAGGGAGTGAAAAGAATGGATTTCACCGGAAGTCCTCTATCAGATTTTTGATGAAGGGAGATTTTTCAGTGTTAGGAGCAGCCATGGTGATGTGCGGGGTTGACTTTTAAACCGGCAGCGCTTTGCAAGCACTGAGATTTACGTTCTCAAGATTTCTTTATGGCCCGTGTTCCATCTTCATGGCTGCGCTTATGAGGATGCCGTTTTTCTCCATTTGTGTCAATTGGAGGCCTCGCTCCTGCCCTGGCGACCCCGAAGCACCCTGCGTGTGTCTGGGGTTGAGCAAATGAGCGCGGCCTGCGAGTGGCGCTGGTCTGGGAGTGACCCTGAGGGTGGCTGCAGGCACCGCATGGAGCACGTGTCGCAGGTGCTCGGTTCCTCTGGGCACATTTCGGGGAGAGACTCGGGTCTGTGTGAGCCCCAGGGAGCATGGTTCTTCCCCTCTGGCTGTGAGCTGGAAAGCGAGCTCCTCGCGTCTCGATGCCCTTACTGTGGAGGTCACGCGGCTGTGGTTTCTGGTCACAGCAGCTAGCGACAGAGTAGCTGACAGAGCCCCGGGTCGGTGGCAGGCAGCCAAAGCCTACAAAAATACCGCACAGACGCACACTGCTTTCACAGAGTGTGCGTGATTCCCATCTACTGATAGCAGGTGTAACTCACAAGACTTCGAGGTAACATTTATTTCTTGACAGAAAGACACGGAGGATGAAGTCCGAGATATAATCCGCAGTAATATCCACTTACAAGGCAAGGTAAGCCAGATTTGTTCTAAAGCACATTCAGTATCTATACGTTGGTTATTCTCTCTTTAGAATAGTACTCAGAGTAATGTTACTTGAGCTATTAATGCATTGTGGACCAATAGTTTTATTGCTGGCTTTACCAGTGGGCAGATAAGTTTCTATGGAACGAGTATAAAAAAACGTTTACATAAATGTTAAAGGAACACTTTATTATTAAATAGCCATTGCATTTTGAGGTTATTTATTACATGTTCTTATAAGCTAATACCTTTTTAAAGTATGATACTATGTAAAACACTGCGTAGTATGAAGCGAGAATTCTTGTGATCTGCTGCAGTGTTAAGATAGTGGAAATGCACTGAGCGGCCACATTATTATGATCTCTGAATGCATAATAATCTGGCCACTCAGTGTGTATGTGTGTGTGTGTATTAGATGCCTGGTGCAGGAATTCGTGCATGGGTGGGGTCCGGCCATCCTGGCCAGGCCAGGGGGAGGGGACATGGGCAGTTGGCTGGCCTGCCTACTGGTGGAACTCCTGGTCAAGGGGATAATTTGTATATCAGCCTTTTATTCTATAGGATATACACTGAGTGGCCAGATTATTATGTGTTCAGAGAGCATAATAATCTGGCCACTCGGTGTATATTATTTTAACCAGTCATTATTCTATTTGAAGTCCTTTGGTATTAAAGACCCCCAAAATAACAAATGCATTTTTATTTTTATTTTTGTAATATATTTTATTGATTTTTTACAGAGAGGAAGGGAGAGGGATAGAGAGTTAGAAACGTCGATGAGAGAGAAACATCCATCAGCTGCCTCCTGCACACCTCCTACTGGGGATGTGCCCTCAACCAAGGTACATGTCCTTGACCGGAATCGAACCTGGGACCTTTCAGTCTACAGGCTGACGCTCTATCCACTGAGCCAAACCGGTTTAGGCAACAAATGCATTTTTAAAGTCGATCATCAGAAACTTCAGTTGTTCAGGCAAACTTTCCAACCACCAACAGGTTAGGTTAAGCCTCCTGGTGCCTTACCTTTCTTTGCAGTAGCCTCATCACAGCTGCAAACACGTGTTTCATGTTTGTCTCCGCACGAGATGGTAGATTTCTGAGTACTTGTCCCCCTCGGTCTGGGTCTCTGCGTGTGTTCAGACACAGTGCTATGCTCAGGGCATGACTGCAGACCCCTCTTTAGCAGTGCACCCCTCTTTACACGGTAACCTGCTGTTTCCTGAGCTTCCTCTCTGTCCCGCAGTTGGAGGATCCCGCTATTAGATGGCAAATGGCTCTCTACAAAGACCTGCCGAACAGGCCCGAGGACAGCGCCGATCCCGAGAAGACGGTGGAGAGAGTCCTGGACATCGCGAGCGTGCTCTTCCATCTGGAGCAGGTCAGGCGGGGTGCTGAGTCGGTCTGCTTTGCCCAACCCGCTGATGGGAAAGAGGATGTGTGCCAGGCTGTTAACCACAGCCAAACAGTCCTATGCTCAGCACACTCATCATAGGATTCGGGAGTCCTTAGCATCTAATGCGCACAAGTTCTAAGCTTATAAAATTTGTAGCTGTATATAGACAACGAATTCAGGGAGATTAACACCTTTGTTTTATGATTTTATTCAAAGTAGTTCAAAGTAACACAACAAGAACCCACAGTGTGTAGCATCAGGCATTGGGCCTCAGGACAGCGCCTGCCTGACGGGCACAGGAACTAGCAAAATGCCCTGCCACCCGGGAGTTGTGTCATGGGAATGTTCTGCAGAACATGCTAGTATCACATTAATAAACATTCTCCTCTCATTCCTGCTTTATATCACCTGATGCTCTCCTGTCCCTGTCCCGCCAGTTCAATAACACCACTGCCTTAGGCTTCATCACGACGATGAGATGAAGCTAGGTACTCACACTGTATGGCAACTGACGTGCTTTTACATTCTGTAACACCGTAATATGAGTAATATACTGTCATGTGAGAGGATAGAATATAGGAAATTTAACCTGTCCCTATTTCCTTAATATTTTCATGAAACATTAAATAAATACAAATGGTCATCCACCAGTCAAAGACAAGATCTGGGTAATGATATCGGAAGTGCTATATAAAGTCAGAGTTGTATTTCCAGAATTATGCATATATTTAAGTACCATATTTTCCGGCGTATAAGACAAATGGGCACATAAGACTTTTCCAGTTAAAATATAGAGTTTGAGATATACCCGCCCTTTAAGATGACACCCGGCATATAAGATGACCCCCGACTTTTGAGAAGATTTTCCTGGATTAAAAAGTCGTCTTATACGCTGGAAAATACGGTAGATTGTTAAATGCTAATTAAATGGTGGCTGGGGGACCTTTTCTGGCATCACTATCTTAAGTTTTTAATTCTTCCTAGTTTTCATAGACATATCTGGATTTGCTTGAATGAATTTTAGATACAATAAATGAAGCTTATTGAAATCTGTTGTTGCCTTATATTCAGATATTTTCATAAATATACCCAAACATAATGAACAATGAGCGCCCATGTCTATATTTGAGCGCCCATTTATTCCGTGAACATTTCTTGAGGGCACCACCTCATTTGAGGCACCACCCCCATTTCTGGGAAACAGCCCCATATTATGATTCATTAACAGTAGCAAAATGACAGTTATGAAGTAGCAACGGAAATAATTTTATGATTGGGGGTCACCACAACATGAGGAGCTGTATTAAAGGGTCGCAGCATTAGAAAGGTTGAGAACCAGCGGCAGGAGGATCCCAGAAACAAACTCAATTACGGAAGTTGCTTTGTTAACATTTTATACCACTGTCGCCCAGACATCCTTAACGTTTTCTCCAAGCATCAGCACATTCATCTTTTGACAGTTACACTGCAAAGGACAGCAAACTTCTCTTTATTTCTTTTTTTTAGCTAACATAACATTTTTATTTCTTCCAGAAATCTACATGTATGCGTTGGAGATGTTACAGTATGGGAAGTACAGTGTTCACTTGCCTAGAGATTATTGGTTAATTTAGATTTACATGTTGGGACTTTTCCCTCTAATTGTTACGATTAATCTCTTTTTCTGTCTCTCAAAGTCCGAACACTGTTAGCTAAATAAATAACTCACTTGCACATTTACTCCAGCTTTCACATTCTCATTTGTCCCCTCTCTAACAAAATATATAATTTAACATTTTTGCAGAATTAAACCTTTTCAGTCGCTCCTAGTAATGTGTTCCTGAAGCCGGTCATCTCCTTTCCATCCTGTTACGTTGATGGACAGTAGGCTTGTCATTAGAATTTCCCTCCACTGCCTCTGTGCTCACTGCTGTAGTGCTTATGCTGAATTAGTGAGAATGGATCCAGGAGCAAAAGTGGGTTAATTTTTTTGTGTAGCCAGAAAACATGTTTTAGAACCATAACCAAATTCTAAAAGGATACAAACTGATAGTTTAGAGCAGTGGTTCTCAACCTGTGGGTCTCGACCCCTTTGGGGGTCGAACGACCCTTTCACAGGGGTCGCCTAAGACCATCAGAAAACACATATTTCCCATGGTCTTAGGAACCAACAGACAGCTCCTCGGTGTAGCAAAGTGTAGCAGTGTAGTTTACTGTTGTCATATGAAGACTGTTGCCCATGCTACACCACGATTCAAGACAAAATATTTCATTTATTTGTCATTAGAAATATTTCACAATATATAATTACATATTGTTTTTGTGATTAATCCCTATGCTTTAATTATGTTCAATTTGTAACAATGAAAACACATCCTGCCTATCAGATATTTACATTACAGTTCATCACAGTAGCAAAATGACAGTGATGAAGTAGCAACGGAAATCATTTTATGGTTGCGGGTCACCACCACATGAGGAGCTGTCTTAAAGGGGCGCGGCCTTAGGAAGGTTGAGAACCACTGGTTTAGAGAATGGTTTTGTATGTCTTTGATTTTAGAGATGACATAGCTTCTAAAGCACACACTATTGGGAAAATGTTTTATTTTTTGCTGATGAAAAATAGATAACCTTTAAAACGACTTCAGATTCCGGGCCTGGGCTTTTCCATACATTTAAAGTGTTTTGGGAATTGAAGTGGCAAAAGATTTGAGCTGCGAGGCGTGGCCGGCCCTCCGGGCTGGAGGCCCCGGGTTCACGGCGGCCTGTGTCTCCCTCCCTCCAGGTGGAGCACCCGCAGAGGTCCAAGAAGGCCGTGTGGCACAAGCTGCTCTCCAAGCAGCGGAAACGGGCGGTGGTGGCCTGCTTCCGCATGGCCCCCCTCTACAACCTGCCGAGGTCAGAGCTCTTCCGGGCGGCAGTGGGTTCCTAACCCTCACCCAGGGTGTGTTTGGTTATTTTAGAGAGAGAAAAAGCGGGTGAGAAGAGAGACAGAGAGAGGGAGCCATTGATGTGTGTGAGAGACACATCCATCACCTCCTGTAGGCACCCCTACTAGGGGTCAAGTCCATTGCCCTGTCTGGGAATTGAACCAGCGTTCATTTTGGTGTACGGGACAACACTCTAACCAGCTAAGCTACCCAGTTGGGACTCGAGTTTATAACAGAATACAGTGGTTCCTTGAGATACGAGTGCCCTAACATACGAGATTTTTGAGATACGAGCCGTCGAGCAAGCGATTTTTGCTTTGAAATACGAGCAACATTTGAGATAGGAGTCATCGCGCGGATCAGCCGGCTGCTCAGGACCCACCAGTTTACCGCGACTCGAGCGTCTCATAGTTTCCCACGCCTCAAGGTTACGGAATGAATTAAACTCGTATCTCGAGGTACCACTGTACAATTAATTTTCCCTAATAAGTGTTGGGGTCTACCATCTACCTTCATATGAGTGCGATAGTGCGAGAGAAGCATACAAGAGATGTATGGGCTCTTGTGTCTGATCAATGATCGACTTTGCTGGGTATTCTCCGAAAACTGTGGTCTGCGGTGCATGTATTCATTGCCCTCCGTACGGAGGGGTGAGGCGGGCAGAGGGAGACGCTTGACCTTACGGGAGGCTAAGATAGTGGCCACGATTCACACCTGCCTGGGTTGTAGATTTCTCTCTGAACCACACGATCTGCCTCCCGGACTTGTTCAGATTGTCGAAGGGCCGAGGTACCCAGAGTTTAGAACTGACCTTGTCGCGGTGGTTAGGATTCTTTGGGGGAAGAGCTGATAGGGAACGTATCATGTCCCTTACGGCATTAACTCATTCATTTACCCACGGGAGTGAAGTGGACCCGTCTGACTGCTCCTCGCCTTCTCTCAGAGACAGACGGGCAGGCATTGTTAGCAGAAAAGGGACGTGGCGCAGCCGGGCACTCGGTGCCCAGGGTTCCTCCGCTGCCTCTTACCCTCTTTCCCTCTCTGAGGTTGGTACCAGGGCATCATCCGCATCCCATGGTAACGGGAAACAGGACCTGCGCAGCCACATCTGACCACGCCCCTCACTGTGCAGGCGGAGCGCTTTCTCCTTGTTCCGGGGCGCTGTGGCCACCGCCGCCTGGAGCACCCCCTTCAGTGCTGGCTGCTCGTCTCTCTGATTCCAATTTGGATTCTTTAGGATGTTGCCCAGTTTTATCCCCTCAGCACTTAGAACGCTGGCAGGCAGTGAGTGAGTGGGTGAATGAGTGAGTTAATGCTGTAAGGGACGTCACACTTCCCATGTCACCGAGACCTCTGCATATACAGCCATGCGCTGTTCCTCAATTCTCTGACTCCACCACGGTGTCACGGTTGAGTCCAGTGGAACGTCCCTCTCTGGTTACTCCGTGTGGCCTGACTCTGTGTCTCACCCGTTTTCTCTAAACTGGGCTCGCCCCTTCCCTACGGCCCCTCCAGACACCCCGGCTTCCTGCCTCCCGCCCGGCTCGTGGCAGCAGATCCGAGCTGCGTCCCCAGCACTGTCTCTGAAATTGTGCTTCTCTTTTAGGCATCGGGCCGTCAACCTGTTTCTTCAGGGGTACGAGAAGTCCTGGATTGAGACGGAAGAGCACTACTTTGAGGATAAGCTGATAGAAGACTTAGCGGTAGGTCGCGAATGGGCCCCACGTGTGAGTGGTCACCATGCACCATCGGAGAGGAAACCTCGTCGCAGAGATAGGTCTTAGGAGACTTTATTCTCAATGAATGCATTCAGTGTTTAGGGGAGAATTCCAAGTTGAAGGTCAATTATGCAAGTTTCTTATTAACTTAACTTTGAGGGGGAGTATTTTGTTATTCTTGGAAATTCATCTTCAAGGCACCTTTAAAACCTCAGAACCAGGATAAAAATATAGAATCTGAACCATAAAGAAGTTATTCACCATAAATAAGTTGAAAGTGAAAAGTAGGTGGATTTTTTTCCCTAATGTATTTGTATCAATTTCTGAGAGGAAGGGAGAGAGAAATAGAAATATCAGTGATGAGAGAGAATCATTGCCGAGTATCCTCAGATATTTTGCTTGAATTCAAATTATATTTATAATTAAAACAACCATAGAATATTGGCTACATTGTAGAAATTTACCCAGTTCCTGGAACTTTAAAACCTTAAAGCCAGGGAAAAAATATGTATGTACAGAGAAAACACAAGTGTTAGTAAATAAATGAAGGTATAAAATTCATTGTCACCCAACAAAAAGTCAGGGTTAATTAATTTTACAGTCAGTAAAAATGCCTAATATTTTTTCCTCCTGGTAATAGACCTAGCAAATTGTACAAACTTATTTTTTGAGTCTTAAGAGTAAATGAAAGTGGGGAAAAAATCACTGACCTACATGTATTCACACACTCACATATATATATAACTCACAGTCATGCACACTCACATATACACTTAGGCACACATGCTCACCCACATACTTGCATACTTGTGTGCACTCACCCCTCCACACTCATGCACACAAACACACTCACACACATTCACTTACCGTATTTTCCAGCATATAAGATGACTTTTAACCCAGGAAAATCTTCTCAAAAGTCGGGGGTCATCTTATACTCCGGCTGTTGCCTTATAGGGCGAGTATATTCCAAACTCTGTATTTTAACTGGAAAAGTTGGGGGTCATCTTATACACCGGAAAAGACGGTACATTTACACTGCCACAGCGGAGAAGGGCTTTCCTTGTGCTCATTATTCCAGCCCTCACACTGCTCCTGCATTTGACGGAGCGCCTCATTGCAGCGTGAATCTATACGTTGACTTTTCTAGAAACCTGGAGCAGAGCCTCCGGAGGAGGACGAAGGCCCTAAGAGAGTCGATCCTCTGCATCAGCTGATCCTTCTGTTCAGCCGAACGGCGCTAACGGAGAAATGGTATGGCTGGCGGGATTCGCGTGAGACAGGACGGGATGAAGGAAGAGCCGTGTCCAGGGTCTCTTCCTGTCCCCACGCTCAGTCTCACCGGGGCCTGCGGGGAGAGAGAGCCGGGCAGTTAGCACCAGCCTGGCACGCAGCTGTCGGTTTCAATCTGTAATATCAACCCTCGTTTTTCTTAACAACTTTGTCATTAGCTGACTGAGTTGATGCTGAATCTTCTTACAAAATGTTTTTTTCTCTTTATCACAAGCAGCCTTTCTAAATAGGAAGAAAAGAGTTTAAAGCAAGTGTTAGTGCCAATAGGGACGAACTGTCCCGGGTAAAAGGTGCCATTGCGCAGGAACCTTGAGGGGGTGGGTCCGCTGGCATCTAAAAGGGGAGTTTCTTTGCGTCTGCTTTAACGGCATCCTCCGTTTTTCTTGACTAAAATTGACCAAAGCCACACAAGACAGACCTCCATGGAATTAAACAAGAAATGCACTCAGAGACCTGAGAATCAAAATGTGCCCAGCACCTGCCCCTTACAAGCCTGCATTGACCCGCTCCTGGCGAGACACCTCCAGCCTTAAGCGGTCCTGTGGCCGGAATAACACGCATCTCTCCCTCTTCCCACGACTTCCCCTCCTATTCGTTCCTGACCCACAAAGTCCTCTCATCCCTAAGCTTAGAGCAGCTCTGTCTGGCCATGGCGGGTACTGAGGTGTTACTCACAAGTAAATTTTTCTGATGACTGAAGTTTAAAGCTTCTAAAATAATTTTGTAAGCACGAGGATTTTTTATGGAAACATTCATCAGTTAATGGTTTCCATATTCCTTAAAAAGAGGGTAATAAACATGTTTAAATTCTTAATTTTTAAGTAGCATTATGATGTTTTTATAGCATATGATTTGGGAACTCTTTTTTTTAATCCTTGAGGACATTTTTCCATTTATTTTTAGAGAGAGTGGAAGGGAGGGAGAGGGAAGAAGAGAAAGAGAGAGAAAAACTGGTGTGAGAGAGAGATATCAATTGGATTGGTGGCCTCCCACATGAACCTCAACTAGGGCCAGGAATCGAACCTACAATACAGATACATGTCCTGGATCAGGATTCGAACCCATGACCTTTCAGTGCACAGGCTGACGCTTGAACTGTTTGAATCACATTGGCCAGGGCAATTTGGAGTCTTCGTCAAATATCAAGTCTCCCTTCTGCTGTCAGAAGCCTCTATTTCCTTTAAATTTGCTTGGTTTAATTTTCGTTGTTTCAAGAAAATGAAAGACGTGTTTGTGTGCGAATCGACAGACCATTTATTTTGTGAGAATAGGGTCTCTTCCAGGAGGTCAGGGGGGACCGTGTTCAGTAGGTCTGAGGTCCTTCTCTCTGACGCTGTGATATTTTCGAATGATTACTTTGCCTAAGTTCTTACTTTATTTTAGAAAGGTATATTTGTTGAAAAATACGGGTTATTTTATAAGTGATGGTAATTTTGCATATGACTAGCCTTAAAAACAATGGTTATTGTTTTTTTCTTGTTTTCCATAGCAAACTGGAAGAAGATTTTTTATACATGGCTTACGCAGATATTATGGCAAAGGTAAATAAATGCCACTCTTGATTTTAAAGTATAATTTTAAATAAAGGGAACTAATTTTTATCTGACAAGGGATTCAAATAAAATGCCTTTAACCCTTAGAAACCTAAGGAGCATTCATCTCAACTTCCACGTGTTCCATGAATCTCTGTCCTGACTTCCTTGACCGGTATCATTGCTTCCTCCTTTAACATCGATTTATGGGGAGCTCTCTAAGTATCCATTCATTCAACACCTATTCACCGGGCACCCAGGGTTGGCACTAACATGGTGAATGAGGAAGAAAGGCACAGAGCCTAGCTTCTTTCTGATGGGGAGGACAGCATTTGCACATTTAAAACGATGAATCCTGGGAGTTTAGTGCGGAAGGAGCAGGTTCTGGGCCACAGTCATGAGTTACAATGACATGCTTTTAAGCTGTAAAATTCACACCTGTTTGCTTGCGCACATGGTTGAATGAATGAATGAATGAATGAGTGTGACAAACCTTTTGGAAGCTGTCATTGAGGGATGGAAGGGCTACATTTGTACCTTCCCTCCTCTCCAGCTTCAGTTCTAGACTCAGCGGACTGTGAATCATAGAATTACAAGTATTTTTTCTGATTTGTGACTGAAATTGAACCATGTGACTCCATGTGCTTCCTTGACACACCGAGTGCTTATCAGCCATAGAAAGCCTTAGGAGGGCGGGCATCACCCGCTTTGAAGAACTGGAGGTTTCTTCCTGCCATAGGTCTTGGTCACATGATTCTCCCACTTCCAAACCACAATGATAATAGCTGTTTAGATTTATTAAAAGCTTATTGTTTTTCAGACACTTGCTCTTAAGTGGCATCAGTGTTTACATATACTAATTCATGTGACCTGCTGGAGACGTGGCCATTCTTTTCTGAACCCCACCGTACATATGAGGATGCTAGCCCAGGGAGGGAGGAGCTAGCTCCGGACTGAGCAGCACACGCTGGGCACAGCAGGACTGGAGCCAGGCCTCTGCGTCCTGGTGCCTCTTGCCCACCACACCGCTCTGCCCCCAACAAGAATGCCAGCGTGGGCATTAATTCAGATGGTGCATGGACTAGCACAGCTCCTAGCTCATTCCTGGGAGAATAACTCAAAAAATATAGTGTTTTATCACTTTTTTAATATAAGTATTAGCAGTTACTTTTCACTTTTCTCCTTTGGACACAAGACAATAAAAAATGAACTTAGAAAGCGATGATTTACTTAATTAATGGGCACAGCTCTCGCTTCGTTTGAATGTGTGGCTACCTCAGGTTCTTGCGCGGTATCATGCACTGGTGAGGGCCGCACCCAGAGAGACGTGATGCACTTTGAGTTGAACCCAGCAAACACATGAATAAGTAGTATGTGCAGTCTGATATGTGCCTCATAATCACCTCCATGAAATGTGTGAAATTGTTCATTGATAAATTTCACTTGGTAAAAGCATAGTCAGATGGTCTTTTAGGACAGCGGTTCTCAACCTGTGGGTCGCGACCCCTTTGGGGGTCGAATGACCCTTTCACAGGGGTCGCCTAAGACCATCGGAAAATCCAGATATTTACATCACGATGCATCACAGTAGCAAAATTTCATGGTTGGGGGTCACCACCACATGAGGAACTGTATGCAAGGGTCGCGGCCTTAGGAAGGTTGAGAACCGCTGTTTTAGGACATGAACTTATTGAAGATGTCATGTAAGGTTGTGGTACCTCTATCACATGTATTTAAACCATGTCGATGACAAATTCATACAAATGATTTTGTATTCTGTGCTAAATTCTTCTGTATTTTGTGCCTCGACGCACTCCAATCCTGTTGACCTTTTCCCGTTTGTCTGTGCCGCAGAGTTGTCACGATGAAGATGACGAGGACGGTGAAGAGGAGGTGAAGAGTTTTGAAGTAAGCTGGCTCTTTCCAGACTTGGCGTTTCCCGCGGGGAGCATTGTTCCATAGCTCATAACCGACCTTTACGTTTCGTGCTTCATGGCTTCTCGCAGCTTGTTGTGTCCAGGAGCTGCATGCCGGGAGCGGGGCGGACGGTCTGAGTCCTCCCGGGCGCTGCCCTCACTCCAGGGAACGTAGACGAGCTACCCGGTCAGGCGCACCCATATGTTCAGAGCGAGTGCTGCTGAGGCCCGAGAGGAGGTGGCTTCCGTGATCTAAAATGTCCAACAGACACGCAAGGAGGATGTTTTTTAAAAATATATATATTTTATTGATTTTTTACAGAGAGGGAGAGGGATAAAGAGAAACATCCATGAGAAGGATACATCAATCAGCTGCCTCTTGCACGCCCCCCACTGGGGATGTGCCGCAACCAAGGTGCACGCCCTTGACCGGAATCGAACCTGGGACCTTTCAGTCCGCAGGCTGACACTCTATCCACTGAGCCACACTGGTTTTGGCACCAGGAGGATGTTGGCTTCAGGTATTGAACTGAAGCCGCGGTTTGACCTTTTTGGGAACCGGAGTCAGAGGGCTGGCCTCCTGCGCCTCCTGCACAGTCGGTCACTCATCCCTGCACATATGGGCTCGCAGCGCCGCTGGCTTGCATGAGGCAGGAGGGGGCGTCCCTAGGACCACCTTCTAGATTATTTTCGATTATTTACGATTATCTTCTCAAACCTCTAAGTTCTTAAATATCCCCCTCGTTCGAGATACCGCTCAATGTTAACCAGCCAGAAGGAAAGGAAACCTGACTAGTAAGCCCCCCTTTGCTAAGACTCTTCTTTGCTTTTATGAGAAAAAAATAGGCGTTGTTAGCTGCCAGCCTCCTTATTTCTCGCTTTTGTTTGTTCGCTTGCTTGTCTGTAGAGTTTTCAGAACAGCGCTCAGTGCGAGGAAGCAGATCAGATCTTTTTAATTTGCCTGTTGATGTCCATGTCTGGACTTGGGAGGACATTAGGACCCAGCAGGGAGCCTCTAGCTCAGGGGACCCACCAGGAGGTGTAGGCGAGGACCGGACACAGGGCCTCTTCCAGGGACAGTTGACATGCGCATCCGTGCCGCGTGGAAGGCCCGGTGTAAGAAGCGCAGAGACAAACTGATCGGTGAATGACCCGGGCCCGGGGCTGGCTGCGGGAGACGCCGAGGGTCACGTCCCGTGTGGCACCACAAGCCTCTCTTGCGTGTGTGTCTTCTGTTCTCATGCCCATCTTTATTGGCGAGAGACTGAGTGGCTGTGAGTGGCGAGTGTCGTGTTCTGAGCGTGTGGCCGCGCGCGTGCTCTACAGCTGTCTCGGAGCAGTTGTTTATTGCTCTTTTGCTTCTGTCCTCACCCCTCCTAAGGTCACGGGATCCCAGCGCAGCAAGGTAAACTGTACATGTGTGTGTATGTGTCTGGGTCTGAGTTTCGGTTTCTGTGACATTGACCTTTTTGTTAGACCCAACATCTCAGATCCTTCCGGAACGACACCAGGTCTGGCAGTCCTTTACACGTTTTTTAGCTCCGATGCCATTGGCTCTTCCGTGTCACAGGTTTATCCTTCTTGCCATTTCAGTTGCCCGTGATTTGAAATCGGTGTCACGTGGCGCCTTCAAGCTGCCCAAGTGCTGGGACGGAGGAGCCCAGCCCTGTGGGTGGTGGACTTCACGGGCCCACGCCTCTGGATGCTTTTACGCCAGTCTCGTCACATAAAAACAGACGTGACCAGCGGCATTCTTGGTGACACTGGAAATAAATCTTTTTCCATTGCACTAGTGATGCCTTCCCTTAGTAATTAGAGATTGCAGCCCAGTTTTCATGTTAATTTCAACATTTCATTCGAGGGAAGAACTTGATCATTATTTCTACCTCTTACTATTAATAGCTAAGTGCTTGTAAAATTTACTACGAGGAAACATTTTGATCTAGAAATACAACAATAATTTGAGATTTAAAAAATAGGGCATTATAAGGAAAGGTTCCGCGAGGAATAAAGCTTCAGAAACCTGGAAAACAGGATGGGGACCAGCATGCAAGGATTTGCGGGTTCTTCTTCAGTCTCAGCCCTTGTTACTCCTCGGCTCCCATTCAACTGCCCCCATTGAACTTGGCAGTTTGACTGCCCTGCTTCTTCTAGAATACTCGCCCCACATATTTAACAATTGATTGCATATTTAGTGAGTTATTATATGTAACCATTTTTAGATTTGAGTCTACTTCAAAATTAAAACTAAAAAGGACAGTTAAATCTTACAAAGAGGTCGGAATTAATAACAAGGGAAGAAATGTTTGTCAGTTAGGAGAAATGTTCATTACTGCAATTGAATGCAATATTTAGGTTGGGGTTTTTTTTATAAACCAAAGCAAATCATAAGGATAAATAATAACGTTTCAAGTCAAGTGACTGCATATTTCTCAGTACGTTGGGAATTGCTCACTATATCATCCGAGAGCTTTGGACCACATTTTAAACTCCAATTTTGTAAAATATCCAGAGCATTATTCGGATGGTTCCTTCTTCAACTTCATTCTCCAAGATCTGAGGGAGTGAAATGAGAGGATAATGCAGTGGGAGCGCTTCAGTGGCGTTAAAGTACCAGAAGACAGATTTAGTTCTCACCGAAGCGCCTGCGTTAATGACAGTGGAGCCCTCGTGGCCAGAGCTGGAGGGAGGGAGCGGTCACTTGCTTTCGGGCACATTTTTCTCAAATATCAGGCAGCTTGCACCTCCGTTGGCAGACGCCCGATTTCTCATCCGCGATGAGTTTTTCTGATGAGCCCCCGAAGTCCCGTTACTCTGTAGTATTGATGAGAGAGATTTCCTGCGTCTTGAATAGCAAGTGTGTCTGTGGCAGAGTTGACGTGCAGAGATGAAGGGTAGAGACCAGCTCGTGCTCTCCCAACGGGCTCCCTGCAGCTCAGGCACAGCTGGAAGGGCATCATTCCCCCGAAGCCCCTGCTCCCGTGCCAGCGTGTGCCCCGTTTAGCGTGCAGGACCCGTGTGCTGTGGCTCCGCCCAGCGATGACAGCGTTTTTATCTGGCCTCCAATGACCTAATTTGGAACAGAATCCGTTTTCTGGTAAATTCCGTAACCATGAACCAGCTATAAGACGTACCCTTTCTAAGAGCTACACAAATTGATCTGTGAATGGGTTTATTTCCTTCCTTTCATCGGGACGCAGCAATCTGAATTAGAGGCTTCCCGAATCTCACAATAAGATAACCCGAAATATAAAAAGTGGAAGAGATAGCTAGAGACATAAAATACTGAAGCAATTATTTCTGAAGCGGATGTATAATTTTTAGTTCCCTCTGCAGAAGCTCAGTGGGAGCGGGAGGAGGGATTTGATGGCCGGTGTTTCTCGAATACTCATGCCTGCGGCTGCCATCTGCCAGCTGCACGTTTCCGTAATGAAATTGTTCATCGCGAGGAAAGCCCTCATGTTGTACCGCAGGTTCCCTAGGAAACAGAGCAAAGAGATTATGTGCCAGCGCTTTATTGGGGCAGGGATGCTGCAATCCCAGGAAGTGAGAGTGAGAGGAAGAGACCCACACAGGGAGAGAGAGAGAGAGACACACACACACCAGGCCAGGCACCTGGGCTGCATGGCTGGGCAGAGACAGATGGTCTGCACCTGGGACAGTGGTCCTGGGAGGGCGGGCATGCACCTCATCCGGTGCACCTTGATAACCTTGGCAATGAAACTGTTTGCCTAGGGCAATGGTCGGCAAACTCATTCATCCACAGAGCCAAATATCAACAGTGCAACAATTGACATTTCTTTGGAGAGCCACATTTTTTCAACTGAAACTTCTTCTAACGCCACTTCTTCAAAACAGACTTGCCCAGGCCATGGTGTTTTGTGGAAGAGCCACACTCCAGGGCCAAAGAGCCACATGTGGCTCAAGAGCCGCAGTTTACCGACCACTGGCCTAAGGGAACAATCCAATTGTGGGGCTATTCTTCTCCACCCTCCCCCCGCCCTTTCTTTGTAACCTTGGAATAATTTAAAGACTAAACAGCAGGCTGAAGGAATAATGTTAATTTAAGACCCTGGGGCCGTTTTAAAAGGGAATCTGGGGTCAGGCAGGGAAACCTGCCTTTAAGAAAGTACTTCAAAGTGCCATTTTCCGGAGGGGAGGTAGTTTTAAAATGGTCTGTCTCCAATTTGCTTTAAAAAGCAGGCCTCTCCCAGGCCAGTGTTGCTCAGTGGTTGAGCTTTGCCCTTGAACCAAGCGGTTCCCTGTTCAATTCCTGGTCAGGGCACATGCCCAGGTTGTGGGCTCTATCCCCAGTGTGGGCATGCAGGAGGCAGGCAATCGGTGCTTCTCTCTCATCAATGTGTGTGTGTCTCTCTCTCCCTCTCTATCTAAAAATCAATAAAAACGTATTTTTTCTTAAAAAACCCACAAACAGGTCTGCAGTAAATTTGAAAAGAAAGTATTTTCCCGCTACCTAATCCATCCTTTTATTGTCTGAGAACTCCGTGTCTAGCTGTGAAGGTTTTATTTTTTTATGTTGGGACAGAATTTCCATGGATGAGATTAAATTACACCCGAGAAGCCTTATCGATGACAGTCTCGTGAGAGCCCAGCCCTCCCACCAGCAGGAACTTGGGGGCCCTGACCCTCTGTGTGAGGTTCGGCCCTTCCTACCTCTAGATTACTTGATCCAGTGGTTCTCAACCTTCCTAAGGCTCGACCCTTGCATATAGTTCCTCATGTGGTGGTGACCCCCAACCATGAAATGTTGCTACTGTTATGCATCGTGATGTAAATATCTGCATTTTCCGATGGTCTTAGGCGACCCCTGTGAAAGGGTCGTTCGACTCCCAAAGGGGTCGTGACCCACAGGTTGAGAACCATGGACTTGATCTTTTTAGTTCAATATGTGACTTCAGATGAGTGTCCCCATCATTCCTGACATCATTATTCTAGAAACTTAGATTCTGTGGAAAAAGGTGAGGGTGACCCCAGGAGGCTTATTTTTTAAAGAAGACAACTTGACATCCTGTCTATTTCTTGATCCTCCTAACATCCATCCACGTGACTTTAGTTACCGCAAAGGATTCTGGGACCTTTAAGTGTACTGTACAAATTGTCCTGGCAGAACTTGGAGCTGCGCTACCTACCGTATTTTCCCACGTATAAGACAACTGGACGTATAAGACGACCCCCAACTTTTCCAGTTAAAATATAGAGTTTGGAATATACTCGCCCTATAAAATGACCCCCAGCGTATAAGACGACCCCCGACTTTTGAGAAGATTTTCCTGGGTTAAAAAGTCATCTTATACGCCGGAAAATAGGGTACCTGGAGGACAGGTTCCTGTTTTTCCCTCAAGAATACCTGGTGTGCTGTCTTCTTGTCTGGGCGTCCTGGTGACTATCTTTCCATGTCCCATGGGTCCGGAGAGAATTGATCTTCCTAACTCCTGCCTCGGTCGTTGATGAAAACGCTGGGGCAGCTCCGATGCCACTAATTTCTTGTCACCGTCTTATGGAAACACTCACAAGAGAGTCCGTCTCCCTGGGGAGCGAAGTCCCAGGAACCGCTCTGGCCACGGCAGGGCAGGGAGGATGGTTGGGTCTAAGAGGAAGAATCAAATGTTGCTTCCTCTTTTCAACCCCACCCGGAGAGCAGACTCTGGGGGTGGAAGGCAGGGAGGAGTCGGGGGGCTTCTTTCAGTGTCCCTAACGCTGTGTTGTATGACGATCCGGTTTGTGTGTCTGTGTGGCTTTGTTTCCGTTCTGTTTTTTGACTTCACAGGAAGAGGTTTAAACATGAAGGCAGCCCTTTTAGATGTCAGCATGGCTACCACAAAGCAAAGCTGCCTTTTCTTTTTTCTTTTCTCCGCTTCCATTTAGGCCTATCACATAATTTAAGAGAAAAAAAAAACCATAAAATAAACATTTAACCGCAGGAGACGCTAACGATAGTGTGACAAACAAACAAAACCCTGATCGATTTTGTTTTCGCAGCACGATATTATCAAAGATTTAAGAGCCAATCTTGCCAGCATCGGCGAGCACTCTCTGGTAACAGCTTGATGTCTGTGTCGGTTGCTTTTGGTTTAAAGGTTTCTTTTCTCATTTGTTTGAGCCCATCTCTTCCTCTCCCCTCGCCCCCCTTCCTTTGAGTTGCCTTTCTTTTCCATATTCCGTAACCAGCAAGCCTTCATTTTTTAAACCTCTTCCATCTCCCAGTGTCTCTTCCGTACTTTGGATGGAAAGTTTATGGCAGCAAAGCGGTCCCTCTGCTGCAGCTCCTGCTCGGAGGTCGCCTCCGTTTTGGCCGTTGTGTTGATGGACATGACGCTGGTCCCGTGTGTCATGTCCCGTTGACTCAGCTTCCCTCCCCGCGCCATCGATGGGCTCGCTGTCACAGGGCTCTATGCAACGTCCCCTCTGCCACTTGTACTGCTTAGCCGTCTCAGTCCTCCAGCGACTGGGCCGCTCCAGTGAACGATCCTTCAGCCTTGACCTGGCTGTGCCTTTATATTTGCTCCTTTTTTTTTTCTTCTTCTTCTTTATGTTTTCAGTGGTAGTTTGAGTGGAACCGAGCCAACTGCAGCCATATTGCCCCAGCAACACCATGCAACATTATTTGTGGCCGCCAGAGAATACAAAATATAAAGGCACACGGCTTTATTCTTGGGGGGGTAACCGGGGAGATGTCTTCGAAGTCCCTACTGAGGCAAAGCCTACTCTTGATCCGTATCAGCTTTCAATTTTGCCTAAACGCCAAGCCGTCTCAGTGAGCGTTTCTCTGTCATTCAGTGATAACCCGGCACTCGAGCCTTTTGCTGAGCAGTATCAAGTTATGGCCCTAATCCCGGGCGATGATTCAAAACGGGAAAACCTCTGCACAGATGTCTCATTCAGAAAGTGCAAGTTTCCATGCGAAGTCCAGCGACTTCCGAGCTGTGGGGCAGGCTGTGGGCTAATCGGATCATTAAAATTGAGCAACTCGATCCGGATGAACCAGTTGAAACAAACCCGAGAGTTGACCATGGGAACCTCTGTCTGATAACCATGTCGGTGTTGAAATGGTCCATAATGTTGTCATAGAGCCCATACGTGGAGATGACTGAAATGTGGTGACTAGCAGGCTGCCTGCCCACTGGTCTCCACAACGTAACCGGGTGGGGTTTGTGTTCAGGAGAAAGAAATGGAGAAGCAGAAGCTTCTGTACCAGCAAGCCCGGCTGCATGAGCGCGGCGCCGCCGAGATGGTGCTGCAGACCATCAGCGCCAGCAAAGGTGAGCCCTTGGCCCGCCATCTGCATCTCCTTCCCCTGCATCTCCCCCCCCCATGTCTCCTCCCCCTGCGTCTCCTGCCCTGCATCTCCTCCCCCTGCATCTCCTCCTCCTGCATCTCCTTCCCCTTATCAGGTCAGTGATAATAAATGCGAGCTGAGCCCTCGTCTGTACAGTCCATTCGTGACTGTGTTTCGGAGTCGAATTTAAAGATGTTTTATTTCTGCTCAAGGAGTTTTGGGAATTCTGTTGTGACACAACTCTAGGGAGCTGCTCATGTGACTCGGGTGGGGGAACGTCTCCTGTGAAAGGCCAGGGAAATGTTTGTGGCAGCAGGAGAGCGCTACGTAAGCGAATGGCATAGCTGTGTCTCAATAAAACTTTATTTACAAATGTGACATTTTGGCTGGCTGGCCCTCAGGCCACAGTTTGCAGACCCTTCATATAAATGGAGGCCTTTAAAGTGAGTCCTTTATTTTTTAAGAAATTTTATTGTTGAGAGTATTATAGATGTCCCCCTTCCCCCGTTTTTCCCCCTTGCCTCCCACCACCCTGCCCCAGGCATTCACCTCCCTGCTGTCTGTGTATTTCAAAATCAATTATTGTTTCAGATGCTTTCTCCTGTCCTCATATAGTCTCAGTTTTGTCTGTATTACACAGAATTTTGTGAAAACATTGATGGCAAAATATGCGTTATCACTTTAAAATATTTTTTGCATGTAAGTCAGTCGGGCCCTCTTCGCCAGGATAGAGATCTGCGGGGGCAGTAAGAATGCTGAAACTGCACATTTGGGGTAGGACACATGGATGCAGCAGGTGAAATGATATAGGGAACACTTTTTATATTTTTAAGGTGACACTGGACCGATGGTGGCTGCTACTCTGAAACTTGGGATTGCTATCCTCAACGGTGGGAACTCCACGGTGCAGCAGGTAAGTCTCTCGGCCGCTCCCATGATGCTCTTTTCAGCCCATGGGCCGCCTGGTCCACTTGTTGAGCTCCGTTAGCCATCCTCAAAGCACGGCCATGTGTGCGACGTTTCATTTTCTATGTAAACATGTCTTCATTGTCTAATCACCTTGTCCTAGCATCCAGCTATCTTCTCGATGAGCTTAATTGCTCCATGATAATATTGTGTTAATCAGTGTATGGGTACCACCTTCCTTTAGAGACTTGCCACGGGGCATGGTGTCTCCATGGGCTGCGGTTCACACCACCCAGTCGGCAAAGTTTTTTTTTTCTTTTTTTAAAATTTTTTTTACAGAGAGGAAAGGAGAGGGATAGAGTTAGAAACATCGATGAGGGAGAAACATTGATCAGCTGCCTCCTGCACACCCCCTACTGGGGATGTGCCCGCAACCAAGGTACATGCCCTTGACTGGAATCGAACCTGGGACCTTTCAGTCCATAGGCTGACGCTCTATCCACAGAGACAAACCGGTTTCGGCCAAAGTTGGTTCTTACCGAGGCCTAGTTGGGTAACTGTCACATTCCAGAAATGATTTTAGTTGTAGTTCTTTCTAGTCTCCCGAGAAATGAGAAAAACTATGTTCTGTTTAAAAGTTGGACGTAATTTGGGCTGAAATCTTAGTAACTTCGACCAGTTGTGACAAAGGATACCTGTATGCACTGGATATTTAATCTTTATTACAGAAGAGAACGCGTGTTTTTGTTGCTTTTTTCCTTAACAATAAACGAGGGCAGAATTCAGGGGCCTGTGGTTTGTGTTTTTGCTGCAGAAAATGCTCGACTACCTCAAGGAGAAGAAGGACGTGGGCTTCTTCCAGAGCCTTGCGGGCCTGATGC
Organism: Lasiurus cinereus; assembly: GCA_011751065.1. NCBI lineage: Eukaryota > Metazoa > Chordata > Mammalia > Chiroptera > Vespertilionidae > Lasiurus > Lasiurus cinereus. The sequence continues at coordinate 10,412,855 of JAAGEH010002526.1, read as the reverse complement.
AGTCTTGCAGGTGAGTCTGATGCAGTCATGCAGGGGACCCCCATACAGTCCTGGAGATGAGGCCCCATTCAGTCATGCAGGGGAGCCCTCATGTAATCATGCAGGGGACCCCCATACAGTCATGCAGGGGACCCCCATACAGTCGTGGAGATGAGCCTCCATTCAGTCATGCATGGGAGCCCCCATTCAGTCATGCATGGGAGCCCCCATACAGTCATGCAGGGGAGCCCCTGATGCAGTCATGCAGGGGAGCCCCATTCAGTCATGCAATGGAGCCCCTGATGCATTCATGCAGGGGAGCCCCTGATGCATTCATGCAGGGGAGCCTCCATACAGTCATGCAGGGGAGCCCCCATACAGTCATGCAGTGGAGCCCCTGATACATTCATGCAGGGGAGCCCCTGATACAGTCATGCAGGGGAGCCCCTGCTTACTGTTTCTATTCTAACTCAGAGGTGGTTTACATTAGGGGCAATAATTAACACCGAAGAACATTTAATGATGAAATACTTTCAAGAGGAGAAGTTACTGTCTTATTTTCTGTCTTGATGTTAAGTGTTAATAATACCTTAATTACTAAGTTACTCGACGTTAATAATGTGTTAAAACAATCCTCCCTGTGCTTAATATAGGGGCTGGGGGGAATTGCTGTGCCTTCTGCATCCCTTGACTATGAGTGGTGCATGATTTTTAAAAGGAAAAAGAAAATTCTACTGAGTTTTATTAGGGAGCTTATAGACCATTTCTCGTTTTTCACAAACAAATGGTCCTCAACTAACTAATTTATGATAATCACTTTCTAGGTTTACAGCATTTAAAATCAGACAGTATTTGACCCAGGCCCCTGGCACACGCTTAGTGTAATAAGCTCTCCCACCTGGGAAAACATGGTCATTATAATTATATTTAAATATGTTTGCCAATGATGTGCTCCCAGTGGATCTCACACGGCTCACATTAGATTTCTCAGGGGTCATTTAAGCCTGGGTGCTGGGAGAGACTCGGCTGCCACCAGGAAGGGGGCTGGTGGGCCTTGAACTGGGGCGCGTTTGCAGTGTATGCTGACGCTGGTTCACATTTAAAGACACACGGTCTCCAGACATTTGCTCTTCTGAGTCCTCTGAGCGTGTCCCCCCCTGTTTTTTGCAGCGTCCTCGACCTGAACGCCTTTGAGCGGCAGAACAAAGCCGAAGGGCTCGGGATGGTGACCGAGGAAGGATCAGGTAGGGGTGAGGATGGTGCGAGGAAGGGTCAGGTATGGGTTCCTTAAAGTAGAAAGAAGGTCTCTGTTCCCCATTCTTTCCTGAAATGAATCAGCTGTCAGTTACCTTTTCAATCCAGAGACACACACAGGTGGTTTTTTTTTAATATTTTATTGATTTTTTACAGAGAGGAAGGGAGAGAGATAGAAAGTCAGCAACATCGATGAGAGAGAGACATCGATCAGCTGCCTCCTGCACGCCCCACAGTGGAGATGTGCCTGCAACCAAGGTACATGCCCCCGACTGGAATCGAACCTGGGACCTTTCAGTCCTCAGGCCAACGCTCTATCCACTGAGCCAAACCGGCCTCGGCAAGACACAGGTGTTCTTTAAACCAGTGCTTCTCAACCTTCCTAAGGCCAAGACCCTTGCATACAGTTCCTCATGTGGTGGTGACCCCCAACCATGAAATTTTGCTACTGTTATGCATCATGATTTCAATATCTGCATTTTCCGATGGTCTTAGGCGACCCCTGTGAAAGGGTCGTTCGACCCCCAAAGAGGTCGCGACCCACAGGTTGAGAACCACTGCTTTAAACGGACAAAATGCTTAGGTGACTCATTTAAAATCCCCCATTGGTCACTCATGCAGGTCACACCCAAATCCACTCTTATTGTCACCTATTGTCCGTGGCCTTCTGCTGCTGGGGTAGCAGGGAAAGATCCCTATCAGAGAATTATCCACAGAAGGAGAAAGCACATGGATGAACGAACAATTAGAAACACGGCTTCCGCCAACAGACCGTGAGGCCCCCCAGACCTGCTGCCTGCTGCCTCCCCACAACAGCTGTCCTGGTATCTCCCGGACCCAGGCATCTTCGCACACGCCAATTCTTTCAGGAAGGAAATTAAAGAGTAACGCTTGTTTAGATAACTCTGATCACAGCTTACATGTGCATGAAAACGACTCACATAATCTTAGCTTTTCTCTCTGTAAATAGATGCAGATATAAACTAGAAAATGAGCACATGGTGCAGTAAAAGCCAAAATAACGATTGTTGCACACTTACTTTCATATTTTAAAAAAGTCTCCCATGTTTTTTGCTTTGATTTGTTCTGATTCTTTTGGGTTTGATTTTTAAATCAACTTAGTTGTGGTAAGCCTCTGTGTGTTTGTCTGGTTTTGTTTGTTTGGTCTGGTTTGGAATTATCAGGATATTAGTTTGGGAACATTGGTTTTTCCATGAAGGCAATCTTGCTACAAAAAATAAACTTCCTCCCACCTGCCATTGGTAGTCTGCTGGCCTGTCTGAAATAATTTAGAAAAAAGGAATTAATTTATCTCTGGATATTTTTGTCCTTGCAGTGGGAAAAAGAAATCAGTGCATGTTTCTTGCTGGATGTAAAAGACAGTCACTGAGACATATTCTAAGGCTGCTGCCGTGCCAGTGTGGTTTTGTCCAGTGGTTGGCAGTTGAATGTGTGGGTTCCATCACCAAACAGCAGCTGTAAAAAACTGAATTGTGTGAGCTACCTCCAGGGAAACCCCAACAGTAACCTATGTAGGTTTTCTGAGGATGCACGTGAAGAAAATGTCTTGCATCATTACTGTCTTTCCAGGTGCACACGCACCATCGCAGCCCTCTCAGCTGCAGTGCTTCCAGTCTGAGAAGTTGTTTTTTTTTTAAATATATAAATACATTCATCCACTTGCCCTACAACATTTTTGTCATTTTTCTTCCTAAACTACATGTTGGACGCTCATATGTTGAACGTTTTCTTCCCTGATCCTTTTTGCTTTGAAAATCAGCTTGCAATGGGTGGTGCTGGTTCTGTTTGGTTGTGTCTTTGTGTTTCTGCTTTGGAAGGCGCTTGTGAGAAAGACACATCCACATTGAAATGTGGGCCGAAACCGGTTTGGCTCAGTGGATAGAGCGTCGGCCTGCAGACTGAAAGGTCCCAGGTTCAATTCCGGTCAGGGGCATGTACCTTGGTTGCGGGCACATCTCCAATAGGGGGCGTGCTGGAGGCGGCTGATCAATGTCTCTCTCTCACCGATGTTTCTAACTTTCCATCCCTCTCCCTTCCTGTCTGTAAAAAAAAATCAATAAAATATATTTAGAAAAAATAAATAAATAAATTGAAATGTGGGTGGGGCGACGGCCCTGTGTGTACTCGCCCTTCTCCACGAGCACATGAGCGCCAACTCTGCAGCATAAGCAGATGCACCGTGGACACTGGCCATTGATGCAGGACTCATTCCGGCCCGCATCGCTCACAATTAGAAGTGAGAACAAGAGTCTACATCCTCAGGTTGCTCCCACCGTGTTGCCAAGTCCTGCTGCTCCTTGGAACAGAGAAACCTGCGTGGCTAAGGCTCACAGGCTCCTTTCTGACAAAGAAAACGGGCTTGTATCTGCCAAGCACGTGGTCTCGTGAGCTTCCGATGGAGGCAGGCTGCCAGTGCTGGCCACGTGCGGGCGATGGAGGAGGCACGGGGCATGCTCGCTTGGGGGGTAACGTCTGGACTTCCCTGCAGGCGAGAAGGTTCTTCAGGACGACGAGTTCACCTGCGACCTCTTCCGCTTCCTGCAGCTGCTCTGCGAGGGACACAACTCAGGTGTGTGAGGCCTGCCAGCGGTGACGACGGGCAGCCCTGCAGGGGGTGCTCAGCCCCAGCTGGTGCCACGTGAGACGGCCATGTCCCGCCTTCTGTCGCTTCCCTGCCTGGCAGCCCTTGGTAGCCATCTCACTATCCAGCCAGTTGTGCTGATGGGGAGGAGACAGTGGCTGGGGGGAGAAAGACACTGGGGCGATCTGTGAGGGAGCTTGGTTTCCTCTGGGCCCTGGTGCCCGCGGATGATGCCACAGCATCACCTAGGCCAGTGGTTCTCAACCTTCCTAAGGCCGAGACCCTTGCATACAGTTCCTCATGTGGTGGTGACCCCCAACCATGAAATTTTGCTACTGTTATGCATCGTGATGTAAATATCTGCATTTTCCGATGGTCTTAGGCGACCCCTGTGAAAGGGTCATTCGACCCCAAAGGGGTCGCGACCCATAGGTTGAGAATCGCTGACTTAGAGTGCATGCTCTATGCCCTGTGCGTGGGTCCGGCTCCCTACGGCCATGTGCATGGGAGGGTGGGAGCTGGGTGGGACCCTCCTTTCATCCCCATCACTGAGCACAGTCCTGGGAGCAGGGGACCGTGAGTCATCTCATTACTGCCTCCTACGGGGTGCAGATCCTGCCCCATTCCCGGGCCCAGAGCCCCAGAGCTCGGGATCGGAAACGGTCAGCTCCCTCTTAGACAAAAACGAAACATTTAGGTTCTTGGAAGCCCCCAGGGGAGTTTATAGCGGGGGCGGTGGGTGGAGAGGGAGTCCCTGATGTTTTATGGACACTATGAATTACTTCATAGTCAAACCGCTCTTAGCCACAGGGATTTTGCTGGAGACAGCATTTGCAGGGGGAGGTGTTCAGATAACCAGTCATTCTGTATTTGGAACGAGAGGTGATAGCATCGCTTGATCTCGAACAGATTTTCAGAATTACCTGCGGACTCAGACTGGCAACAACACCACCGTGAACATCATCATCTCCACCGTGGACTACCTGCTGCGGGTGCAGGTACGCGGCCGCGTGCCTCGTGGCGGGCTGGAGGGGCTGCGTGGCCGAGATAACGCGCGGGTCCTCTGTGAGGCGCGTGTCTGGCCCGGCTTCGGTCTCCTGTCGGGATTTGTCAGGCGTTGCGCCTTTGAGCCGCCTCCGGCAGAGCCTCCGGGTGAGCGGCCACCTTGGCTGTCTCTCATCCGCTCCATTTTCTCGGGATGAGCTTCCTGCCAGCGCGGATCCCCCACGATTTCTAGCTTTGATGGCGTTTCAAATTTGCTTTTCATTTGGTAAAGCCCTAACATGCTGTGCTGCCTTTGCAGTTGATAGATAAATAGGGGGAGAATATTCGGAACATTCTCAGGAATGGGAAAGAGAGGCTTTCAAACCACCTAGATGCTTAATAAGCTCAGGTTTGGTCTTTTCAGCTGTCCTATTATTTTTGGGCACCTCCAAATCTGTTATGTAGAATGGTTTCCTGTTAATAGATTTCAGAGCCGAACAGGTCAGCGTTGACTTCACAATGTCCCATCCCCCGCTCCCTCCCCCTCTCTTCCAGGAATCCATCAGTGATTTCTATTGGTACTACTCCGGCAAAGACGTGATTGATGAGCAAGGACAGCGGAACTTCTCCAAAGCAATCCAAGTAGCAAAGCAAGTCTTTAACACGCTCACAGAGTACATCCAGGTAAACACTGGCCGCCGCTGCTGTTTGGAGAAAGAGAGAAAGCAGGAGCCAGCCGATTGCCCCGGGATCCCACGGGCAAAGGCAATATGATAAAAGCCCCTTCCTGTCGCCGTCCCAGTGCTGATTGGCCTCGTCTGTAGATCCTTAGCCAGCGGTGATGATCACTAGGTTAGGGGGAGCTGGGAATTTACACGGAATGACCTGCTTTACCCTTTGGCAGACGGAGGGATCCTTAGCTTCTGGGGGCGTGGCCCAGGGTGTTGACTGAGGTCTCTCCGGGGCCTGGTGTACATACTAAGCTCTCAGCAGGCATTAAGGAAGGAGGAGGAGGGCATTAAACCACTTAACTACATTCCAGGAAAATTGAGGAAATGCCATGGAGACTTTATAAAAAAGAGACTAGTGCTTAACAACTTTGTGTGTGTGTGTGTGTGTGTGTGTGTGTGTGTGTGTAATTATATAATATTAGAGGCCCAGTGCATGAAGTTTGTGCACAGTGGAGGGGAGGAGTCTCTAAGCCCAGCCTGCACCCTCTCCAATCTGGGACCCCTCGGGGATGTCCTACTGTTGGTTTAGGCAGGGATTGGACATCCCTGTCACAATCTGGGACCCCTGGCTCCTAATTGCTCTCCTGCCTGTCTGCCTGATTGCCCCTAACTATCTCTGCCTGTCAGTCTGATTCCCCTAACTGCCCTTCTGCCAGCCTGATCTCCCCTAACTGCCCTTCCCTGATGGTCTTATTGCCCCTAAAGGCCTCTGCCTTGGCCCCTGCCACCATGGCTTTGTCTGGAAGATATCTAATTAGCATATTACCATTTTATTAGTATAGATAGTCATGTATGATATAGGTAAAATTCCAAATACTATAAACAATATACCTTTCTTAAATATTGATTTGTATTATGTTCTCTTTAGGCTAAATTTTTCTTAACCTACAAGTTTTGAAAAGATTTTATAAAATTCTGGGTGTTTTTTTTTTTCAACCAGCCACACTTTGCTGTTTCTCGGAGGCCAGTCTGTCCTCTTTCCTTCCTACCTTCTCCATGGGCGGGGTTAGCAATGCCTCTGCATCAGGGAGCCGCTGGGCACAGTGCCCCGTGCTGAGGACAAGAAGGAGGGATGGGTTGGTAGTTTGCTTCTTTAGACTGAGCATAATCTTGGGAAAGATTATGTAAAATAACAGCCGCATCCCCGGATGTGGCAAGGGACAGGTGTGGTAGGACCGGCGAGTGAGTTCTTGTCTCCCAAGGGCACCGTTATCATCACCGGACAGCTGACATTGGGGGTCTCTTTTTCGGATGACGTGTTGGCGATAAGATATGTTGATTTTGCCTCTCTCGTTGTGCAGTTCGCTTTGGCAATGAGTTACCAGGAATGATGCTCTCGGTCTGTTTCCCTGTAGGGCCCGTGCACGGGGAACCAGCAGAGCCTGGCGCACAGCCGGCTCTGGGACGCGGTGGTGGGCTTCCTCCACGTGTTCGCGCACATGCAGATGAAGCTGTCCCAGGTAGAGGAACCGCTCCCGCCTCCTGAGTGCCGACGGGGACAGCAGTCACCAGCACAGCAAGCAGCTTTCCCTTATTAACGTCACCCTCTTAGCTCCTTTATACATCTTCTACCCCACATCTAAAAACATTTTCTCCAGTGGGAGGATTGCATGTGCCCTGGCCAGTGGGCTCAGTGGTTGGAGCGTTGTTCCATGCTCCAAGGCACATATGCAGGTTACTTGTCCTATCCCCAGTCAGAGGCACCTGATCAATATTCCTCTCTCACATCAATGTTTCTCTCCCTTATCTCTTTCTCTCTCTTTTTTTAATATATTTTATCGATTTTGTACAGAGAGGAAGGGAGGCGGATAGAGAGTTAGAAACATCGATGAGAGAGAGACATCCATCAGCTGCCTCCTGCACGCCCCCTACTGGAGATGTGCCCGCAACTAAGGTACATGCCCTTGACCAGAATAGAACCTGGGACCTTTCAGTCCACAGGCCGATGCTCTATCCACTGAGCCAAACCGGTTTCAGCTGTTTCTCTTGAATGAGTAAAAACATGTCCTAGGGTGAGGATTAAAGACAAATTTTTTTAATAATTTAATGCAAGCTGAGAATAGATGAGAGCTACGAAATTTGAGAATAAAAGATACTGAAGACTTGACTATGGGAGACATGAAAGAGTTCAGTCCCCGGTGTTGAGCATTTGCAACCCTTCGTGGACCCCCGTCTCCATCACGCTCACCGAAGCTCCCTCCTCCCGGCAGATCAGGGGACACGGATTTGAAATCCGCCAGGCCCTCTGGAAGGGAGAGGTTTGCGTATGGACCACACAGGCAGCTGTCCTCATAGAGCAGTGGTTCTCAACCTTTTTTAATGGCGTGACCTTTTAATACAGTTCCTCATGTTGTGCTGACCCCCAATCTTAAAATTATTTTTGTTGCTACTTCATAACTGCCATTTTGCTACTGTTGATGAATCATAATGTAAATATCTGTTTTCCGGTGGTCTTAGGCGACCTTGCTAGCAGTTTTCAACCTGTGGGTCACGACCCACAAGTTGAGAACCGCTGCTGTAGAGCCTAAGACCATCAGAAAACACAGAGATTTACATTATGATTCATAACAGTAGCAACATTACAGTTTTGAAGTAGCAACGAAAATTATTTTAAGATTGGGGGTCACCACAACATGAGGAACTGTATTAAAAGGTCACCGCATTAAAAAAGGTTGAGAACCACTGTCATAGAGGACTCACCTCCTAGCAGGAAAATTAGCTTCACGAAAGTCAAAGAGAAACTGGCTCTCAGGATAAGCCAGTAAACACAGATGGTTGGCTTTCCTCGGTCCGGTGATGCTGAGGGGAGTGGGAGGTTGTTGGGAGTGGAGGAGCACCCTCCGGGGGAACACACATGTTCCTGCTGCCTGTCTCCAATGCCACGTGTTGCTCTTTGCAGGATTCCAGTCAGATCGAGCTCCTGAAAGAACTAATGGACCTGCAGAAGGACATGGTGGTCATGTTGCTGTCCATGTTGGAAGGTAGTCTCGGCTTCCTGTCCGTTTGCATTTGTAGGGTTACATGGCACACCCCCCGAGCCTGTATTCTTTGACTCTGAGGACCAATATCCAGCATGCTGCAAGGAACGAAACTTCCACCCCCAGAGGCCGGATTTATGGGGGGCTTTATAATCTTTTCTCAAGTCAGTGTTTAAGAGACATTATCTATGAAGATTGATTTTTCAACCCTAAAGGGCTTCGTGAACGCTCATTTTTATTCTTAACCTGAAGCTGGATTTCAGTTCCTAGCTTTAGGATGTAATGTTTGCCCATTTTCTTTATCCTAAAACGTGACCAGTTTGAGGGGGGAAGGCTGGCTTTGTTCCAATACCCCGCTATGGGTGTTAGTTCGGTGTTGCGCGTGGTTGTTCATGACAGTGACTGACTTCTGGGGCGCACACCCTGGAGCAGTGGTTCTCAACCTTTCTAATGCCGCGACCCTTTAAGACAGCTCCTCTTGTGGAGGTGACCCCCAACCATAAAATTATTTTCGTGGCTACTTCATAACTGTAATCTTGCTACTGTTATGAACTGTCATGTAAATATCTGATAGGCAGGATGTATTTTCATTGTTACAAATTGAACATGATTAAAGCATAGGGATTAATCACAAAAACAATATGTAATTACATATTGTGAAATATTTATTTCTAATGACAAATAAATGAAATTTTGTCTTGAATCGTGGTGTAACGTGGGCAACAGTCTTCCTATGACAACAGTAAACTACATGGCTACACTTTGCTACACCGAGGAGCGGTGTGTTGGTTCCTAAGACCATGGGAAATAGGTGTTTTCCAATAGTCTTAGGCGACCCCTGTGAAAGGGTCTTTCGACCCCCGGAGGGGTCGCGATCCACAGGTTGAGAACCGCTGCCCTGGAGGATGCCCGGGGCTGCCCTCTCTGTGGACGGTGCCCGCTGTGAATCAGTGCCCTTCTCTGCCTGCAGGTAACGTCGTGAACGGCACCATTGGCAAGCAGATGGTCGACATGCTGGTGGAGTCGTCCAACAACGTGGAGATGATCCTCAAATTCTTCGACATGTTCTTAAAGCTGAAGGACTTGACGTCCTCCGACACCTTTAAGGAATACGACCCCGACGGCAAGGGCGTCATCTCCAAGAGGGACTTCCACAAAGCCATGGAGAGCCACAAGCACTACACGCCGTCCGAGACCGAGTTCCTGCTCTCCTGTGCCGAGACGGACGAGAACGAGACCCTGGACTACGAGGAGTTCGTGAAGCGCTTCCACGAGCCGGCCAAGGACATCAGCTTCAACGTGGCCGTGCTGCTCACCAACCTGTCCGAGCACATGCCCAACGACTCGCGCCTGCAGACCTTCCTGGAGCTGGCCGAGAGCGTGCTGCGCTACTTCCAGCCCTTCCTGGGCCGCATCGAGATCATGGGCAGCGCCAAGCGCATCGAGCGCGTGTACTTCGAGATCAGCGAGTCGAGCCGCACGCAGTGGGAGAAGCCGCAGGTCAAGGAGTCCAAGCGCCAGTTCATCTTCGACGTGGTCAACGAGGGCGGCGAGAAGGAGAAGATGGAGCTCTTCGTCAACTTCTGCGAGGACACCATCTTCGAGATGCAGCTGGCGGCGCAGATCTCCGAGTCGGACCTGAGCGAGCGCTCGGCCAGCAAGGAGGAGGGCGAGAAGGAGAAGCCGGAGGAGCAGAGCCCGCGGACCGGCTTCCTCTCCCTCCTGACCGTGCGCTCGGCCCTGCTGGCGCTCCGCCACCACCTGCTGGCCCTCCTGCGCATGCTCAGCCTCAAGAGCCTGAAGAAGCAGATGAAGAAGGTGAAGAAGATGACGGTGCGGGACCTGCTCGCGGCGTTCTTCTCCTCCTACTGGGGCGCGCTGGCCAGCCTGCTGCACGTGCTGGCCAGCGTGCTGCGCGGCTTCTCGCGCATCGTGGGCAGCCTGCTGCTGGGGGGCAGCCTGGTGGAGGGCGCCAAGAAGATCCGAGTGGCCGAGCTCCTGGCCGACATGCCGGACCCCACGCAGGACGAGGTGCGGGGCGACGGGGAGGAGGGCGAGCGGAAGCCGCTGGAGGCTGCCCTGCCCTCGGAGGACCTCACGGACCTGAAGGAGCTGACGGAGGAGAGCGACCTGCTGTCGGACATCTTCGGCCTGGACCTGAAGCGGGAGGGGGGGCAGTACAAGCTCATCCCCCACAACCCGAACGCTGGCCTCAGCGACCTCATGAGCAACCCCGACCCCGTTCCCGAGGTGCCCGAGAAAGTGCAGGTAATCCGGCCCGGCGGGCAGCACCGGGCCCAGGGCACCTGGGGAGGCAGCGGGCATCCAGGCTGGCGCTCAGCGGGTCCGGCACCGCCCTGGTTTCCAGGGAGAGTGGCCTGTGGTCAGCAGAGCTGGCCCTGGAGATCGTTACCTGCTATGAGTGATCTTAACTAGAGGTGTGAACCCACATTATAAGCTACTGAGTGATCTTAACTAGTAGTGTGAACCTGCGTTACAAGCTATGAGTGATCTTAACTAGTGTGAACCTGAGTTACAAGCTACTGAGTGATCTTAACTAGTAGTGTGAACCCACATTATAAGCTATGAGTGATCCTAACTAGTAGGTGTGAACCCACCTTACAGGCTACTGAGTGATTTTAACTAGAGGTGTGAACCCGTGTTACAAGCTAGTGAGTGATCCTAACTAGTAGGTGTGAACCTGAGTTACAAGCTATGAGTGATCTTAACTAGTAGGTGGGAACCCGAGTTACCAGCTATGAGTGATCTTAACTAGTAGGTGGGAACCCGAGTGCTCACCCGGCCTTTAGGCAACGAGATGGGATCCGTCCACGGGCGCTTGATCCATCCTCGCCACGCATCTGCCGCTCGATCACTCATAGCTTGTAACGTGGGTTCCCACCTACTAGTTAAGATCACTCAGTAGCTTGTAACGAGGGTTCCCACCTACTAGTTAAGATCACTCAGTAGCTTGTAACGAGGGTCCCCACCTACTAGTTAAGATCACGTGTCTTGGCAGAACCAGGAAAGGGCCCGTGCTGGGGGGCGGCAGGGCCACACGCATGGTGTGGGGGCGGCGGCAGTGGTGGTGGCAGTGGGTGGAGCAGACCTGAGAAAGGGGACTTAGTTGGCCTGGAGGGTGTGTGAGATTCGAGCAGGTGGTGGAGGAAAGGAGAGGAAAGGGGGGGGCGCCCAGAGTGGTACCTGCCACCCTGGGGTTGAGTGTGTAGAAGGGAAGCTCAAGTGCCAGGGGTCACTGAGAGGTCCCCATCGGTCGCCTGGCACAGGGCCCCCTAAACTCATCCCAGCGCGGTGTATGACCTGCTTTTCTTCCCTTTCTTCAAGGAACAGGAGACGAAAGAGGAAGAAAAGGAGGAAAAAGAAGAAAACAAGTCGGAACCCGAGAAAGCTGAGTACGTGCGGTTTCCTCGTGGCTTGTGCTCTCTCTTCTGGGCACGGAATGGAGGCTTCTGTCCTCGCGGGGGTCAGGCTCCATGCTGGGAGCTCCAGCTGGGGCATCCGTGTGGGTGCCGCCCCGGGGCCAGGCCAGCCTTGGCCTCCCGTCCCATTGCCCTGTGTGTCCCGCAATGGGGGTGCCACGTGTTCCTCAGGGTGCCACCCCGAGCCCAGGGCCCAGCTCTGGTTTAAGGCACATGTGACTCTTGTCCTGGGAACAAGGTGCAGGCGGAAGCAGATTGATGATCCTCTGTCATCATCGATGTTTCTGTCTGTCTCTCTCCCTTCCCCTCTCTCTGAAATCAATAAGAACATATTTTTTAAATACATTTTATTGATTTTTTTACAGAGAGGGAGAGGGATAGAGAGTTAGAAACATCGATGAGAGAGAGACATCCATCAGCCGCCTCTTGCATGCCCCTTACTGGGGATGTGCCCACAACCAAGGTACATGCCCTTGACCGGAATCAAACCTGGGACCTTTCAGTCCGCAGGCTGACGCTCTATCCACTGAGCCAAACCGGTCTTGGCAAGAACATATTTTAAAAGTGTCAGCTATACCTCCTGTGGGCGAGGTTAGGTGGGTTATGTGTACGTGGGTTTTGAATATGAGTTCACCTCCATAAATACACTTCCATGGAGGACTGGTATTCCGCAGCGAGAGGGGTTGTAGGTATCAAATGTTAGTGCTTCTAATTCCATCATCATATGTGGCATTAACATGCTGACGTCCTTTATATACGCGAACAACCAAATGCCTGTCTCTGACATGAGGTCCTAAAGATGCGTCACTGTTCAAGGTTGACTGGTAAAACCCTAATTCAGCAGTTAGTCTGGGGGTTCGTTGCTCGTCTCTTTCCAGTGCGATGCCATTGCTCAGTGGGAAGGGAGGTGTGTGCGGATCCAAAGACACTCTGGCCTGGGAAATGCCCTGTAGATTTCACCTTCACAGAATTCCCCACACGAGGCCGGGGTCCCAGAAATCGAACCCAGATTCTAAAATTCTGAACATTACAGTTCATTGGAGGAGGGCGTTTTCCACAAGGATGCTCTCTATGATTTAAATGCGTGTCGGTTTGTATATTTTGGCACAGAGCCTGCTAGTTCTTTGGTCTTTTGCCGGCTTATGTTTACCCGTCCGTTCCCAGGGGAGAAGACGGAGAGAAAGAAGAAAAAGCCAAAGATGAGAAGGGCCGGCAGAAGCTGCGGCTGATCCACACGCACCGGTACGGGGAGCCCGAGGCCCCCGAGTCCGTGTTCTGGAAGAAGATCATCGCTTATCAGCAGAAGCTCCTGGTGAGCCTCTCAGGTGAACGTTGACGGGATACGTTGTGAGACCGCAGGAACCGAGGCTCCGCGTGTCCGTGGGCTCCGTGCGCGGCAACCAGAGGACCACGTGCGCCTGCTGGTGCCTTTGGTTGGCGCCGTGAGGACGGACCCAGGACCTCTGCACATGATCACAAGCCCGAGACCTTGAACGTGGTGGCGGCCGCACCCAGTGTCTCCCCACAGGCTCTGGGCGTGCACCCGAGGCTCCTTCAGGACCGCCCCCAAGGGAAGTGACTGTCCCCATGGTTAAATGTTCTCACTGCTTAGGTGCACACATGGGACGTGTTGTATGTACTTCAGGCAGCTGTGTGTGTGGTAGAAGGTTTTAACGAGGCTTTCTCAGCTGTCTGTGCCTGCCCTGTGCTGTTAGTCCAGAGTGCTCTGAGCAGAAGCGTGTTCTAGAAAGCTCTGGGTGTGTGGTAGGTGCCGCGCTGCAGTGTGGGGCACCGGGTCTAGTGGGCTCAGCGACACTGACAGGAGCCGCGTGGTTCCTAGGAATGTGTCACCGCCTACAGGAAGCAGGTGCAGCGGGGCTGGCGTCACTCTGCCGCAGCCCCTCTCTGCTCACCGGTTTGCAAGCACAGACTGGCCATGGTCACCTCAAGCCCAGTGTCCCCAGGACTTTGTCACCACGGAGCTTAGTGCCAGAGTGAACGCTCCACCCTCCAGGGTGAACAGCGTGACTGGTCCCCCGCGGCCCAGGGGCCGGTGGCAGTGAAGGCGGAGTCCTCTGTGGAAGGGACACCACCAGCAGGCGTGTGTGCCCGGAGAGGAACAGGAGATGCATGCCTGTGACATGGCCCCTGGCACATGTACGTGGGCACCGTGCCGACGCCTCCCACTTAACATTAAAGCCGGTGCTGATCTCCCAGAGCCTTTGCCTCAAACCCACTTCTGTCCGGTTCTGTCTATCTCAGAAAGTGGGTCCAGACGCTTAGTGAGGTGCTGAGACCCAAACCCAGAAGTTTCCATCTCTGAGCTCTCTCCCTTCCCCCTCAGTACCGTCCAGCTCTATCTTCCGAGGCGTGGAGCCCACCCACAGGGCATCAAGCCCCCTTCAGATCCGCCTGGAATAAAATAATTCCGACTGCGATAACAAGACTCATAGACTCACCCCTATTGTCGTATCCAGTCCTCATAGTGACCCCTTATGGGGAAGGTTCTGGTTTATCCGCACCTCACAGGCGAGGAAGTGAGGCTGCGGCAGAGATTCAGTTCCTGTGCACATCTCCCCTGGAGCCCTGGAGATCACACACCCCACCCAGACCCCAGACCCTCCCCCACTCCCTCCTTTCTTTCTGTCTTCACTGGCACCCCCACTGCTCTGACCTCAGGGCTGCCCCTGCGTGCTCCTCTCTCTCTGACACACACTTGGTCCCCACTTATTCAGTGGCATCCAGGCCCCTGCTCACGCACCCCCTTCTCTAAGCCTGGACCTGCTGGAGTTTCCTCACTGAGGGGAGCATTCGCTGCGGAGGGGGCGTCTCCTCCGTGGTGCCCAGATTTCTAACCCGGTGATGTCCACACTCTCAAGAAAGATGCTTGATCCGCACTGGGTGCTCAGGAAGTGGTTTTGGGGTAACTGAATGCATGCCTCATTGAATGGTCTGCACTTTCCAAGTCTCTTGGTTCAGTGACCCTTTCGTTTTTTTTCACTCTCAGAACTATTTTGCTCGCAACTTTTACAACATGCGAATGCTGGCCTTATTTGTCGCCTTTGCCATCAACTTCATCCTGCTCTTCTATAAGGTACGTACTTCTTGGTCTTTTTTTTTTTTAATATATTTTATTGATTTTTTACAGAGAGGAAGAGAGGGATAGAGAGTTAGAAACATCAATGAGAGACATCGATTAGTTGCCTCTTGCACGCCCCCTACTGGGGATGGGCCCGCCACCAAGGTACATGCCCTTGACCAGAATCGAACCCGGGACCTTTCAGTCCGCAGACCGACGCTCTATCCACTAAGCCAAACCGGTTTCGGCTTGGTCTTAATGACCAGTGCGACGCTCCCGACAGCCTGAACAAGGTGCAGAAGTTACAGACCCGCCCCGAACATGTGCCTGCGTGTGAGGCAGCGCAGTGAGATGTGATTCCGCAGCGGCTCGCCGCATGCCCCCGCCTGTGCACACAGCCCACTGGTGGTTCCGGGGTGGCCTGCGGGTCCTCTGATCCCTGAGAGGCAGCTGAGCCATCTCAGTTCCCCCACTTGCGGCTTCTGGTAACTCTTGGTTCAGTAGAAGGATCGGCACGAGCGTGTTAGTGATCTGCTGTCCCAGAAGCTTCTGAGCACATCCCCCCGGGGACCAGGGAGGAGGATGGGGAGAGCCACGCGTGCCCTGGGCTCCCCTCACACGCAGCCGTTGGCACGGAAACATGGAGGGAGAGAACTGACGGCGCTCTAACTGGCTTCAACCAGGTCTCCACTTCTTCTGTGGTTGAAGGCAAGGAGCTCTCCCCTCGCAGCGCCGGCGAGAGCGCCCGAGCCGGCAGCCCTGACGGCGGCGGCGGCGGCGGCGGGGACGATGCGCCCGGCGTGCTGGCGGTGCACTACGTGCTGGAGGAGAGCAGCGGCTACATGGAGCCCACGCTGCGCATCCTGGCCGTACTGCACACCGTCATCTCCTTCTTCTGCATCATCGGCTACTACTGCCTGAAGGTCAGCCGCGCCCGGGGAGGCGGGTTCTGGATGGAAATTATGTGCACGGAGCTGATTCGGAGTGTTCCAGAAATCCACACCTGTGGGAGGGAGCAGGGGCCGCCGAGGGGAACGTGGACGGGGCAGACACACCAAGGGGCAGACACAGCCTCACTCTGCACCGCTGGCTTCGGCCGGTTGTGCTGGCTGCACCCGGGGGCCTGGCCATTGGACTCCACACTGACCAGGTGCGGCTGCAGGCTGCCCTGGGGGGTGGGGGGTGGGGAGGGAGGGCTGGCCTGCGTGTCTGAAGCTTCCTTTCACACACACAGTGGCCCGTCTCCCCTGTAACGCCCCTGCGGAAGGGGCCCAGGCACTGTCTCCCCAGCAGTGCCCCCGCGTGTTAGGATGAGAGGACGCACCCCTGGACCCCGCAGTCATGTGACTGTTCTGACATCAGGAGTCTCTGCTGCCATCCTGGCTGCAAAGGTTTCCCAGTTTGTGTCCCTCCATTGGGAGGTCTGTGGCTCCTAGGACGCCTGCAGGGGGCAGTGCCATCAGGAGAACCGCACCCAGCAGGGAACCCGAGTGCCCAGGGCTGCCATCTCTGGGGAGCTCTTCATCTTGCCAGCAAGACCCCTCCTCTCTGTGTGCAGCCTGAGAGCCTCTGCAGACCAGAGCCGGGGACACGGGGGTGCTCGCAGACGCTTCTGGAATGTCCGTACCCTCCCAGTGTACAGTCTGTCCATAGGAAAAGGGCGTCCGTATGTTCTGAAGACATCTTGAAAAACAGAGTTTTCCTGATGTTGAAATTAGAGTTATCTCACAATAACGTGGTCACGCTGAGCAAGGGATTATTAAAGAGATTTCTCAAATGAAATTGCGTTTTTGAAAAGCATGCGTTCTGGAAGCTTAGGGAACAGTTATGGCCCTTCGTGAATTTTACTGCCCTCATGTGCTGCTACCACATGCAGGCATCCATAATACGGCAAAGAAAAGCAGTTTTGCGTAACCTTAACCTCTTTATTATTTAAAAGCGACTTAGTTACTTATGACTTCTGTGTTTAAAAACACGTGTATACATAATATCTATCCCGTCTCTTGTTTTTCCAAGGCCTTGCGATGCCTTTTAAATACAGCCGATTCGCTTTCATTCCATTCTTACTTTCCCGGAAGTAGCACGAGAAATGCTTCTCTCCGAAAGCTGTAAGGACAGTGACCACCGCAGATGCCCGTGCATCCCAACTAATGTCATGTTTCTTTCTGACACGTAGGTCCCGCTGGTCATTTTCAAGCGCGAGAAGGAAGTCGCTCGGAAATTGGAATTTGACGGGCTCTATATTACGGAGCAGCCTTCAGAAGACGATATCAAAGGCCAGTGGGATCGACTCGTAATCAACACCCAGTGAGTAGAGCGTGCGCGGTCCCCTGCCGGAACTCGCTGCCCACTGGCAAGAGGCAGCAGAGTGATTCATGGGTGTTTGCTCAGCCAAGGAAATCAAAGGCTCGGCGCCTGGGCCCCCGGTGGAGGCCGCCAGTTTTGCCATCTGCGTGCTGATTCCTTCCTCAGAGGGGCTTCGGGTCAGTCCCCAGCCCCGTGGGCTGGGCCTCCATCACCCCGAGTTCAGAGAAGGGTGCAGGGGGCGGGAAGCTGCAGTCCAGGGTGACCTCACCGGGAAGCACAGAAGGAGTAGAGCCATTCACGAAGGTAGGAGTGGGAGCAGCAGAGGGAGAGGGAGAAAGAGAGAGAGAGAGAGAGGAATTGAACTGCACGTTTTTAATGTAAACTGTCAGCAGGTGCCGTCAGGAAACGTGCTTTTCTGCGCACACGTTACCCAGCCGTGTGGGCCCCGAGTTGCAGGGTGCCATGCAGCGTGGGCCACCCCAGCAGGTTGCCACCGTTGACAGTGTCTGCGTCTTCACAGCAGTTTGCAGTTCTCCGGAGGGAAAGCCTCCTTTTTATTAGCTTAGAGCCTAGCTGTGCTCATTTGTAAGAAGTTTTCATTGCAGGAGGTTCTTCATTTTCACACGGGGGTGATTTGCCTGGGGATGGCGCGGTAAACGTGGGCTCCGAATGTCGTGGACTGTTTAGCACTCTAGGCGCTAAGTCACTTTCCGTCCATCCCTCCCTGTGCGTCCCGCCCTGGCCCACGTCTCCTTGAGAATAACTGATGCAAAGGAGATTGCTTTCCCTCCATAGGAAAAACAGCGACAGATTTCTAGATCCTTTAAAGACACTTGACAAAGCAATCTATAAATAGATTAAAAAGCACAACAGTCAGCTGACGAACAAACATGCTCATGTTCTTCTCCGTTACAATGTCAACCCGGCGCCTTTCTGTGAGTTACGTGTATGTGCAGTCTTTATATATTCACATTCAAAGTAATATTGGACGGGCCCACAATGCAGAAAATTATAGGATAAGATGGGAAACAAATTCATCACAATTCTCATGAGTGGAAAATATGTTGGCATATTATCTTAAATATTTTCTATATTTCAAGCAGTATGTTGTGATTTATCGTACTTTAAAATAACGCTCTTTTTTTCCTACACTTTTCTATCTTTTAGGTCATTTCCCAACAACTACTGGGACAAATTTGTCAAAAGAAAGGTAAGATTTCTTAGAAGGAATACATTCAGTATTTTCCCCCCAAAGTGCAGTTCAGATTTGACCTGATGTGGCTCCTGTGTAGAAGGAGATCCTGGGGTACGTTCTCTGCCTATTACTGTCATGGCAACGTGCAGTGGAGGCGAATATGAATCCCGCACTTGCGGCAAGAGACCATCCTCTGGGGCTGCAGAATAAGTGAGTGCTGCTCCCCCCAGCCCCCCCGCACCCTGACAGTGACTCCGTGGGCTCCCCACAGCTGGCGGGGTTCCCTGGCTTCCTCCAGGACCCACACCAGCGAAGGCCCTTTGCAGTAAGGGCAGCCGATAGTCAGGCGTGGTCCCCCTTTCCACCAAAGAGGTAAAGGTGTGGGCCAGCAGCAGAGAACTGCATTTGACTTACAGATCTTCCTTTGGCGAAGTTTTAGGCTTCTGACGCAGACTGCATCGAGGGGGGCAGGAAGCAGCTGGGGCAGAGCTTAGCATGGACCCGGCGCAGAGCTCTGTCTGGAGAGGCGAGGGCCGCTCAGGTGGCAGTGCCCGCGGCAGCTCCGCGCGGAGGCCGCTCAGTGCAGGCTTCTCCCTGACGCGCAGTTTTGCAGTTTGCGTGAGGCTGCTGGGACTTTTTTTTTTTTTTTATATATTTTACTGATTTTTTACAGAGAGGAAGGGAGAGGGATAGAGAGTTAGAAACATCGATGAGAGAGAGACATCCATCAGCTGCCTCCTGCATGCCCCTTACTGGGGATGTGCCCGCAACCAAGGTACATGCCCTTGACCGGAATCGAACCTGGGACCTTTCAGTCCGCAGGCCGATGCTCTATCCACTGAGCCAAACTGGTTTCGACAGCTGGGCCTTTTTAAAAAAAATTTGAGCTTAGCCAAGACTGGTTTGGCTCAGTGGATAGAGCGTCGGCTTGCGGACTGAAAGGTCCCAGGTTTGATTCCGGTTGGAGGCATGTACCTTGCTTGCGGGCACATCTCCACTGTGGGGCATGCAGGAGGCGGCTGATCAATGTCTCTCTCTCTCATCGATGTTTCTGACTTTCTATCTCTCTCCCTTCCTCTCTGTAAAAAATCAATAAAATATATTTTTTAAAAATTTTGAGCTTAGTTAAGTCACTGAGAGCCCTTCTTACTCAATATTTTTATTTGCTCAGGGACCTCAGCCATCAACTAGACTAGAAAGTGAACTTCAAAATAAGCCAAATTCATGGTAACTATAAAGATAATTTAGATGTTTTATGCACAGACAGAGCCGAGCTAACCTACTGCCTGGGGCTCTTTCCTTGCTGTCTCCTAGGTTATGGACAAGTACGGCGAGTTCTATGGCCGGGACAGGATCAGCGAGCTGCTTGGCATGGACAAAGCCGCCCTGGACTTCAGCGACGCCCGGGAGAAAAAGAAGCCCAAGAAGGACAGCTCGCTGGCCGCCGTGTGAGTGTCACGGCGCTGCGCCGGCCGGAAGGAGGAGACAGGGATAGCACTTGACCTTGCAGGAGCCTCGGTCTCCTTCCCTCCGGGTCACGGGGACCGAGAGACAGAGAACAGAGTGTACACAAAGGCTCCTTGCTACCGCTGGCTATTTGGAGCGATGAATGATTGGATCTTTTTCTATTAGTTTTCAAAGTGCCCTTTTCATTTTCTTTTAGAAATGCATTCTATGAATTTCAGAGAGGAAAGGAGAGGGAGGGAGAGAGAGAAACATCAATGATGGGAGATGGAGATGCTCTCTACTGGGGATGGAGCCCGAAACCTGGGCATGTGCCCTGCCCCAGGAATTGAACAGTGACCTCCTGGTTCAAGGTCGACATTCAATTACTGAGCCATGCTGACTGGCTGAAAGTGCCTTTTTCATTATGTACATAAAAGAACAGCAAAAAATGCTCTTAATTTAACTTGCCTTTTCTTTCCTTAAGCCAAACTAAAACACATGCAGAAGTACACTATATGACTATGTTTTCTGATCCTTCTTCTTTGAAAAAAAAAAGGTTATTTTTCTTAAGTTTTGGAAACATCGTTTTGTTTTTTTTTTTCAAAATACGTGTTTATTGATTTTTAGAGTGAGGGGAAGGGACACATCGATGAGAGACAAATGGGAAGTTCAGACATCCCGGCGTTACCCTTACTCAAACTGGGGGCCGTGAACCTTGCTCTCATGGCGCTCCGGGTGCTTCAAGCCTCCTGGTGCGGACCTGGGAGAGAACTAATGTCCCGAGGCGGTGCCAGGCTCCTCCCTGAGCATCTGCTTCATGGGCACGTCTGCCCACTCTCTGTCTTTCCAGACTGAACTCCATCGACGTGAAGTACCAGATGTGGAAACTGGGAGTCGTTTTCACTGACAACGTAAGTTGCTGAGGCCGTCGGCTGCCGATGTTACTAAAGTTTTTTAAAAGCAGTTCACTGAATGCAGAGACAGCTGGGCAAGGTCCGAGGAAGACGTGATTCATCACCTTCCTTTCTCCCAGTAGCTGAGATTAAAGCAAACACATATTTACACAAGAAGGAACTGAGATGCAGAGTTACGTGTAGTTGCATTTAGGTTTCGTAGATGTTAAAAAGAAAGTTCTAAACACATAAGAAGAATTTCAATACTGATGATGATAAATTTTAGTTTCTCCAAAACTAAGTAATTATTGTGTCGATCCTTCTTTTATCAAAGAGCCTCAGAGCCTATGAAATAAACATAAGGACCAAGTTAGATGCCCACAGACAGTGAAAACAATCTCGTTACCAGAAGCTGCCAGCTGTCGGCAGCTGATCCTCTTTCTCCATCCGGGCTTGCTCAGCCGTGGCACAGTTTTTATTCGAGAAGTTTCAGATGAAATAATCGTTCCTATCCGTTGGAGGCCCCGTTGGCTCTCTGTGGGAAGTCGCTGCAGAGAAGCCTGAGGCTTGGCTGCACGCTGAACCGGGCGTGTTCGCTGTCGTATGTCAGCCTCATCCCAGGCCTCTCCTCAGCCTCTCACTCCGTGCCCGGGAGTGCACGGGCCTGTGCTCCGGCCGCGGCTTCTCCGGGGACAGCTCATTCCTCTTAAAGTCTCACTTCAATTTTAGCACCGACTTCCCTAGTGAGCATGAGTTCCATTCCCCCAAAGACTGGACACCCCCACATTCTCTTGCCTCGACCCCCACCTCACTCAGACACAAGCCCAGGCACCAGGGACCTTAGAGACTCTCCTGAGGCCCCAAACCCGGACTGTGTGTCCTAGAACTGTCACCTGTTCGTAAGGCGGCTGGCAGCTGATCTCTCACGGTGGCGGCCACTCCCTGATTAAATAATCAGAATTTTGTAGATTTGTAGTCTAAGGAGGCGAATTAAACAGAATGGCTGCACTAGAGTGAAACCAGCACCGGGACGGCTGTCACCGGCTCTGTTCTCTGATACACATGTGTCTGTCCGGTCCGCAGTCCTTCCTGTACCTGGCCTGGTACATGACCATGTCCGTGCTGGGGCACTACAACAACTTCTTCTTCGCGGCCCATCTGCTCGACATCGCCATGGGCTTCAAGACGCTGAGGACCATCCTGTCGTCGGTAACGCACAACGGCAAGCAGGTGAGGGTGTGCGAAGGTCTTTGAAACCCCGGCATTTCACAGGGAACAAGTTGGCCCTCAGAACTGTTGGTTGTCAGCTTTCAAAGTGTTTTTCACTTTGATCATTGCTTGATGTCACCAAAACGGGACTTCTCAGACATATATTTATGTCTCGTTAATAGTGTGTTTTTCCAGATGTTGGAAGCAATGAGAATTTCTGGTTTTAGAATATGGAAACTGAGGAGTCCCAGGTTCAAGTCTTCTCAAGAGCATGTACCTTGTGTTGCAGGCTCCATCCCCGGCCTTGGTTGAGGCCTGTGCAGGAGACAACCAATCGATGTGTCTCTCTCACATCGAAGTTTCTCTCTCTGTCTCTCTTCCCTCCCTTCCTCTCTCTCTCTAAAGATCAATAGAAAAATATCCTCAGATGAGGATTAACAAAAAAATACATATACTGATTTATAATCAGTCTTAATGAAATAGTTGTAATTGAAATGTATATTACTTAAAGACATTATAAAAAGAAAGAGCAATGTATCTACTGTCAGATTTTTAGATGATAGAAAAAGGAGCATTTTAAGCAGTTGATTATCAATTTGGATATGAAATTAAGACAGTTGATTTATATTCCAGCTATAGGATGCATTTATTAACTAAGGAATCAAGTTTTACATAAAATATCTGACACTTTGGTAAAATAAAGAGAATATGGGAAAGGCATCTGATCACCTGGCTGGTGTGGCTCAGTGGTTGAACATCCACCTATGAACTAGAAACTGTGAGGTTGCAATTCGATTCCTTGTCAGGGCATATGCCTGGGTTGTGGGCTCAATCCCTAGTGTAGGGCATGCAGGAGGCACCCGATCAATGATTCTATCATTGATGTTTCTCTATCTTCCTCTCTGAAATCAATGAAAATATATTTTTAGAAAGAAAGAAAGACATCTGGTCAGTGAGTCCAGCTTGCGCCAGGTCCCACACAGACACCCGCCCACCGCCACCCTTCCTCTGTCCTAACACACGCTCCATGTCACGTTGCTTTCCAGCTGGTGTTAACCGTGGGCTTGCTAGCTGTGGTCGTGTACCTCTACACGGTTGTGGCATTCAATTTCTTCCGGAAATTCTACAACAAAAGCGAAGATGGGGATACGCCCGATATGAAATGCGACGACATGCTGACGGTAAGTTCACGCTGCGTGCTCTCGTGTGGACGGAAATGTGTCCCACCTCAACCTCGGCCTGAGTACCGTGTGCGGAGCAGGAGCGGTGCACATCGGAGCGCCAACATCCTGCTCATTGGAGTGCATGAGCGCCCCTACACCCTCTCTTCCCTGTAGATGGAAGCCGAAGTGTAACCCCAAGTCATGATCAGGAGGACGGGCTTACACAGATGTGTCCCGGGAGCAGGGCCTGGTAGGCGGGGCGTCCCGGCCCCCAGGGGTGTGGGTGTGGAAACCTGGAAGCTGGAGCTGGACCAGACAGTTGTCCCGGGAGCCCTCGCCCACGGGGGCATGGCAAACCGAGCAGAGGAGGTGCAGCCGGGCAGGTGGCAGGTGGCCGCTGGAGTCGTTCAGTAAGGAGGGGGCAGCTGCAGTGCTGACGGGACCCATTTCCTGTCGTGTGATGACAGATTTGGAGAAAAATGTCTCCCGGTTTGTTCCTAAGGAGAATATCTGTGGTGATCCCCAGCAGAGTGCAGGGATGTACAGGAAGATGCCTTCTGCCCACAGGGTCCCGGCTGGTGGTTTAAGCAATGCCTTGGACACCCCCCCCCCGCCGCCCGTTCTAAGGAACGAGTGCTGCCGGGGTTGTAGAGGGGCTGCCTTCCGGAGGGACTCCCAGACGCTGCCTCGGTGGTGTGACAGGGACCCTGGGTGTCAGAGTCGCCAGGAGGCCCCGGATGGGTGGTCGGGTCCTGGCATCAGCGTCTCACTTGCTGTTTCCGGAGGGTGGACCCCTCACCCAGCTCAGAGCAGAGGGCAGTGGGCAAGGGCAGGGCTGTCCTATGACAGTCTTTATTCATTGTGTGCCTGACTGACAGGCCCCTTCTCTGAGTGACAGCGTCCTCAGTTCACTCTGCTCAGGAATTGCAGGCATCTGGAACTTTCTGCGTCTGTCAGTACCGAGCTGCTGGACTGGCAGCATCTCGGTGTCACCTTGTGCCTGTTTTTGCCTGCGCTTCGCTCTCTGAGGGGGTCTGAGGCTCTGAGGCCAGTGGGTGAGGCCCTGAGGTCTGCCCACTCTCGCTGCGCCCTCCGTGATGGATGCGGCTGTCCCCCCACTGCACGCAGGAGCCACAGCCTCTGTGTGACGGGGTCGGCGCGCATGCAGTGAGGAAAGCGTAAAGAAATAGGTTGGATGTGCTGGTCTGGAGTTCAGCAGAGAGACCCACGATGTAAGGAGAACATTTTTTTAAAAACATACTTTATTGATTTTTTACAGAGAGGAAGGGAGAATTAGAAATATCGATGAGAGAGAGACATCAATCAGCTGCCTCCTGCGCGCCCCCTACTGGGGATGTGCCCACAACCAAGGTACATGCCCTTGACCGGAATCGAACCTGGGACCTTTAGTCCACAGGCTGATGCTCTATTCTCTGAGCCAAACCGGTTTCGGCAGGAGGACACGTTTTAAGAAATGGGCACAGAAATGACAAATGGGACACTGGAAGCCTGAAAGAGCGAAGGTCACAGAGCCCTGTCCTGGGGTGGCAGTTCACCAAGAGCTGGAACGGGGCGGCACAGAGGGGAGCGGAGTGACTACACGGTGGGCGGTGCAGGCATTGGCTGAGCCGGCGTGAAGGCTGCTGGACGGGAGGGGGTGTTTGCATCCCATTACAGGATGGAAATGGGATGGGAGAGAGCGTGCACCTCGAGCACCTCAGGCCCCGGGATTAGGGCTTTGCTTAGAGAGAGAAGGGAGGCTGGGGGGGTGAGGGCCAGTGTTCCCGGGCGTGTCCTCGGGGGCGTGTCCTCAGCAGGCGCCTCTCTCCGCAGTGCTACATGTTCCACATGTACGTGGGTGTGCGAGCTGGAGGTGGCATCGGCGACGAGATCGAGGACCCAGCGGGTGACGAGTACGAGATCTATCGGATCATCTTCGACATCACCTTCTTCTTCTTCGTGATTGTCATCCTGCTGGCGATAATACAAGGTACCATCCTCCCAGGCGCCAGCACGTCCGCCCTGGTACCAGGCCGGCCGGCACCTGAGCCCCCAGCATGCGCGGCCAGAGGGAGGCTGAGCGGGCCGGCGTTTCCGGGAGAGCCAGCTGGGCTTTTCCACTCTGAGGCTGGGTATATGGGGTCCAGGGAAAGGGGGGCCATAGACATAAGGGAAAGACCCCACCTGGCCCTGCCAGCAGCCCCTCTGTGAGCGGTTCAGCCCGTGGGGCACCCTCAGCCTCGGGTCCAATCAAACATCATCAGTCTCAGCCCTTTAAATGAGGCCCTGGGCGAGTCTTGGGGGACAGTGGGGATACTCACACTGGAGGAAGGAGCCCTAACATGTCTAAGCTACGCCGCACAGCTGAGGTGTCAGGCCCACTGGCCCCACGGCACCTCGGGGAGTCGTTTCTCCCTCGGAAAACGCTCCAGATCTTTGCCACTCAAGCCGGTGTCCTGGCTGGAGTTCAGTGTCGCTGCATGTGCCGCCACCTCTGAGTGCTCCGGGCATAAAGGGGGCTTTTCTCAGTGACCAGCACGGACCGGCCGCACAGACTCACGCCCGTTGCCGAGGTCACCGCTGAGTGTCACCATAACGCGTTTAATTCGAGGGCCGAGCCCGAGGATACGGGGGAGAAAGGGCATGCCTGCACCCCAGGAAGAAGCAGTCGGGGGAATTCAGGGGATGTGGGGGGAAATGATGGGGCTCATTCCTCCCGGTCAGCGTGCCCACACTGGGTTTGCAGACACAGTGAGCAGCACAGTAGGGCGTTTTCTGGGCTTCCCAGCGTCAGTCAGCTGCTGCCTTCGGTGTGAAGTTGGCTGTGACAGTCTGATCTGTGTCGGCCCTGTCACGGCGCACATGTCTGCCCCACTGGGAGGAGGCCCCACCCTGGGAGAGCGTTGGGGTGCATACGGTGGTCCCCGCTGCTGAGCAGTGCCCAGCATGCTGCACGCATTCCCTCCCAAGGGAGGGTCAGCCAGGGTTTTCGAAGTTAATGATGATTATCTGGCTGATAGAGCTTAAACCGCGTCTTTCTTTAACTCAGGTTTGATCATCGATGCGTTTGGAGAACTCAGAGACCAGCAGGAGCAGGTCAAGGAGGACATGGAGGTGAGTCTCCCCTTTCTCACGTGCCTGAGGGGTGCTCCCTCACCGCCTTTGCCACGGAGTCCCGCGTGTGTGAGCCACGAGGGAAGGACAGGCACGTGCCTGAGCCGTGTGCTGGGCTGGACCTGGGGGTCCTGGGGGCGTCACCCCTCAGGGGATGGGAGCCCATTCAGAATGTGGACTCCCGAGGACCCTTACAGGATGAAGCCCTGAGTGCCAGTCTGACTTCCCCTGAGTGCCAGGGGAGACCCTCCAAGAAGGGGTCCCAAGCTGCGTCCTGAGCATTTGGGGGCGAGCAGGGCATCTGGCAGCCTCCCTCCCGCTTCCCCTCCCCCCACCCCGCCCCACACACACACCTCCAGAGGCACTGCCCACGTGAGGTTCTGTGTAACTGTCACCCCGAGGCCATACACACCAGGATCGGGTTTGGGGGCATTTGAAGTGCAGATGTTTTTTCTTGGAAGCAGAAGTGGTTCAGGTGAAGTAGTGCGTCCTGGGGCTGTGGCGGGGCGGGGAGGAATGGGAGGATGGGGGAGGGTGGTGAGGGCTGTTGAGGGGGTGGGCCGCTGCTGAAGAGGGGCTTGCAGGGAGCGATGGGAAGGGCAGTGAGGAGCTGGACTGGAGGTTACCGGGGAACTGAGGTCTAAATGCCGGGTATGGACAGGACCGGGCGGGGAGGAGGTGACGGTTTTTGCTAAGAAGTGCCCCCGAGGGCCCGGGAGCCAGGGAGATGCCAGCAGCCTTGGGCCTGGGCACGGAGAGACCTGGGCCTGGCTGAGGCGGAGGCGAGGGCTCTGGGCCGCAGGTGATGGAGTTGGAGCAGCGGCTGCGTGCGAGCGTTGGGCTTGCTTCTGCCTCTGAACGCGGGTCCCCGTCTCTCTTCCTCCTTCCAGACCAAGTGCTTCATCTGCGGGATCGGCAACGACTACTTCGACACAGTGCCGCACGGCTTCGAGACCCACACCCTGCAGGAGCACAACCTGGCCAACTACCTGTGAGTGTGCCCTCCTTCCCCCACCCCTCTACCCCACACCTCACCCCCACTGCCCGCACCCGGCCTCTCCCAGGGCCGGTGGATGCCCACGTCCCACACGCTCATTCCGGTTCGTCTCCATCTCGGCAGGTTTTTCCTGATGTATCTCATCAACAAGGACGAGACGGAGCACACGGGGCAGGTAGGGAAGGTGGCGGCCTGAGGGAAGGGTGGAAGGAGTGGTGCCCTGGGGGGTAGAGCTGGGCATTGGACACTGGGGCGGGCTTCCCTCCAGATGGTAGTCACGCATCTTCACACGGAGGCCCCGGCCAGGACCGGGGTGCAGGGCTTGCCTGGAAGAGGGGACATGCACAGAAAAAACCCACTCTCCTGCGGCTGAAAATGTTAACTCTGGTTTTGCTCATTATAATGTCCTGGATCTCTCAATCCATAGCAAAGGCTTTCAAATGAACTCCCACCCACGATGTATGGGCAGCGGAAAATAATTGCACATGAAAGGTCTAGGGTTGTTCTTAAGCTATTTGAAATTCTCCCTCCACAAAACTCACTTCCAGTTGTTAATGGTTTGAATTTGAAGGAGTCAGTTAGCAATCATATTTCTAAAAGAACCCTCGAAATCATGTACCACGATTAAGTCTTATTCAGTATTAAATCTGGCCCGGATGAAGATGACCTGTTGGTTGCTAGTAGTAAGCAGGTCTGACACAGTGAGGATCTGTGTAATGAACTTGGGCTTCTCCGGTGACATCTGTGTCTACGTGTAATTACACAGCGGTACCATGTGACATACGTGCCCGCAGTTGTGAGTTTGTCTTACACTTTGCGGGAACACACATGTTGGGGAAGACATGACGGCGTGCCCTGTCTCTGCTCCTACAGGAATCGTACGTGTGGAAGATGTACCAGGAAAGGTGCTGGGAGTTTTTCCCGGCCGGCGACTGTTTCCGGAAACAGTACGAAGACCAGCTGAATTAATTCGGACCCATCACCTGGAAACCCAGCATCCTCACCCTCCTGGCCCTCTCACTCACTCTCTCTGCCTCTCTCTGACTCACTCTCTCTCTGCCCCTCTCTCTCTCTCTCTGACTCTCTCTCTGACTCTCTCTTGCAAACATCCGCTGACGTGAGACTCGCCGCCTTCCATGCTTCCTGGGAGCAGTGACGCTGTGGTCCTGGCTGGGCCTTCCCCACCTTGTGTGTTTCCTTTGAGAATCAACGCGGACGAATAACCTCTCCTCCGACGCCGACAGACAACACGGAACTCCGGAACGAAAGCCATCTGGACACTCAGTCATCGCACAGACGGACGGACGTCCTTCCTCCCCAGACGCTGAGGGCAAGGTCACGGGGAAGGTCGGCCGCGCCCTGGGCTCCTCACTTGTCCATCCGGGAGGGACCGGGCGGTCCCGCAGCTGCAGTGCCTCCGCCGGTGGCGAGGGAAACAGTGCCTTACTCAGTGGGCTGAGCTATGCAGAAGACGTGTGCGTGCGCATCTTATTTTCATGTCCCTCGTTTTCCTTCGGTTGGGTTTGTGCGTCTTCTCCTCGTGCTTTTACTTTGTGGGGGAGGGGAGGACAGCCGTGCGTGCGCTTTGCAAGGAGCCGGTGGCCCGGTCTCGTGACGAGGGGCTCCCTCATCCTCCCCATCACGCCCCCCCACCCCCGCGGCCCAGCTCCCCTTTCCGCCATGCTCTGATGCAACCCTGCAACTCGATGAAATGCTGGTGTGAAACAGACCGCCGACAACACACTCTCAAAAGAACTCATTGCATGTGTACGATGCAAGTTTCACCCAACAGAGAACCCTCCGAGGCCAGCTGGGCCCGCGGAGACGGAGCGCCGTGGGCCCCCCCGCGTCCGCAGCCGGCACCACCCACCCACCCCCCGAGACCCGCTGTGGACCTGAGCCATCCTGGGGCCCTCTCTCCCCGCCACCTGTGGCCAGCGGCCGCGCAAGGACTTGTGGCCCGGCCATTTCTCAATATCGATGCCGAAGCAATATCCATTCAGGGAGTTCATCGGTTGCATAAACCCCGGGTGTGAGATCAGCCCTCCGTTTGGGGTCCTTCTCATCTCAATGGACGCTGTTCTTCCCGGGGAGAAAGGCAGGGGGGTGGAAGCCAGGCCACGTGGCCAACCTTGGGCTCTTTTAATTTAGGATTGTAACTGCTCTGATTAAACTATTTAACTAACGTGCGCACCCTCTTCTCTGTCCGTTTCCCTTAGAGCTGGGAAGCACCATAGAGCATGGCACATTTAGGGGGGCGGGGGGCTCTGGCCCCACAGGGCTGCTGTGGCCACGGCTCTGGAGCCTCAGAGTCACTGGCATGTGAAGCGCCTACCCACGCTGCATTTCCCTGTTTGGGGGTCCCCTAGAGTTCTGAAACCCACCAATGACAGAAAAACAGCTCCCCCCAATGGTTTCGTTTTAGTTCAGCTCTCACTTTGGAAAGCTCAGGGCCAGCGGTTCTCAACCTGTGGGTCGCGACCCCTTTGGGGGTCAAACGACCCTTTCACAGGGGTCGCCTAAGACCATCAGAAAATGCAGATATTTACATCACGATGCATCACAGTAGCAAAATTTCATGGTTGGGGGTCACCACCCCATGAGGAACTGTATGCAAGGGTCTTGGCCTGAGGAAGGTTGAGAACCACTGCTCAGGGCAAAGCCGTTTTCCGTGGTAACGGGGTCCTGGTTCTGAGCTCGTGTGAGAGGGAGCTACCCTCCTGGACGCCAATGGGCATGTGGTGGGTGCCACTCTGTGTCCGAGGAACGGCGCCAGGTTTCCGTTTACCCTTTGGCCTCATTGTTACCGGGGAGAGGGCAGGCCTTGGCGAGCCTGCCCTGGTCTGCCGGGGGGACTAGCGGAGTGTGGTCCGCTCCACAGCACGTGGAGAGCACTGCCTTCTGCCGGGGGCACTGCCGGCAGCTCGTGTGGATTTTCCACGAGAAGTTGGCCATCCCCCACTTATGTCCTGGCTGGACCTGTCTCGAGGTGGGCAGAGGATGACCTTGTCACCGAACAGTCACTTCTTTTTAATATATTTTATTGATTTATTTACAGAGAGGAAGAGAGAGGGATAGTCAAAAACATTGATGAGAGAGAGACATCAATCAGCTGCCTCTTGCACGCCCCCAATTGGGGATGTGCCTGCAACCAAGGTACATGCCCTTGACTGGAATCGAACCTGGGACCTTTCAGTCCGCAGAACCAAACCGGTTTGGACCCGAATGGTCACTTTTTTGCCCAGAGCCCTGACATCTCTATCACATGCTGGGAGGGGGCGTCCCGACCTTCACACCAACGCACGGATGCCCTGAGCTACTTAAAAAACCGTCCATATTAGCAGCCCGGGACCTTCCCTATCAAATCCAGAGTTCGCTCAAGCGCTGAACCCCGCGGCTTATGCGAATGCTGAACCGTAGCCACGCACGCCCTCGGGAGTCCTGTGTTCACAAACCCGTGCGGTGTGTACAGCGCCCCGGCTCCGCACAGAAACAGCGGGCGCTAAGGGGGTGCGCACGAGTGGATCGCGGGCTTGCCTCCCGGGTGCTGGAGCTGGGGCAGCGGAAGCAGCGAGTTGGGTGAGCGGGCCCTGCAGGGTCCACGGCTGACAACAGGGCGTCCTCAGTGGCGGAGCTGGGGCTGCTGGTAAGTGGGGGCTCTCTCCACATCTTTCTCTGTTTCTGGAAGAAGTTGAAGTTGAAAACATGTGGCTCTCCGAAGAAATTTCCATCGTTGCGCTGTTATTTGGCTTCGTTGGCTAAAGAGTTCGCCGACTGCTGCCCTAGGCAGTCAGTGCTGGGTGGGTACGACCTTGGCTCTTTGTCACATAGATGTTCTCTTTCCGTTTGAACTTGGCTTTGAGTTCTTTCCTGGCCAGAATCCAAGTTCCAAAGGGTGGCTGAGCCCAAGTCCCACCTGACCCCCTGTCCCAACACCCGGTGCCACCCCCCACTCTCCCACCCCCCTCCCCCCCGCCGCCACCACCAGCATGGTCTCCGTCGCCTTTTCTCGCGTGCAGGCTCCTTGTGTCTCTGTTGGATGACTTCTGTTTAAACTCGGTTATCGTGATTTTGCCACTAAGACTGTCACCCGAGACCATATGCTTGGAATGATAGTTTTCGCGAGCATACACAATAATTGCTGTGCTATATTCCACTAAGAGGATATACAGTGGTACCTCGAGATACGAGTTTAATTCGTTCCGTAACCTTGAGGCGTGGGAAACGATGAGACGCTCGAGTCATGGTAAACTGGTGGGTTGTGTGTAGCCGGCTGATCCTTGCAATTACTCCTATCTCAACTGTTGCTCATATTTCAAAGCAAAAATCGCTCGCTCGACGGCTCGTATCTCAAAAATCTCGTATGTTAGGGCACTCGTATCTCGAGGTGCCACTGTATTGTGGTTTATGGAACCCTTTCCCGTGCTTGGACAGACCCGCGTTCTGGTTCCTCCACGTCTTTGCTGTTACAAGAGGCTTTGTGAGGGCAAGAGCACCTGAGATCGGAAAGAAAGGGCTCGAATCCAGCTTTGCTTTGGGCAAGTCCCGAGTCTCCGCATCTCTCCCCTCTGTAACGCGGCGTAAATAACTCCTACCACACGGGCTGTTCGGAGCATTAGTTTAATATTATACAGGAAGTGCCACACACAGCGCTTTACCTTTAGGAAATGTTTAATAGTCCAGTAAATATTTTTTAAGTATTTATTTCTTGCCTCTTGGTTTTGTTGTTGTTGTTAATCCCCACCTGAGGATGTGATGTCCACTGATTTTTAGAGAGAATGGGACAGAACGGGGAGCAGGGCCAGGGTTGGAACCTGCCACCCAGGTACATGCCCTTGACCGGGAATCGAACCCGAGACCCGACAGTGACCCAATGCTCTAACCACTGAGCAACACAGGCCAGGACCAGTTCGGTGGCTTCTTGAGGCCGTTCCTGCGTCTGGAGCTGGGCCGGGTCAGAGGCAGGAAACGGGCAGGTGTCTCGGCGCCGTGGGAAACCGTGGGATGGAGGCTCACGGGCCTCAGCCACGAGGCCACTCACCGTCCACTGATCACCTAGCGCCGGTCAGAGCCCCGTGGAGGCTGCAGGCCATCGGAAGGCGTGTGTCCCTGCCCTCTCCCGTCTGTCCGTCTGTCTGAGACGCCTTCAGCATCGGCAGCTTTCTCCTCTCTCTCCCTCGTCCTCAGTGGAACGGATTCAAACGTGGAGGCGTTGCAAGTAGGACAGTGAATCAACCCGCCGCATCCCCAGGGGAACTCGGCCAGGCGGGCGGCCGGGCGGCCTTATCTCCCGGCACCAGGCGGCCCCGGGCGGCTGCCGTGCCTGCCAACCGCCTGCCCCTGGGCATCCGGAGGCAAGCGTGGGTGCGCCTCTGTGGGCAGCGGGGACGTTGCTGGAGACGGGCTCAGTCCTGGCGGAGGGGGCTTTGGCCGCAGAAGGCTCTCCCTCCTCCTCCGCACAAAACGGGAACTGGATGGAGTGTCTGCTGGACCTCGCCTGTCTCCTCGGCGTCGTGACTCAGGGCGCCCATCTCTCTGGTATCTAGTCCCCTCTCCTCAGTCCTCTGGGCCCAGGCTTGGGGGCGGGAGGGTGCAGGAGGAGAGGTGGAGGTGGGGGTCAGAGGGGTCTCGCATTAGTGCTGCCTTATGGGCATTCTGAGAGCAGCGCCCTGTAAGGAGTTTGGCAAGTTGCAATAGACGCAATTTTTGCTTCACTGCTAGACTGCCAGCCCTCCCTCCGTCCTGCTCACCCCAATCGTTCCCCCATCACCCCCCAATCGCCTAAGGCAGTGGTTCTCAACCTTCCTAATGCTGCGACCCTTTAAGACAGCTCCTCGTGGGGTGGTGACCCCCAACCATAAAATTATTTCCGTTGCTACTTCATCACTGTCATCTTGCTACTGTTATGAACTGTCATGTAAATATCTGATAGGCAGGATGTATTTTCCTTGTTACAAATTGAACATCATTAAAGCATAGGGATGAATCACAAAAACAATATGGAATTATATATTGTGAAATATTTATTTCTAATTACAAATAAATGAAATGTTGTCTGGAATCGTGGTGTAGCATGGGCAACAGTCTTCATATGACAACAGTAAACTCCATGGCTACACTTTGCTACACCGAGGAGCGGTGTGTTGGTTCCTAAGACCATGGGAAATAGGTGTTTTCCAATAGTCTCAGGCGACCCCTGTGAAAGGTCGTTCGACCCCCAACGGGGTCGCGACCCCCAGGTTGAGAACCGCTGGCCTAAGGCCTTTCCTCCCTCCCCTTCCTTCCTGATCCCTGACTCCGGCTGCAACGACCTCAGTAAGCTACCCGCCGGGCATCAGTCTCCCCGGTGGTGCAGGAGGCGGCCTGGCAGGAAGCGGTGGGCAGCTCCTCAGCCTCCTGGTGTGGCGTGCGGTCCGGCTCTGCCCTGCCCATGAGTGTGTTTACAGCACCTGCTGACGACACAGCACTCGTCATGGTGGCGTCACCGTGGAGGGTGTCTACCACGCTTGTGACACTTTTTAAAATCTATGTTACTGACTTCAGAGCAGAAGGGGGAGGGAGGGAGAGAGAGAAACATCCACGATGAGAGAGAATCACGGATCGGCTGCCTCCTGCACATTGGGGATCGAGCTCACAACCAGGGCCTGGGCCTGACCGGGAATCGAACCGTGACCTCCTGGTTCCTAGGCCGACGCTCAACCCCTGAGCCGCACCAGCTGGGATCTTGTGTGCGGGTTGGGGGCACTGAGAGGAAAGGCTCTCACAGAGCCAAGGGCTCAGGGATCCAGACCCGCCAAGTGAACCCCCCTGCCACGCCCCTGAGCCCCGATGTCCAATGGAACATGAACGCTATTTCCAAGTTAAAGTGAGAGACGCGGAGGGGTGTGCCAGGACGGGGCAGGCCTGGTGTCGGGAAATCTTAGAAACCAGAACCATCCGCTCCGAGTGTGGATGAGCACGTGGATGCACATGCGCTCTGCTTCCCGGCTCCAGAGAAGATGCGGGGGGAGGGGGGGGTGTAGTGGGGAGAGAGTCTTGGAGCAGCAGGTCAGCCTGGAGATCGGGACTTGACCTGTTCCCCTGCCTTGGAACTCACGACAGGAGGCCGCCACCCAGCACACAGTCACTCGTGAAATGTTTACCGAAGGGCAACCGTAGGCATCACCTTTATAAAACTCCGCTATGGCTTATTTTAATCCTCACCCGAAGGTATGTTTACTGATTTTAAAGGGGGGCGGGTGGGAGAGAACCATCGGTGGGAGAGAGAGACATTCAATGGGGGGAGGTAAGGACAGAGGGTGGGGTGGGAGCCGGGTGGAGGGGAGCTATGGGAAGAAAAATGAGGAACAATTGTAATAATCTGAACAATAAAGATTTATAAAAAATAACAAAGCTGAAACCGGTTTGGCTCAGTGGCTAGAGCGTCGGCCTGCAGACTGAAGGGTCCCAGGTTCGATTCCGGTCAAGGGCATGTACCTTGGTTGCAGGCACATCCCCAGTGGGGGGGCGTGCAGGAGGCGGCTGATCGATGTCTCTCTCTCATTGATGTTTCTAACTCTCTATCCCTCTCCCTTCCTCTCTGTAAAAAATCAATAAAATATATTTAAAAAATAATAATAAATAAAGATAAAGATTAAGGCCCTCCCCCCCAAAAAAAGAGACACATTGATGGACTGCCGTCCGGTCACACTTTTGGAGGATGGGTAACCCTCAAGCCAATGTGCTCCCAGCGAGGGCTCTTCTGGAAGATGCAGAGGACAGCGTGCCCCTCCACGGTCTCGGTGAGCATTAGGGGAAATGACCCAGGCGAACTGCCTGCGCTGGGTCCGAGGCGGCCCGCGCTAAAAAGGGGGCGTCACAGTCCCCTGCGTTCTCCACATTCACGTCCAGGGACGCGATGCACAGACCAGCCTTTCCCTCTGCTCGCCCTCTGCTTCGTGGGCCAGCCTTCCCCTGCGGCCAGGTCTCCAGGGGGAGCAGGCTCTGGTAAACTCTGCGCCTCAGCCGCGCCTCGTTCCCCCTGTGCGCCCAAACAGGAAATCGGGGTTCATTAAAAGCACCGCGTTTCAGACGTTCTGCTCTGCTTCCGCTGGGCCTCCGCTGGGAGGCCGAGTTCCT
Organism: Lasiurus cinereus; assembly: GCA_011751065.1. Taxonomy (NCBI): domain Eukaryota; kingdom Metazoa; phylum Chordata; class Mammalia; order Chiroptera; family Vespertilionidae; genus Lasiurus; species Lasiurus cinereus. The sequence continues at coordinate 10,377,366 of JAAGEH010002526.1, read as the reverse complement.
GGTGCCGTCAGAGTCCAGTTATCAGCGTTTCCACGTTTCGTTTTTCTTTGGTGCCAAAGGAAGGTGGCTCCTGAGGCTCCAGAGTTTTTCTGTTTGTGTTTTCATGGCTAAAATGGCGATTCAGGAGTCTCAGACCTGGGGGGATGAGCAGGGGATCCTGAGCCCATCGGCCTCAAAAGCAGGGGAGTGGAGTCCCCCAAAGCTGCAGGGCTCCTTGGGGGGTTATTCGGGTCACCCCAAGACACTGAATTGAGCCTGTCTGTGTGGTAATTACAAAAGGCTTGACTCGCCATAACCGGTGTGGCTCAGTGGATAGAGCGTCGGCCTGCAGACACAAGGGTCCCAGGTTTGATTCCGGTCAAGGGCATGTGCCTTGGTTGTGGGCATATTCACCCCTTCAGCTGTTTGCAGGGGGCCTGCTTTGACCCCGAAACAGCTGTTTAAGAGCCAAGATGAATACGTGTGGGAGGCAGCTGATGGCTGTTTCTCTCTCATGGGTGTTTCTCACTCTGTCCCTCTCCCTTCCTCTCTGTGAAACACCAGTAAAATATGTTTTTAAAAAGGGGTTGACTCATCGAGCTGACTGCGCTGTTGACAGAGGGCTTCTCCCAGCCCTGGTTAAAGTGGACTCTGTCCCAGAGGGTCACCTGCCGGCAGCTTCCTGGGCACGGCGTGCTCCCCGATGGGAGCCACTGAGAAAGATGGGACTGGACCGTGGACACTGCCACAGGCGCGGCCACAGACTCCACGCCCAGGCCCCAGGCTCATGCCATGGACCGGCTCCGGATCCCCACCCCCAGGTCTGCCTCAGGAGCTCCGACAAACGCCATGGCCCCTGCTCTTTCCTGCCGAGGCCCAAGCGCGGTCACCTGGTGACAGTGACTTTCCTGGGCGCCCCTGGGAGGAAGCCGTTACCTAAGAAACAGTCAAACCTGCAAAGAATGGGCGAGTTGGAGCCAAACTGTGCACCATGGGCAGGCCTGGAGGCAATGCTGCAGCGAATGGCGGTTTCCCACCTGTTCTTATAAATTACCATCCAAGAAGGAGGCCTCAGTGAGTTACATGCGATCCACCGGTGAGAGATGGGGCGGTGGGAGGAAGAGTGGGGGCCTAGAACCTCTGGGGTCGGATAAGAGTAAAATGATAGACACAGGCTTTTACACAGGCAGGCATAGGGTAGGGAACAGCCAACGATTAACAGGGAGGGATGTGGGTCTAAGCCCTGATGCCGTTTGTTGGACGCTGAGGGCTCTGGGAAAAGTTACCAGTTACCTTCAGGCCACTGGTCTGTTCTCAGATGCAAAAAGACAGGCTCAGGCCAGATCCAGGTTTGACATTTGCCAAGAAAGATACTGCCCTAGGCCAGTGGTCGGCAAACTCGTTAGTCAACAGAGCCACATAGCAACAGGCAACGATGGACATTTCTTTGGAGAGCCTAGGACATGACTACCCTCCATCCACTGCTCTTTAGTGAAAAGGCTCTCATTCCAGGCCCCCTGTGGGGTTCCTTTAGGTCAGTGGTCGGCAAACTGCGGCTCTCAAGCCACACGCAGCTCTTGGGCCCCTTGAGTGCGGCTCTTCCACAAAATACTATGGTCTAGGCGAGTGTATTTTAAAGAAGTGGCGTTAGAAGTTTAAGTTGAAAAAATGTGGCTCTCCAAAGGAACTTCAATCGTCCTGTGGATATTTGACTCCGGACGAATAAGTTTGCCAACCACTGCGTTAGGCCTCTGAGTTTGCCAGGCCGCCCAGCGCCAGCCTAAGGCGGACAGGCAGGCTCCGAACACCCACTGGGCAAAGCGGTCCCATCGAGAGCCGAGCGCTTTCAGGGGCAGATGGAGTTGGTCTGCATTCCAGCTCTACCGTGACTTGCCCTAGTGATCCTGGCTCCTTACACCCGTTTCCCCTCAAACAGCCCCCCACCTTTGGTGGTGATAGATGACACGTTATTTCACCTGTGCTGCCCCAGGTCCTGCGATTTGGGGCCAAATGTCCCCCTTCCTCAGTGTTCATGATGCTCAGTATATAGCCAAGCATATGGGTTGGTTCCTGTCCCATCTAGGGCCCCTGCCAGTTAAGTGACCATCACTCCCTGCTCAGCTGTTTAAAAGGGGCCTGGTTTAACCCCTAAGCAGCTGCTTAAGAGCCAAGCTGTTTGGTTGCTAAAGACCAGACAACTAGAAATTCTTCCTGCCGATGAGTGGGGACACCTGGTCTACCAGAGCCTTCTGTGAACACGGAGCCATGGGCTAGCCACGCAACTCCACGCCCGTGGTCTTCCCTCCGGAAGAGCGAAGGGCCGGGGTAGGAAGGTAGGGTGCCACGGTTTTTCCTGTTCATGGTCACACACACCCCTTCCCCCCCCCCCCACTGGAAAGGAGAGGCCAACAGCAGACAGGCCACAAGCTACCCCCAGAGACCAGCCAGGCCAATGAGACGCGGGCACGGCTTCCAGTGAAATCTCGGTTTATTGGTGTATTTGGTCAGGGGGACTCAGCTCCATTTCTTCACGGCCAGGAAGGTCGCACCCAGGACTCCCACAATGAGGGTCCCTGAGAGGCCGGCCACCCACAGCGCCTGGGAGTCTCCCGCAGCACCTGGCGGAGGGGAGGGGACGGGAGGTGAGGGCGTGACCTGGGCAAAGCAAGCTGTCACCTGAGAGATCTCTCACGTAGATGGAGAGGGAGGGGAAGCGTGGGGGGGGGGTGGGAGCGGGGACCCCGGCCGGGGCCCCGAGGGAGGGCCAAAGGGGAGAGCTTTGGTTTGCCTTCTGCTCCAGGCAGGCCGCTAAGCCTTCCACCGACTCACTCGAGCGTTTCGGAGGCTTTGCGGAAGGGTCCTTGCTGGCCTGGAGCAGGATCATGGGGCCCTGGCTCGAAATGCTGGCCGTACTGTTGGGGTCCAGGGCCTCAGAGCTTCTCCTTCCTGTTGGAGGGAGGAGGGAGGGGTTAGTTTGTCAGCGTTTGGCCCACGGGATTGTGGGGGTTCAGGGAGGGAGAGTCTGATGCCAGGCAGGGTCCTCAACATGGACAGCTCTGCTCCGGCCTGAAGCAAAAGCCACGTGAACGCTCACCCGCCAAGCCTCCTGTGAGCATGTCTGCAGCCTCATTAGCACGTTAACCCGAATCCGAGCCAGGCAGCCCTCACGCAGCCCTTACCTCCATGGCACCAGCATGGAGACAGCCCGGTCATGTCAGACTGCCCTGCCCTGCCCCTTTCCTGAACCGTTACTTAATCAACAGCCTGAACACCTCGGTACAAAGGTAGCCGGCGACCGGCTCACAGAGCAGAGCTTTGTTCGAATCCCCCGTCTCTCGCCAGCGACGGGGCCTCGGACACATTGGTTCTGGTTAAAAAGGGATGTGGATTCGGTAGCGGTGGAGTCAGACATGCGATACTTCACAGGTGTGTGTGTGTGTGTGTGTGTGTGTGTGTGTAGACGAGCAGAGACTTAGAGCTTCAGGGGACATGCTTGCTATTCATTCAGGGGTGAGAGAGTAACTGTTAGCGGGTCAGGTGGACACACACGCACACACACACACACGCACACACACACACACACACACACACACACGAGCTTTGGGCCTCCCTCGAGTGCATATGCTAAGCCCCAGTTACATCCACTCGTAGATCTTCTGGCCCCGTAGCCAGAGGTGCTTCAAGCAGGTGTGGAGTCTGCCCTTCCAAGCTACCCAGGTAGAGGGTGTGTGTGTGTGTGTGTGTGTGGCCACGTGTCAGCCCTGGCTTAGTGAAAATTCACATGGAAAACGCCCAGGCCGAGAGTGGCTGGAGGATTTTCACTTTGGATGAGAAGGCCTGGGGCTCGGAAGCCTCCCAGAAGCCCCTGGAGAGGCCTGGTGAATAGGCTCATCCCCAGTGAGAGTCACGGGCACCCGGCTTTTCCTCTGTTTGTGGTCACACACACCCCTTCCTGGCCCTCCCGCTGGAAGGAGAGATGCCAACAGCAGACAGGCCACGAGCTACCCAGAGAGACCAGCCAGGCCAAGGAGACGCGGCACGGGCTCCTGGTGAGATCTGGGTGGATTGGTGCGTTTGGTGGGGGAGCTCAGCTCCAGACGCAACGGGGTGGGAGGTCAGCCGAGGAGGGGGTGTCGGGAGCTTGGATACTCACGCCGGGCCCCAGGGCAGGCCACACAGGACCGGGAGCCCACCAGCTGGCAGACAGACACGCTGCAGTGCAGAAACACCTGGAGCCGAGAGAGTGGGGGTCAGGGCGCAGCCCCTCATCCTGAGGGGCCGAGAGCCCCATCTCGCCCCCCCCCCCGAAGCTGTCCAGAGAGCTTAGAACATCGGTTCTCAACCTTCCTAATGCCGCGACCCTTTAATACAGTTCCTCATGTGGTGGTGACCCCCAACCATACTTCCTAACTGTCATTTTGCTATTGTTATGAATCATAATGTAAATACCTGCGTTTTCCGATGGTCTTAGGCGACCCCTGTGAAAGTGTCGTTCGACCCCCAAAGGGGTTGCGACCCACAGGTTGAGAACCACTGGCTTAGAAGGTCCCAGCAGCCCAAGCCCATGCCCCGGGGTCTCTGGTCCCCAGGATCTTTCCGAGGCAGCACCCGCAGCCATCCTGGGAGGCCAGCGTTGGCCGAGGAGTGGTGTCACATGGACACCGTGGAGCGGGGGGTGCAGAGCCCTGCCAGCAGGGGTGGGGGGGTAGAGAAGGAGCATCATACCGGCCCGCCGAGCGCCCGTCTGGCCCCCGCGTCCACGAAGCTGAAGGCGAAGATGCTGAACCGCTGGGCGTGAGAAGGGATGGGCCAGCTCTGGGTCTTGGGGACGGGGAGCAGCCGGGTCTGGTAGTTGTCCCCCGTGTAGGGGCATCTAAGCATGACACCCACAGTCAGGGGGGGAGGGGGTTTCCTGGGGGGGAGGGAGAGAGGGTTCCCTCGGGCCCCGGCGAGAGCCACCCACCCGTCCACCAGCAGCGCCCACTGCGGCTGCTGCCCGGGCTGGGGGCCCGGCGTGGCCCAGCACTGCCGCAGCAGCAGCCGCAGGCCGGGGTCCGTCCTGTGGCGCAGGGCGACCTCCACGTAGATGGGGTCCCGCAGCAGCTTCACCACCGGGTAGTCCGCGGCGCCGTAGTAGGAGGTGTAGTTTCCGTCTGCAGGAGGCCACAGCGAGGGGGAGCCAGGAGGGGGTGTGTGTATGGAGCTGGGGGGGCGGCCATCGCCCCTGCCAGCGCCTCTAGCGAGTGTCCCGTGGCCCAGGCTGGGGGGGAGCGGGGGTCCACACCCTAAGAGGGCCAGGCTCCGGCTAGGGGGGCCTCACCTTTGGCGATCTGCAGCTCCAGGGTGAGGGCCCCGGGCCGGGTCTCGGGGAGGGGCGGCGGGAGAAGGAAGACCTGGACCTTGACGGGGAGGGCGCTGCTGCTCACCGGGTAGGTGCAGCTGACGCGGAGCCTGCGGGGAAACGGGGCATCAGGCGCGCCCCAGTGGGCGTGTCATGCCAGAGGAGCTCCTAGGTGCCCGGGGTTGGACACACTTGTCCACGTGATGGGCCTCGTTCCTGGCCTGTGGGGGGATTCTCTTTGAGTTGGGGGGACCACTGTGGAAAGGGGTCAGTGTTTCAGAGAGGAAGGTGACAGAAACGCCGAGAGCAGACACGGGCCTGTAGGAACAGGGGCCTTCGGTGGAGGGTGCCGTCGGGGAAGGGCGCACAGGGATTTGATATGAAGATGAAGCCAGAACGGAGGTCCAGGAAGGGGAGACAGTTGACAAGAAACGTCTGGAGGCCAGAAACACGGGGGTCAGGCAGGTGACAGGTTGTCTGGTCGCCAGGAAACAGCCTGTGGCGTCGGGTCTGGGGACCGAGGACTCGCCTCCCAGCCCCCGCTTTACGGCCGGAGGGCAGCGCAGCCCAGGGGAGCGAGGCCTTTACCTGAAGGTGCTGTCGCGGGTGATGGAGCCCCGGCTCCAGGTCCTCACGTCCTGGGCTGCGAGCAGCTCGTTTTCGTAGACGGCCTGGTCCCCGGTGACCTGGAGGGCACGTGAGAGCAGGGGAGGCCCCACTAGCTTCTGGAGCAGGGGGATAAGAGGCGCCCCTTCCTGTTCTCTGCTGGTGGGGGTGCCAGGCCCCGTGCTTAGGGGCAGTTGGGTGGTAGAGCCCCTGGGGTGAGCTCTCCCATCCTGGAGCCCAGCCCCTGGACGCAGCATCAGGAGACCCTACCTGCCCAGAACCCCAGCCGTGAGGACACGCCTGCCCCCCCCAGGGAGGGTCACGTGCTCACCCGTCTGGTGGTCCCGCAGGCAGTGAAGGGGAACCGGAACAGGGCGAAGGCCGTCGTGGCCACCAGGGGGCGGCACTCGCTGTCGTTGCCCAGGGCCAGGCGCACGGAGTCCAGCAGCAGGGGCGGCGAGGTGACGTTGCGGGCCACGGCCACGGCGAAGTGGCCGTCCCGGCTGCAGCGGGAGGTCACTGCAAGGGCGGGGGCAGCTCAGGGGCGGCTCCGCTGGCGGCCCGCTGCCCGGGGGGCTGAGAGTTCCCTCGTTATGTGCACGGCGCCCCCCGGAGGTGGCACAGGCGGCCGGGCACCTCAGAGGTGCCTCCCTCCCAGGGACCCCAACACCGCGGGGCACCTCGGTGTTTCTGGCTCGCTGTTTTCAGAGCCGAGGACAGAGGGGCCTGCACCCAATCGCTGAGGGGCGTTGCATTGGGAAGCCTCAGCGAGATGCGGGACGTGGAGACCCCGTGGACACCCCTCGCCAGGGTGGGGGGGTGGCCATTCCAGGCTCACCCAGGAGGTGCCTGCACCTGGACTTGGCTTCCAGGTGGCATTCATGTTACTTATTTTTTTAATGCATTTTATTGTTTTTTTACAGAGAGGAAGGGAGAGGGATAGAGAGCTAGAAACATCGATGAGAGAGAGACATCCATCAGCTGCCTCCTGCACGCCCCCCACTGGGGATGTGCCCGCAACCAAGTACATGCCCTTGACCGGAATCGAACCCGGGACTCTTCAGTCTACAGGCCAACACTCTATCCACTGACCCACACCCTCCAGGGCCATTCATGTTATTTTTAAAGTCTTCACCCAAGCAGAGTTTGTCCATGGATTAATATTTTAGAGAGTAGAAGGGAGGGGGGCAGAGAGTGGGGAAACAGCGGGGGAGAGAGAGCTGGCTGCCTCCCACATGTGCCCTGACCAGGGCTGGGGGTCAAACCTTGAGTGGGAATTAAAGCGGAGACGCTCTGGGGCACAGGCCGGCTCTAACCACTGCACCACACCGCCCGGGACGCCTGTTACTTCGTTCTGCCCAGATGCCAGGGGCCTGGAGGACGCTCAGGCCCTGAGGCCAGGGGTTCGGGACGCCCTGCTTGGGCCTCTGCCTCCAGCCCCTGCTACTGGAGACGGGGGATCGGGGAGACTACCCTGCCCCCACCCCCCGGCTCAGCTGCAGGTAACAAACAGTTTCCTCAGCTGCTGGCAGAGAAGCCGCCTCACCTGTGTTTCCATAGTAACAGGACCTGCTGCCGGGGTGGTAGCAGCAGCCCCGCGCCTTGCAGTCCCGGGGCGTGGCGGGCGCCGGGGCGCAGGACAGCCTGTCCCGCGGGGGGACCGAGTCGCACAGGTGAGCCCCCAGCGCGCCGAGGCCTGGAGGGTGGCAAGCAGAGCAGCCCGAGCTGGGGACGGAGGCCTCAGGGGTCGCTGCTCTGAAGTCTGCGTCCCCGCCGGAGTCTGGACCCCCCTCCGCGTCCCCCACCCCCACCCCCGTCCACCCGCAGTGAGGTGGCGAGGTCACCTGGCAGAGACCCTGAACTCGGGCCTTTCTGAGAAACCAGGTCTAACACGATCCCTAAAAAGAGGGGCTCCTTACTTTCCTGCAAGGAAGTTTCTCCCGTGGGGTGCCCTCTGCCCAGGACCCGTATGCCCACGCGCCTTTCTGGCATGCAGGGGGGCTGGGGCGGCAGATCAGCGTGGTCTGGGCGGGTCAGTCACCCCGTTTTATCAGCATCGACCCTTTAGACCTCCAGCCCCAGGTGGAGGTGATCCTGAGGATGCGCGTGGGGGTGGGGTGCAGGCCCCGCCTTCCTTCCGGAGCGGCAGGTGCCACTCACATGCACGCACCTGTGAGGCCCATCGGGCACCGGAGCAGCTGGGCCGTCGCCACTGCCCTGTGCCCGGCGCTGTCCACCTGCTCCAGCCCGACCGGCATGATGTGCTGGGCGCCCTGCAGAGACGGGCCGGGTCAGCCGGGCGGACGGACGGCTGGGGGGGTCCCCCAGGCCCGGGTCCCACTCACCCACTCGGTGTCGTAGCAGCCGCCGTAGGCCGCCTCCAGCGTCAGGGCGCCGCCCGGGCCCGGCGCCACGCGGGTGCCGCAGGCGGAGTCGTTCTGCAGCCGGTGCGGCAGCCCGTGGTCATCTGCGGGAGGGGAGGGGCCGTCACCACGGGCGGCCAGCTCCAGGGGCCACCCCCCGCCCAGGAGGGGAACCCCAGGCCCCGCTGAGGAGGCCGGGAGGCCGGGGTGGGGGCTGCAGGAGGCAGGAGAGGAGGCAGGCCAGGCGGGTGCCCGCGGCCGCCTTACCCCAGGCCACCAGCGCGGGGGCCAGCTCGGAGCCAGGGTCCAGGGGGGGCACGGAGAACTGGAGGCCCTGGGGCCCGCAGTGCAGCTCGCCCGCATCGTCCGGGGCCTCAGGCGCAGGCTGGCCGCTCAGTGCCAGAGCCAGGGGCAGCCAGAGCAGCAGGGGGCACAGCCACATGGCACCGGGGGCGCGGGGCATCCCGCAGGTCGAGGTCGAGGTCGAGGTCGAGGTCGAGGTCAGCGCTGAAGCCGGAGCCGGCGTCTGGGTGCCGGAGGGTCCCTTATATGCGGAGCAGGCCAGGTGGGGGCGCCCGGCCGTGTCTGCAGGTGGGGCTCCTGAGGGCCCCTCCAGCTCCTGCATCCCGGCCCCGCCAGCAGCTGCCCTGGGTTAAGCGGGTGGTTAAGCGGGTGGTTACACGACCCAATCCGATCAAGGGCCACCCCCTGGGGTTCAGGGAAACCTGGGGCCTGTTATCCAGAGGCTCCCAGGAGCCGGGCCAGAGCCGACCGCTGGGACCCTGCACATCGGGGCCGGCCCTGCCCTGCCACCTGGAGCCGCAGCCCCCGGGCAGGGTCCTACCTGGCAGCATCCGTGTTCTCGTCTGCGATGGGCACAGCACCCCTGGTGGCAGCGTCTGTGTCGCGTGCCTGGCACAGCCTGTGGTCGGCCCTCCTCCGTGAGGTCCAGGCCCGCAGGACCCGCGTCCCCGTGCCCACAGGTGCTAAGCTTTCCTGAGAATTCACAGTACCATGGCCTGGCGTGAAACCCCAGGGAAGTGCCCCCGGTTCCTGGGGGAGCTGGCAGACGGGCCCCGGGCCCCGAGAGAGCAGGCCGCCAGGAGTCCGGGCAGCCCCAGAGCCTGTGCTGGTCGCCGGCGAGCTCAGCGACGTTCCGTCCGGGGCTGAGGCTCGGACCCGCTCTCCACACCCCTGGGCTCCCTGTCCCGCTCAGTCACAGCACCGAGCTAGGCCGGGCAGCGGGTGGGGGCACCCCGAGAGGTGTAGTGAGGGGGACCCACTCCCCCTGGCAGGGGACCGCGGGGACTCCCACCGATGTGCCCCATGAACGTCTAGCCTCACGTTTGCCCTCTGAAACCATTCCCCACGTTGGCTGGAAATCTTAGCCAAGGCACAGAATTGCCGGCTGGCGTGGCTCAGCCATGAGCGTCCGTCCCCCCATAAACCAGGAGGCCACGGTTCGTTCCCCGTCAGGGCACAGGCCTGGGTTGCGGGCTCCATCCCCAGTGTGGGGCGTGCAGGAGGCGGCCGGTCCATGATTCTCTCTCCTCATGGATGTGTGACCCTGTCTGTGAGTTACAGCTTTTCCCTCTGCAAAGTGGGGGTGGCCGTTGACCGTCCTCACAAACCCTGGTGCTGTCCTCTGTGGAAATGGGGCGGCAACGGCGCTCTTACTGTTTCTACTAAAGCCTCGTGGGGCTGTTTCATTTTGCACAACAATGAGATTCTATATGTCTGTATGTCTACATATCTATACACCTACCGATCTGCACACCTATGTATGTCTATAAACATCTATATATCTATCTATATCTCTATTTCTATAACTATATCTATATATATATATCTATATAGCTACATATCTATACACCTATAGACTTATATATCTATGTCTATATACATCTATATATCTATCTCTATCTCTATAACCATATCTATATATATATCTATATAGCTACATATCTATATACCTTCCGATCTGCACATCTATGTCTATATACATCTATATCTATATCTATATAACTATATCTATATATATATCTATATAGCTACATATCTATACACCTACAGATCTGCACATCTATGTCTATATACATCTATATCTATCTCTATCTCTATAACCATATCTATATATATCTATATAGCTACATATCTATACACCTATAGATCTATACATCTATATCTATATCTATATCTATCTCTATAACCATATCTATATATATATATCTATGTCTACATATCTATACACCTATAGATCTATACATCTGTCTATATACATCTATGTCTATATCTATATCTATCTATATCTCTCTCTATAACTATATCTATATATACTTATATAGCTACATATCTATACACCTGTATAGCACAGTCTATATACCTCTATATCTATATATATCTATCTATAGCTATATATATCTCTATCTCTATCTCTATATATATCTATATGTCTATGTATCTATATCTATATCTATATATCTCTAGCTCTATATCTATATATCTATATATCTCTATCTCTCTATCTCTATCTCTATCTCTCTACCTCTATCTACATATCTATATCCATATCTATATCTACATCTATATCTATATTTCTATATCTATATCTCTATACCTATATCTCTATATCTCTATATCTATCTACATATATATCTGTATATCTATATACCTATCTATATATATACCTATATCTATATATCTCAGCTATATCAGACATCCTGGGCATGGCTTTGGAAACCAGACACCCGTTAGTTGTTCATTCACTGGGGGAAATTCCATGTCTGACAGCCTCTGTTACTGAGTTCTCTGCGTCCGCGGGTGAAAGACCAACTTCCGAGTGGAAACGCTAATGGTTCAGTCCTTACCCAGATGCACCCGTCGCTTAGCGCTGCAGGTTCCCGCTGGCCGGGGCCAGCCTGACGGGTGTATGTGGCCCTGGCCGGAGGGCGGGGAGCCCAGGGCACTGAGCCTGGAGCAGGGACTTGAGGAGGCTTGGGCCCAAGCAGGGGCTTTACCCCTTCCCTCACCCTCTCCCTTTAGCTTAGACCGGGAAGCAGACACCCCCTCGCCCCCAAACACACACACACACACAGCGTTCGGGTTTCAGGATAAACGAGGTGGCCACTCTCTTTGGCTTCTGGCACGTTCCCCTGGGGCTGCCTGAGTCGGAAGCGACTGGAAAATCCTCGGACAGAACGTCAAGTGGGACATTGGACGCTCGAAGGGACGGGGCGGGAACCGCCAACACGACACCCTGGCCGTGTCTCCTCGCCTCCGTGGTTCCCTTTATGGGTGGGGAGGGGGCTCGGGCACGCGCCCCGCTCCCCGAGGCCTGCGCCCGCCTCCCGTGGTCCCTGAACCTGAACCCTGGGTCGGGATCCTGGTTACCAAGGAAATGGAAACTGGGGCAGAAATACAGGCGGCGCTCGCCGGCAGAATCCTAACGGAAGCAGAGGGATCGCCCACAAAGGACCCCCCACGCGCAGGGGCTCGGGTTTGACTGCTTTGGGGAGTCACCCTTGCTGTGATATTAATTGCTTCAATACCATTTTGAAACAGACACAAACCTTCGTTAGAATTGATGAGGCAAGCCTTAGAATGAACGGAACTCTCTCTCTCTCTCTCTCTCTCTCTCTCTCTCTCTCTCTCTCTCTCTTTCTCACACACACACACACACACACACACGCCCGCTTTAATTAAGCAGCGGAAACGCCAGGCTACTTGGTAAAGGAATGAATGGGAAACGGCCCGCGGATTTGCCAGTCCGATGCCTGTGACCACCTCCCCGGCAGGAGCTGGTTCTGGGAGTTTTTTGCAGGAACAGCCACAAGGTGGTCTCGGCAGAAATGCCTCCCCGCGGGCTGCGCCCCCCGCGGTTTCCGGGGGGGGGGGGGGGGGGGAGCCGGGCCAGGGGTTGGTGGTTTCGTGGCGGCCTTGCCCGCCTGCGGGGAGTGTGGGCACGCGGCCTGGCTCAGGCAAGCGGGCCCTGCCATCCTGAGCGGCACACAGCGAGGTGGGTGAGAGGAAGGAAGGAAAGAGAGGGGAGCACGCGTGGGCCCGCCTGGCAGGATCCTGTCACGTTTTTGCTGACATCGGTGGACGGAGGAAAGGCCGCCTGCTAACCTGACTGCCTCAGGCCTGGCCTGCTAACTTGGCAGCCTCGCAAACGCAAGACCTAATCTAGCTGCCAAGCGGGGACTCAGAGGAAAAGCCTTTAATTAAAGGGCAGTTCAGGGCCGAGACCGGTGTGGCTCAGTGGATAGAGCGTCGGCCTGCGGACTGAAGCTGTCTCAGGTTGGATTCCGGTCAGGGGCATGTACCTTGGTGGTGGGCACGTCCCCAGTAGGGGGTGTGCAGGAGGAGGCAGCTGATCGATGTCTCTCTCTCATCGATGTTTCTGAATCTCTATCCCTCTCCCTTCCTCTCTATAAAAAAATCAATAAAATATATTTAAAAAAAAAAAAAAAAGAGAGAGAGAGCAGTGGAGGGAGGGAAAGCCATGTTCTGGGCCAGCCTCCTCCCGGACAAAGATCAGCTTGGATCTTTCCGAGCCCACGGTCCTTTTGCAGCTGATAAGGCACCTGTGCAATGTCGGGGTAACTAGTAACCTCCCTCTTTCCAGACCCCTCGGGGCACAGCCAGGGTCCTCGGGGCGCAGACCCCACGTTCCCCTCCCTGTTATTGTTACCGTGTCCATTGCTGGCTGTTAACCTAACCTGCATCCCCCATGTCACAGAAGCACGTGTCTATCACTTTACTTTTTATCCAATCCCAGAGTTCCCCCCTTGCCCCTCTTTGCTTTCTCCCATCCCCCTAATCTGTCATCAATGGATTTCATGTAGCCCATTCGCCTCTTTTGCTTATCAATAATAATAAAAGCACGATATGCTAACTAGACCAAACGGCCAAACGACTTTCCAGACGTCATTCCGGATGTACTTCCAGACAAAGCTGCGGCAGTGGGGGGCCGAGGCAGAGGCGGTTAGGGGCCACCAGGCAGGCAGGTAGAATGGTTAGGGGTAATCAGGCAGGCAGGTGAGTGGTTAGAGGTCATCAGGCAGGCAGAGTAGTTAGAGGCAATCAGGCAGGCAAGCAGAGTGGTTAGGGGCGATCAGGCAGGCAGGTGAGCGGTTAGGAGCCAGCGGTCCCAGATTGCAAGAGGGATGTCGCAATGCTGGTTTAGGCCTGATCCCCCAGGGATCCCAGCCATTGGACATCCTCCAAAAGGCCCCGGATTACAAGATGGTGCAGTCCGAGCTGAGAAAGCTCTCCCCACCCCACCTCACCCCACCAGAGTGCATGAATTTCTAGTAATGTGTAAAACAAGGTGAAAACCCGCCATTCTGCAGAGCATGGTCTCAGGACACTGAGGTTCTGCTTCCCGGCAATTGTTGACAGTTTGGCCCAAATACACCCGCAAAGAATTCTTGGCGGGTTCGCATGTCCTTTTACCTTAACACATGCGAACCCTGCAGTGCTCAGTGTCGACAGGGGGATTGCCCGCGACAACTCTGAAACGGCCCCGGGACCCGGCCGGCCACCGTGGAATGGACCCTTGACTGTTTTGGTAACAGCACGAGACAGGGGAGGCCAGACCGAGGCACGACACACGCCCGGCCGCAGCCCGGAGCCACTTCAGGGATGCTGGAGGCAGAGCAGCCTCCCGTGCAGCTGCCGACCGCTCCCCCCCCCCCCGGGGACCACTGGGGCACCCCGCGCTGCAACCTCGGGCCGTGGCTGGAAATGGAATTGATCGGCTGACTGTGCTGCTAGGAGTCTGGGAGGTGGAGGGCAGCCGCACAGAAAAGCGGGAAATAAACGCTGAGAAAGCGCAGTGTTCGGTGGTGCTGGCAGGTAAACCATGGCTGTGGAAGCGGCGACCAGGGGTCCGGGCTGCCTGGCACGCCTGGAGCCCGTTCAGCAGAGACAGGGTGGAGTCATACCTCCTGCCGGCAGCGTGGCAGAGCGACAGGTCACCCACAAGCATCTGCTCGGCCCCTCCCTCTCCCCAAGCCGGCAGCTTAGGTTGGGGAGGAGGACCAGGAGGACAAGGATGACACGGGGAAGCAGGCAAACGGGTTCATCAAATGGGCAGTTTACGGGTGATGGGAGCTGGAGATTGGCAAAAGCCTGTGGGTGTGCAAAGGCTGGGGGTCTTCAAAGGCTGGAGGTTGGCAAAGGCCTGTGGGTGTGCAGAGGCTGGGGGTCTTCAAAGGCTGGAGGTTGGCAAAGGCCTGTGGGTGTGCAGAGGCTGGGGGTCTTCCAAGGGCTGGCGGCTCTGGTCTCTGCCACAGGTTGTCAATCTTCCATGATGACAGGCAGGTCCCGGTGGGGAGGAGGGGCCTCATGTCCAGGTGAGTTCCCAGGTCCCACCGGCCATTCCCAGCCAGGGGAGAACGGGCTTTTAATCAAAACCACGCCATCTCGGCTAACGGAGCTTGATGACCGTTTCTTACCGTCCTCGCTGGTCCCCAATAGTCTACACTGAGTGGCCAGATGATGATGATCTCTGAACGCATAATAATCTGGCTACTCCGTGTATATTCTATATAATAAAAGGTTAATGTGCAAATTGTCCCCTCCACCAGGAATTTGATCAGCAGATAGGCTGGCCAACCGCCCATATCCCCTCCCCCTGGCCAGGCTGGCTGGCCCCCACCCATGCACCATTTCATGCACCGGGTCTCTAATATATAAATATATACATATACATAACATATATATATAAACAAACACACACACTGAGTGGCCAGATTATTATGCGTTCAGAGATCATCATCATCTGGCCGCTCCGTGTATTTCTGCCGCCATCATAGGGAAGCAGCACATTTCTCTTTTCAGAATGAGTTTAACTTCGCTTCTCGGCTTCCTATAAGCCAATCAATGATTTGAAAAACACCCAGACCCTTTGAGACAGAGCGGATTTAAACTGTTTCATGATTCATGTTGAGCTTACTGTGTAAATTGCTGTCAGCAGCTGCAGGGCAAGGCAAGTGTTGGATCCCTCCTCCCCCTCCCCCAAGGATGTAGGTGGGTCTGGGGGTTTGGGGTTTTGGGGGGGGCGGGTTGCTGGGGCCTGGGGCTCTGCAGCCAGGGGCCAGGCGGTGACACGTGCGGGAAGAGGAACGGGATTTCAGATGCGGCCTTCGCCGTTCACCGTAAAAAAAGGGATGCGGAGGGTGATTCTGCCAGAGGCGCGCCTCTAACATTCTTTTGTGTCTAATAAATCGCTTGTCGTGGAGTCTGAAGAGCTGCGGGAAGCGAAAACGCGCCAGCATGTCAGCGAGGTGCATGCACATGCCGGACACTGCCTTTGTCCATGCGTTGAGTCGAAATGGGAGATTCGGGCCCTGGCCGGGTGGGTCAGTGGTTAGAGCGCCGCCTGGCGGAGGGAAGGGTCCCGGGTTTGATTCCCGGTGAAGGGCACGTACCTCTGTTTCAGGTTCAATCTCCGGCCCTGGTTGGGCACAGGCAAAGAGGAAACAAGCTGATGTATCTCTTTCTTTCTTTTAATATATTTTTATTGATTTCAGAGAGAAAGGGAGAGGGGGAGGGAGAATAGAAACATCAATGACAGAGAATTGTTGACTGGCTGCCTCCGGCACACCGCCTACTGAGGATGGAGCCTGCAACCTGGGCAGGTGCCCTTGGCTGGAATTGAGACTGGGATCCTTCTGTCCGCAGGCCGACGCTCTATCCACTGAGCCAAACCAGCTAGAGGTGCATCTCTTTCACAGTAATGTTTCTCTCTCTCTCCTCTCTCTCTCTCCTCTCTCTCTCTCTCCCCCCCTCCCTCCCTCTCTCATAGATGCTTCTTTCTCCTCCTCCTCCCTCCCTTCCACTCTCTCTCTAAAGATCAGTGGCAGAAATATCCTCATTATAAGGGTTAAAAACAAACCAACAAGAATACAACAGCAAAACAAAACACAGAATCCAACAAAAACACAACATGGGTGATCCCTGGCTCGCTACCCTTAGCTTCTGGGGCCAGGGATGGACGGTTCTCTCTCTCTTTGTTCAGAAAAACGAGCTTTGGCCTCACGGGGTGCAGGAGGGGGGTCCCGAGCATGGGCCCAGGTGCCAGGGCAGCGTGGCCTGGGGCTGAGAGAGCCATCCGCCTTTGCTGGCTGCTCCCTGCTGCATCGTCCCATCGCCCCGCCTTCCAAAGCTCCTGCGGCTTCCCCCCACCCTCACCCCACCCCCCGTGTCAGAGGGTGGGAGCCACCGCCTCACAGGGCCCTCGGGGTGCTGGGCTGGACGGTGCCAGGCCGGGCCAGGTGGGTGGGTGGCCTGGACATCTCGCCACCCACTCCCCCCCCACAGCGGTGCCAGTCTAGGTCACAGGGGCTGGCTGGCTTTCGCCGTCGTTTTTCTTCTCTTGGTTTGTGGTGCCTTGGAGGAAAAGAGGGTGCCATTCGGTCCCCGGGGAAACACAACACGGCGTTTCTCTGAGACTGCCTGTCCTCGCAGACTGGAGGCCCAGGGGCTGGCTCCTGTGGCCGGGGCCTTTCTTCTTTCAGCCCCTACCCCCCTGGTGGTCAGCGCCTGCCATTGCAAGCGATCGAATGCCCACGTGGTCGAAGTCCCAAAGGGACACTGGGCCTAGGAGGCTTTCCCATATGTAGACGGGTGTCAGGCTGGCTGTTAGGGTGTGAGGTGGTAACCACTGGGTGTGAGTATTTTTGCTCCTTAGAACTGGGAGGCCAGCCAGGACCCATTTCTGTGGCCACAGAGAGGGCACCTGCCTGTTATTCAGGGACGGGCTTTTAAAGATACAAACTGTCTATAGACCCACCTGGAAAAATAACTTTTAAAGTTAAAAGCAGCCGAAACCGGTGTGGCTCAGTGGATAGAGCGTCGGCCTGCAGACTGAAAAGTCCCAGGTTTGATTCCGGTCAAGGGCAGGTACCTTGGTTGCGGGCACATCCCCAATAGGGGGTGTGCAGGAGGCAGCTGATGGATGTTTCTCTCTCGTCGATGTTTCTAACTCTCTCTCTCTCTCTCTCTCTCTCTCTCTCTCCCCCTTCCTCTCTGTAAAAAAATCAATAAAATATATTTTAAAAAATAAATTTAAAAGTATAGTTAAAAACAGGGAATGTTTATTGTCAGGGTCTGTCCTCAAGGTCTTATGAATGAGACTAATTTTGCTCTCAGCTCTTGGTCCATGCCCATGTGGGGACGATCGTATGTGAGCTGTGACTCTGCCCCGTGGCCTGAAACAAGTCCATGCAGAGGTGCCCAGTGTCCGGTGAACACGTGGGACGAGGGGGGCGAGGGCGAGGAGACCTGGGGGGGTTCTGAGCTTGGTGCTCGCTCTCAGAGGCACCCAGCAAATTCTGGGCCAGGTCTCCTCACAGACAGCGGCTCAGCCTGCGGCTTCCCCAGCGACACCCTTTCCCAGGCAAGTCTGGGACGGCAGCTGGGGGGCTGGGGGCGCCGAGTCTGTGCCAGGCCCCTGGAGGAGCCGAAGCGCCCGCCGTGTGGGCCGCCTTGGGGATCGCGCACCCCGAGGCTGGCGTTCCGGGTCCCGGGGGCTCCATTCCGCGTTAAGTTGTTTTTCTGGGCGGATGTTGTTTTCCAGTTGGAGTCTCAGATGCTGGGTCCCTGGTCCCCACTGTGAACAGAGCCTCGCCTGCCACCCCATCTCTGAGGCGCCGAATTCTTCTCTGAGGACCAGGCTTGGGGGTGAGGCCTCGGAGGGGCTCCCGGGTGGCGGGGGGCCTGCAGGTGGCTCGCCCGGCTCCTCTGCTCGCTGCGTGCCCATAGGCCGCCGATAGTGGCCCGGCTCTCGTCACTCTGCTTGGCCCGGTGATGCCAGCCGTTCCGGGTTCAGAGCCCACGTGGTGCGTGCTTTCTGGGCACCGCGGGGAGACCCAGAGGCTGCTCTGCTCCAGTGGAGCTGCCGTGGGGCGCCAGCAGCAAACACACACACAGGCAGGCCCGGGGGGCGTGCTGGGCACAGAAGACAGCGGCAGAGGCTGGCATCGGGAGGGGGGCCGTGGCTGCTGGGGCTGCGGGTTAACCACATCTCCCGCTCGGGCTGACTGTCCAGGCCGGTGTCTCCCGGGACCTGAGACGGTGAAAAGCCAACCACGTTATTAGGCAACGCACTTGTGGTACAAAGAATGCCATTTGGTACGTTGCCTCTGAGCTAGGAGGTCCCTTAAAATCTCTATCTATCTATCTATCTATCTATCTATCTATCTATCTATCTATGTGTGTGTGTATAGATAGATAGATAGAGATATAGAGATAGAGATAGAGATAGAGATAGAGATAGAGATAGATAGATATAGATGATATATAGACATACACATAGACATAGACATAAACATATAGATAGATAGGTAGATAGATAGATATAGATATAGATATAGACATAGACATAGACATAGACATAGACATAGACATAGACATAGACATATAATTATAGGTATAGATAGATATAGGTATAGATATAGATATAGATATAGATATAGATATAGAAATAGACATAGACATAGAGATATAATTATAGATATAGATAGATATAGACATAGATATAGATATAGACATAGACATAAACATATAGATAGGTAGATAGTATAGATATAGACATAGACATAGACATAGACATAGACATAGACATAGACCTAGACATAGACATAGACAGATAGATAATGATTTCAGAGAGAAGAAAGGAGAGGGAGAGAAACATCAAAGATGAGAGAGAATCACAGATGGGCTGCCTCCTGCATGCCCCTCCCTGGGGACGGAGCCCGAAACCTGGGCCTGTGCCCTGACCGGGAATCGAACTGTGACCTCCTGGCTCTTAGATCGCCTCTCAACCCCGGAGCCACGCCGGCCGGGCTGTGACCAATGACCTCAGCAGCCCATCAGTGACAGCTGAGTGCGCAGGAACAGGTCTGCGTACACACCAGCCCGGTGACCGCCTTCACTCCTGTCCCTTCCGTGTGAGCCTCCGGGAGGGGGGACGGGGCGAGCCTCCAGGGAGAGGCCCAGGGGTTTGACAAGGCGTCAGGACCCACAAACCCGGCTCCGCTGGGTTCTCACAAACCGCGTCTACCGCCCCCCGTCTGTGTGCGGGGACGCGACACCTGGGACGCGGGCCGCCCACAGCCACCGGGGCGAGCAGCTGCTGAGCACGTCTGTCCGGTCCCCATCTCCGAGGGGCTTTGGGGGGGAAGCCTGGGAGGCTGGGGGGCTGGGGGCGCCGTGTCTGTGCCAGACGCTGGGGGAGCTGCAGCGACTGCCGCGTGGGCGCCTTGGGGGTCACAGCCATGTGACACAGGCGGAGCCTCTACTGAAACTTTCAGACCGGGACTCCGTGCCCGCCGGGCCTGGCGTGTGCAATGCCCGGCATCGGCTCCAGGGGCAACGTGAGGGCGCTCTGCCAACTTGGATGTGGGCATCACAGAACATCGGGGCCCAGTGGCAGGGGGTGCCCGGGACGTGGCCGGGTGCGAGGAGGGATGTCTGGCTGGAGGCGCTGGCAGGAAGTCGCTGCGTGTGGAGGTGAGAGGACCCTGTCCCTGAAGGGGGGTCCACGGTGAGTCTCTGTCACTCGGGCTTCAGACACAGTAACAAGAGGACTTTCACCTCTGGGGGGGGGAGGGTAGGTCGGTGCAAGGAGACATGGTGTCGGGCCAGGGATTGGACCGGTGCCAGCCGCCAGCTGTCATACAAAGTCACGGTGTTGGTTGCGGTGCATCACGGAGGGGCCTCAATAACAGCTAAGATGCGTTTGCCTTGTCTAGTCTTAAAGGCGCCATCCCATCTCAGAACAGCGGTCGGCAAACGCATTTGTCAGCAGCGTGGTGAGCTGCATGTGGCTCTCGAGCTGCAGTTTGCCGACCACTGTCTTAGAAAATACCGTGTTTTCTGGCGTATAAGACGACTTTTTAACCCGGGAAAATCTTCTCAAAAGTTGGGGGTCATCTTATATGCCAGGTGTCGTCTTATAGGCCGAGTATATCCCAAACTCTATATTTTAACTGGAAAAGTTGGGGGTCGTCTTATATGCCCAGTCACTTAATACGCTGGAAAATAAGGTACAAACATCCGGTGAGAAATCTTAATAATAAAGAGCGAATATGCTCATTAGACTGAACAGCCAAACAACCTTCCAGACATCCTTCCAGACGACCTTCCGGATGAAGCAGAGGCTGTGAATTTCGTGCATCGGGCCTCCAGTGTGAAATAAGGAAATGGTAACCATCCTCAAAAATGCTCTCAATTCTCTTTAACCGGCCCCTCAGAAACATCTGGATGCGACTGGAAGAGCAAGAATCTAGGGTTTCCCTTTCATCCGCCTTAGTTTCCGCACGCGGCTGATGTATGTTCCCGGGACAAGGGCACGCTGTTCCAGAGGACTTCCGCTCCATCATGCAGCTCTCCGCTCTGAGAGAAACACGGGCATCGTGTTCCCGTCTCCAAATGTCAAACTCGATCCCCTTTATCTGCATCTGAAAGGAGAGAATTACAAAATCCCTCCAGGGCTGTGCCGGAGAACAGGAGCTTGCAAATGTCAGTGGGAATTCCTGGAGACGGTTTGATGTGGAACTGGGGGAACGCAGATGCATCAGGGACCCCCCCCCCCATAAAACAGCTTAAAAAGAAAGAAAAAGGCCTCCAGGCTCTGGAGTTCAGAAGCTGCCGGAGAAATCATGAATGTGGAAAAGGGCTTTACTGGTTTTATTAAGACTTTCTGAAACGGAGCGCAGGAATCAACATTCCCCCCGAGAACAAACTACCTCTGAAGAGGAAGTCTCCGCCCGGCCGGCGCGGGGCTCAGTGGTGGAGCTCCGACCTAGGAACCAGGAGATCCGGGTTCGATTCCCGGTCAAGGGCCCAGGCCTGGGTTGCAGGCTCCATCCCCAGTGTGGGGCGTTCAAGAGGCAGCTGATCCGTGATTCTCTCATCATGGATGTTTCTCTCTCTCTCTCCCTCTCCCTTCCTCTCTGAAATCAATATACCCCGTTTCCCCAAAAGTCAGACCTCCCCCCAAAATAAGACCTACTTCCAGTTTTGCCTCTCGCTGTCATAGAAGGCAGCCCCCTGAAAATAAGACCTCCCTGATCATAAGGCCTCCCGCTATTATAAGGCCCCCCCTGAAGCTACCGTCAGGCGTCTGACTCCTGATTTAAAGAGACCTCGCCCTGCCTGAACAGCTCCGGCTGCGCTGCGGCCCATCCGTGAGCTGGTTTGTGATGACAACGACTACCGGACCGCAGATAGGTCATACATTTCCTTTTTTTTTTTTTTTGGTTCAACAATAAATGTGTCCCGTCTTCTTCTTCATGGAAAAAATAAGACATCCCCTGAAAATAAGACCTAGCGCCTCTTTGGGAGCAACAATTAATAGAAGACACTGTCTTATTTTCGGGGAATCAGGATATATATATATATATTTTTTTTTTTTAAGAGGAAGCTTCTATTATCCAGGCAACCTGTGCCCGTGAACCACGGCACGGCTATACCACGCCACCGCTGTGTCCGCGAATGCGGCAAGGAGGCGGGAAGAGAGGAAATGAGATGCCCCGGCCTCGGTGCCCAGGTTGCGCTCCGGACAAAATGGTGAGCGGGCCCTAACGCCTAGCTGAGTCCTTCCCCCTGGAGTCGGCGGTTTCTCCCTCTTCCTCGAAGCCCAGCCCTGGGGCTCGCTCCCCGCTCCCGGCCGGCCTGGCCGCCACGCCTTTCCGTGAGAAAACGCGGCCGCGCAATCGAGGAAAGCACATCCCTGGGTGGAGAGCAGGACGGAGCTCGGTGTTTGGCAGGAGAGCGCTGCTTAACATGCTGAGCCCATTTCCCCGAGGAAGCCTGCGTGGCGGGAGGGCATTTATCCGAAAGCAAACAATGGCCGGTGCCAGGAGGCCTGATGGATTTCTGCGCCGCCTCTGCCTTTTGAACAAAAGCCACCGCCGCTCCGCCTCCCGGCCGCGGGGACCTGAGGCTGTGTGGTCGGATTGGAAGCGCCTGGCTGCACAGGGGGATTTTGTGCCCAGTAATTCCGGCCCCTGGGGAGGGTTGGGGGGGGGTGGCGGTGGGGGGGCTGGCGGGGATCTCTGCCTCCAGCCAGCGAGCTCCTGGGAGGCTGGCCTTCGCGCATCCGATGCAGCTGAGCGAGCGCTCCTCGGCCTCTGGATTAAGCGCGCCCTCCTGTCCGTCCGTCGCCGCCAGAGCCCGCCACCTGCATTTTCAAGCCACCGCCCGGCCTCAGCCCGGCCCCGCTGTCGCTTTTCTGTTGTTTTGCTTTCTAATTCGGCCGTTTTTGCTAAGCACTTCGAGATCTACCTCCGAGGGTTCGGTGTCGTAGACCCGATCAGGGTGGCCAGAGGGTTCCCACACCTGACTTTGTTCGGGAAAGAGGGTCACGTCCCTCAGGGAGTGCCACCCACATCTGTCCACGACCCCAGACAGACAGACAAAAACGAAGGGATAGGAAGTGATGGAAGCGCCCACGCCTGGATGGTGGGGACGGTCTCACGGGTGTTTGCATGTGAGCCCAAACTCACACACGTTAAATATTCCCGGTTCTGTGTATGTCGGCTGCTCACGTTAACGGAGTCGGGCATGTGATGGTATGACCACTAATTGCAGCCGCAGCAGCAGCGAGAGGAGAAAGTCTGGAAGAGAAGCGGAATTTCCGCACGCTCCACGGATGAACGTGTCTGCAATTCAATGGGATAAAACAATGTTCGCCAGTAGTCATTGTAATCGTCATTTTAGTTAACCTTCCCCCCGCCCTTCCCCCAACAATACAGCAGGGAACCACCGTCCATATATACGTGGACTCTTCTCATCTTTATAAATGTATGCATGTCATTTCAATCCTGAACACCATCCTAAACAGATGACATGAACTTACAGGATTGATAGCAGCTGTCAAAGTATATTCTCTCCTTATGATTTTTCTCTTTTTTTTAAAGATATTCTATTGATGCTTTTACAGAGAGGAAGGGAGAAGGATAGAGAGTTAGAAACATCAAGGAGAGGGAAACATCGATCAGCTGCCTCCTGCACACCTCCCACTGGGGATGTGTCCGAAACCAAGGTACGTGCCCTTGACCGGAATGGAACCTGGGACCCTTCAGTCCGCAGGCTGACACTCTATCCACTGAGCCACAGGGCTCCTTATGGTTTTCTTAACCTTTTTTTCTCTGCCTGGCTTTTTACAACAATACAGGATGGGAAACCTGTGACTCACAAACCTGTGTGAATTGCCTGTATGTTGTTGGGGAGACCGTAGGCTATTGGTACTTACCTTTGGGGGTGGTCCAAAGTTATCCTCGGAATTTCGACAGCACTGGGGTGAGCGCCCCCCCTCGCCCCGAGTTGTTCGTGGGTCAACCATATGTATGTCCATAGAGTCTCCCCAATGAGCATTCAGGGAGAAAGAGAGGACACCCAGAGTGTGTGTGTGTGTGTGTGTGTGTGTGCGTGTGTAGAGTTGGTCAGCACATGGGAATGGAAGCAGCCCTTCCAGGTGGGGGATGAGTGAGAAAGAGGAAGTGGGTGGCGATGGAGCCACAGCGATGGCCGGTCTGAGCCCTTCCGGTCAATCCCATGCCATCCGTCCCTCCATCCCCAGCGTTTCCTGTGGGGCTGAGGAGGGGGCAGGAGGGGCGAGGCAGAGAGACTCCTGGAGAGGCTGGGGCTGTGGACCGCCAGGGGCCGTGGAGTCGAGGGTCAGTTTACCCCGCAGACACCCCAAACCCAGCTCATCACCTCCATACCACCCCGCTCCCGACAAACCTCTATCCACGTGCACCCATCCGTCCTCTCCAACCTGACATCGTCTTCCGGGCTGACTCAGAGCGATGTCGGGGAGCTTGGGCCACAGGGCGCCTTGAGAGTCATTCAGCGCAGCCCCACCGTGGCCTCGCTGGCACCCCGCTGTTTCAGAAACCCTGCTGTCACACCGCCACGCAGGAGGGGCCCGCTGTTTGCTGAGGACAAACAGTCTCTCTGCCACCAGCAGCCCTTCGCTCTGCCTCGGGGGAAGGTCTGTTTTATTGACAACGGCTCCTGGGGGAACCCCGGGCTGTGCGGGGGGAGGAGGGGAGATGGATGCTGGAGTTTGCAGGGCGCGGACCCCCAGCAGAGTGATGGACTTCTGCCCGGGGATTCAAGGTCGCCTCAAGGTCGTTTGTGAACTCAACCAGCAGGTCAGTTGTCAGATCTGCGCTGCTGTTTCCGGCTCCGGGGATGTTCTGCTGGGCGTCCGGCTTGGTTTCCTGCCTTTGTCCCACCGGCCGCCTGGGGCAGGGGGGGGGTGCCAGGGGCTCTTCAGAGGCCGCCAGCTGACCCGGCGCATCCCGGTTCCAGCTCGAAGGCCAAAAGCAGCAGGAACACGGGACCCGATTCCTGCTCCCCCCCTCCACCCCCCGCCGCCCCCCCTGCCAGTTCTCCTTCAACATATCCCCCAAAGGAACCTGTCACTGGGATGTTGGCGTCCCTCCCACCCCCTCCCCCTTGTTATTCGGAAAACTTAAAATTGTCCTCCTGTTTGTTAATGTTATCTGTGGTCTTATACGCGCCATATAATCCAGGGAAGGATTGGGATCGACATCCACGGATTCGGTTAATTCGGTCCCGCTTCGTCTCGGGTTGACGTTTTCCAGTTTGGACACGTACAGGAGTGGCGTTAGCGCGGAGATGGGAACGGGTGGTGGTGACTGCGGGGGAGGCAGGAGGCGAGGCTGCAGGGCACAGAGAGAAGAGGTGGGAATGAGCGAGAGTCCCCCCCCTCGCCCCCCGCCTGGGGGTGCCACAAAAAGTCCCAAACCTGCCTCGACACACAGAGCCCAGAGGGGACCGGATGGGGCAGGACCCTGGTCAGCGGCGGAGGGAACCAGATCTCCAGGCAGATGCCCCCCACCAGGCCAGTGCTTAGGAGGGCAGGGGGGGGGTGCAGAGACAGGGTGCAGGGTGGGTGACAGGGACGTGAATCCAGAAGACGATTGAGCTCAGCACACGGGCCAGACCCCGCCCCGACCTGGGGCCCCAGGAATTGCGCTCCCCTGTCCACTTGGCACTGCGGTGTCTTCTGGGTGCTTAGCAGTGAGATCTCAGCTGCTGCCGGGTTAGAGGAATTTCTCCAAAGTCCTTCTCTCTTTTTCTCCCTCTATTTTCTTATGAGCAGGTTTGTTGTCTTTCGTCTTCTAAAACCCACATTTGCTAACACCCCCCACACCCCAGGGATTTGTGGCGGGAAGGGGAGGAGACCAGGCCGTCTGACTGCTCTCACCTGGAGACTGACATCTATTTAATTGGGAGAGAAAATGAGGTTTGAGTTCTTTTAATTAACTGCCTGGAATTCAATTAAACCCCCTCGCAACAGCCGCAATCACCCCTCGCTCGCGTTTAGTCTGCGTTGAGTCTGGCTGGGTACCGCACCGGCTTGATGAGGTGGGTTTGATTGCTCCCAGGATCGAGGCTCCTGACGCCTGAGCAACTTAACCACCGCGCTAACGGGATGTATCCCTGAAATCGCTCGGGAGTTTCCTGGCGGGATTAAAAGATAGATGGCAACTCGGATCTTTCGGGAAAGAAGCAAAGCTATTGTAAGAAAGTCAAGTGAGACCTTGGTTGTTTTAAATATGTTTTAAAACATATATATATATAATTTTTTTAATTGATTTCAGAGAGGAAGAAAAAGAGGGGGAGAGAGAGAAACATCCATGATGAGAGAGAATCATGGATCGGTTGCTTCCTGCACGCCCCCCACGGGGAACCAAGTCCGCAACCCGGGCCTGCACCCTGACCGGGAATTGAACCGTGACCTCCTGGTTCCTAGGTCGACGTTCAACCCCTGAGCCACGCCGGCTGGGCAAGTTTTTCCTTTTTTAAAGAATATATTTAGGAAGAGATAGAATATAGTGAGGCATAATGAGAATCTTTTGTAGGGTGTTGGGGGTGATTTTACTGGAGGGAAGGTCAGGGCTTGACCGGAGGGAGACCCCATACCAGGCGTTCCAGCCTGGGGATTCCCCAAGCCCAGCGGGCAGACCCAGGGCTGCTCATTGGACACTTGAAAGGAGGTTGTCATGGGAACGTCCTGAGAAGATGCAGATGTGGGATGCTCCTATTTGTGATCCTCCTCCAACCACGAGATTCTGAGATCACGTCGTCAGCTCACTGGCGGCTCGAACAATCGACTGCGTTAGGAGATTCCACCTGCCTTTCCCTATTTATTTTATTTTATTTTTTTAGAGAGAGACTGGAAGGGAGAGGGAAGACAGAGAAACATTGATGTGAGAGAGAGACACATGGATTGGTTGCCTCCCCCATACACCCCGACCAGGGCCGGGGATCGAGCCTGCAACCCAGGGACGTGCCCTTGACCGGAATGGAACCCGGGACCCTTTGGTCTGCAGGTGGATGCTCACATCGGCCAGGGCCCACCTGCCTTCCTCCTCTTCCACGGGCGGTCCCTCTGAGCCGCTCGCTGCCATGGAGACGTGGCCAGTAACACGAAAGCGGGCCGCACTCGCCGAACAGGGGAACTGCTTTGTTTTGCTCCGCGGACACCCTGCACCGTGACAGGCCCGAGAGGCAGACCCGAGACTTCTCCTTGGTGATCCCTCTACCCCTGACCCCGAGCAGGGAGCAGCCGGGACACCAGCCTCTCCCCGCCTCACCTGGGTGCTGGGTGCTCAGCAACGGCAGGAAGGGGAGGCAGGTGTCAGGTCCAGCCCTAACCGGTGCGGCTCAGTGGATAGAGTGTCAGCCTGGGGACTGAAGGGTCCCAGGTTCGATTCCGGTCAGGAGCATGTATCTTGATTGCGGGCACATCCCCAGTGGGGGGCGTGCAGGAGGCGGCTGATGGATGTCTCTCTCTCTCATCAATGTTTCTAACTCTCTATCCCTCTCCCTTCCTCTCTGTAAAAAATCAATAAAATATATATTTTTTTAAAAAGAGTCAGGTCCAGCATTAGCCACTTTCGCTCAGTGGATAGAGCATCGGCCTGCAAACTGAAGGGTCCTGGGTTCGATTCCGATCAAGGGCATGTACCTTGGTGGCGGGCACATCCCCAGTGGGAGGTGTGCAGGAGGCAGCTGATCGATGTCTCTCTCTCATCCATGTTTCTAACTCTCTATCCCTCTCCCTTCCTCTCTGTTAAAAAAATCAATAAAATATTTTTTAAAAAATGAGTCAGGTCCAGCATTAGCCAGTTTGGATCAGTGGATAGAGCATCGGCCTGCCAACTGAAGGGTCCTGGGTTCGATTCCGGTCAAGGGCATGTATGCTGGTGGCAGGCACATCCCCAGTAGAAGGTGTGCAGGAGGCAGCTGATCGGTGTCTCTCATTGATGTTTCTAACTCTCTATCCCTCTCCCTTCCTCTCTGTAAAATATCCATATTTTTTTTTAAAAAAAAAGAGGTCCAGCAGTAGCCAGTTTGGCTCAGTGGATAGAGCATCGGCCTGCAAACTGAAGGGTCCCGGGTTCGATTCCGGCCAAGGGCATGTACCTTGGTTGCAGGCACATCCCCAATGGGAGGCGTGCAGGAGGCGGCTGATGGATGTCTCTGTCTCATCGATGTTTCCAACTCTCTATCCCTCTCCCTTCCTCTCTGTAAAAAACCAATAAAACATATTAAAAAAGTGTCAGGTTCCATTGCCCGTCGGAGGGGTCACTGCCGCCTCGCAGGGGTGACTTTGCAGACCACGCAGGGAAGGGCTCTGGACACGGGCTGGGCAGCGGCCTCGGAGCACGCGGCCCAGGACGGGGCGTCCCAGGAGGAGCCGCCGAAGACGGCTGCCCGGTCCCCCCAACCCCCCCGGGGAGCCAGCCCCCCGCATCCGCACGGATCCGCCCCGCGGAGCTCCGTGCAGCTGCCGGCGGACGGACGTGTGGGCCGGCGGCTACGTCCTTCTCCCCCAACTTTGTGCTTTGAATCGCATTACACCCGCGGAGGAGCGGCCGCGGCGGAACAGCCCAGCCTCCTCCTCCGGCGCGGCAGCCGCTTACATAACGGGGGGCGGGGGGCGGGGGAGGAGGCTGGGGGCGCCGGCGGCTGCACCCCCGGCTCTCGCAGCGCCTCCGCCGCGTCCCCGCGTGTCCTGTGTCTGCCCCGGGGCTCCCGCTCCTCCCGGGGACACCCCCGCGCCGGCCCTGGCTCTGCAGGGGGAGCAGCGCCTGGAGCTGGCGTGTGCCGTGTCCTCCTCACGCTGAGGCTGAGGGCAAGAAGCGCTGTCTTTTAATGCCTATTTATATGTTATGTATATATGTGTATTTATATGTGCATATGTTATTTTTAATGTTATTGATCTCAGAGAGGAAGGCAGAGGGAGAGAGAGACATCCCTACGGAGAGAGAACCCGGGAGCGGCTGCCTCCTGCGCGCCTGCGCCCTGACCGGGAATCGAACCCGGGCCTCCTGGTTCACAGGTGGACGCTCAGCCCCGGAGCCGCACGGGCCGGGCTACTGCTGTTTCTGTTTCGAACACGATTATGGGCGCCTTTATTCCATGGCGGGCGGATGGGGTCCACGCTGGCCTCTGCGGGGACCGCGGTGGGAAGGGGGGGCCTCAGGTCACTAACAGGAACCCTCCCTGCGTGCGGGGCTGGGGCAGCCACGCTCTGTGGGGGCGGCTGGCAGGCTGGCCGGTGTCCGGGCCACCTGTGCCCCCGCCGGGCGTTCCCGGGCCTCTGGTCCGAGCACATGCAGCCCTAGACCGGAGACGCTGCCTCCTGACGCCTCCCAACACAGCGCGCGCCCACGTGACGCAGGCACGCTCCGCACGTAACACGGCCGCGCCCTCTCACGTAACAGGCACATCCCCACGTGACACAGGCACGCTCCCTACGTAACGCAGCCGCACCCAG
>JAAGEH010002526.1:10275881-10348234 GCA_011751065.1 Lasiurus cinereus | reverse complement strand
ACGCCCTCTCACGTAACAGGCACATTCCCCACGTGACACAGGCACACCCCCCCACGTGACACAGGCACGCTCCCTACGTAACTCAGCCGCACCCAGCACGTACACAGGCGCGCCCCCACGTAATGCGGACGCGCCCCCCACATGACACAGCTGCGCTCCCCACGTGACACGGCCGCTCCTCCCACGCGACACAGCTGGGCTCCCCACGTGACACAGCCGCGCCCCCCACGTAACACGGCCACGCCCCCCACGTAACACAGGCACGCTTCCTCCGTAACAAGGCCGCGCCCCCCACGTGACACAGCTGGGCTCCCCACGTGACACAGCCGGGCCCCCACGTGACGGCCGCGCCCCTCACGTAAACAGCCAGTGGGAGGCAGACACTCCCGGCAGAGCTGAGGCTCCTCTCGGTGCCCGCGGGCCGGCCCCAGACTGGGGGCCACGGACGGTCCGTAGGGGGGGCCTGAGCGTTCGCTGCCAGCGCCCCGCGCCTTCCCTCAGGGCGCCGGCTGCCCGCGGACTCCGGGAGCAGTCAGGGGCCATGGCCAGGATTGCTCGAACCTTCCCTGGCGTGAAGGTGCGTGTGCGCGCGCTGGGGACAGGGGGAAGCGGTCGCTAATGAGCTGCTTCTAGAGGAACAGTAATTGCGAGAGAGGCTGTGTCTAGGCCCGTGGTCGGCAAACTGCGGCTCGCGAGCCACATGCGGCTCTTCGGCCCCTGGAGGGTGGCTCTTCCACAAAATGCCACGGCCTGGGCGAGGCCATGTTGAAGAACTGGCGTGAGAAGAAGTTTTTAAAAAATTTGGCTCCCAAAGGAAACTTTAATCGTGGTCCTGCTGATATGTGGCTCTGTGGACTATGAGTTTGCCGACCGCTGGTCTGGGCCAAAGACGACGACTCCTGGACGTTCCTACTCGCCGGACGTCGTCCGAGCCCCTCGCGTGGCAAACCCGACAGGGTTCTCCCGGGAGTCGCGGGCGTGTGGCCTCTGCACCCACGGTCAGGACGCGTGGAGGGGACGTGCCCTGCGCCGCTAACCCCGAGACTGTCCTTTCCTTTCCACAGCCCGCGGGAGCCAGGAAGGCTCGGCCCCCGGAGGATGGGCAGCAGCCCTGGGACCCCGCACCGCACGGACCCCAAAAGCAGACCGCGGTGGGAGCCCGGGCCCTGGCCCGCCGCCAGCTCCAGTGTAAGTGCCAACGGCTTTTCTACTCGAACCCCGTGTGCGTCTCTTTGAGTTGGGTTCCTCCTCATGGAGCCACAGAGTCTCATAAATGTTGCACGGCTGGCGGGGCTCAGTGTTTGAGCGTCGACCTGGGAACCAGGAGGTCACGGTTCGATTCCCCGTCGGGGCACGTGCCTGGGGTTGCAGGCTCAGTCCCCAGTAGGGGGCGTGCAGGAGGCAGGCAATTTATGATTCGCGCTCATCATCAATCCCTCTCTCCCCTCCTCTCTGAAATCAATCAAAATCTGTATTTACTAGAGGCCCGGTGCATGAAATTCATGCACGGGTAGGGTCCCTAGGCCTGGCTGGCGATCAGGGCTGATCTGTGGGGCAACCAGTGCGGCCATGGGGTTGGGGTTGGGGGTGGGGGTCTGCTGGCCACTCTCCTTGGCTGGCCTGGGCCTTGCAGGCCGGGAGCAGCTCCTGCATCGAGCGTCTGCCCCCTGGTGGTCGGTGCACATCATAGCGACCGGTCATTCCACTGGTGGTTCTGCCGTTCGGTCGATTTGCACATTGGGCTTTTATTATTAGGATATTTTTTTAAAAAGAAGAAACCCAGCCGAGACCGGTTTGGCTCAGTGGATAGAGCATCGGCCTGCGGACTGAAAGGTCCCAGGTTCCATTCCGGTCGGGGGCATGTACCTTGCTTGCGGCACATCTCCAGTGTGGGGTGTGCGGGAGGCGGCTGGCGGATGTCTCTCTCTCATCGATGTTTCTGACTTTCTATCTCTCTCCCTTCCTCTCTGTAAAAAATCAATAAAATATATTTTTTTAAAAAAAGAAGAAGAAAAAGAAGCCCAGGGTAGGGCTAAAATGCTGGGCACCAGATCTGGGAACACGCTGTCCAGAGAGATGCCCTCCATGAGGGTGACCTTGACCCCACCCACCTCTGCGAACCTTGGAGTCAGGGATGCTTCCCAGGGAGCGTGACGTCTGCACGTGGGTGTCTCCACGGGAGAGAGAAGTAGGACTCACGGGCCCCAGCCCCGCATGTAAGCGATGGTGGATGTGATAGAAAACGCTGGCCGTTTCATGAAGACCTTCTGGACGTTATTCATCCTCAGAGATGGCCCTCGCGCCGACCAGCCGGGCACAAAATAACGGAGAAAACACTCCTTTCCCCTTGAGAAAACGGAGACGTTCGGCACAGTAAATCCTGGTTATAAATAAGCCATAGACACGTCCCAGCGGGAAATACAAACCCAGAATCACATCCCCCTGTCAAAGCACGTCTCCGGCTGGATTTTAAAATTCATTATCGGCGCTGTTCCCTTAGCCGCGGCGCCGCCACCTGGCACACAGCCGCTCTGGACGGAGCGGAGCGAGGGGAGCCGGTGGATGGCTGGGAGTTAGACCGGAGACGGCACTTCCACGCTGCGCTCTCCAGGGAAGGTAGACCCGGTGGGGGAGGGTGTTCCGGGAGGCAGGAGTTTTCGAGGCCGGGGTCTGGAGACTTCGGCATAAGCGGCCTCACCCCCATTTTGCTCTGTAATGAAAGCGCTACACGTGTTAGTGGGAACTTTCTAAGCCACCAGCCCTCCCGAGGGGATCTGGGAATGTCCTCGGGCCTGAGAGTCACAGCTGCGCCAGTGGTTCCTTTTTATTTAATTAAAACTAATTAATTGTAATATATATTTTAAAGATCGGTTTCAGAGATGAAGGGGAGAGAGAGAGAGAGAGAGAAACATCAATGATGAGAGAGAATCAGGGATCGGCTGCCTCCAGCATGCCCCACACTGTGGATCCAGCCCACCACCCGGGCATGTGCCCTGACCAGGAATCAAACCGTGACCTCCTGGTTCATAGGTGGGTGCTCAACCACTGAGCCACACCGGCCGGGCAGGGGCCAATGGCTCTTCACACCCACATAGACCCTCCCCACTTGGTCATGAGGCACTTGCCTCAGAATGTAGGAGCCAGAGATTGGGGGGAGGGACTTCCTTTCTGGTTGGGAGGTAGCAAGTTTCAAGAGACTATTGTTTCTACCCTGATAACATGCCAGATAAGCCGAAAAAACATAGTTTTTATTTTTAAATCCACCTGAGTGCCAAGGACCGAAATAGAGTTAAATAAACCAAAATCTAGGAAGATGCTCCTTCCTTGGAGCTAGGACACACTGTCACGTAGGTGGACAGAGCGGGGAGCAATCCACCGTGGACAGGGGGGGGGGCCCAGGAGACACGAGTCGAATTTCTGACACATGTTGACTGTGTTCAGGCGGAGAGATAAGTGAGAAGACTTCGCACCCAGCCACCACGTGCGCCTGCACACACCAGCCGCTAAGGGCAAGCTTGGCACACTCACACACGGCCACGCCAACAAGGGTCAGGTGTGTGCGGGCCGAAAAACAACAAAAACTTCCGTTCCCATAGAAACGCAGGTTTATTTCCATGGAGACATGCCAAACACAAAGGGCTGAAGTAAATGAGTCATCGCGAACAAAATAAGAGAACATTTCAATAAAAATTAGTTCTTTTTCTTGAGCATTAACTTAACAGACACTGAATAACTGCACAAATTAATAAGCATAATGCAAATAAACCTCTTTTTCCTGTTCTCCGAAAGCGAAATATTTCCCGTTGTGCACTCCAAACCAGTCAGTCCAAGACTAAAGCCATGGCCATTGGCTGCTAAAATATTCGCCACTGGTGTTAGCGGAGAGAAACGGTGTGGCTGCGCCTAAGGCACGTAGTGCAATTATAATAATCAGTCATTAGCGAATGTAGATGGTTATTAATAGTGAAATATAATAGGACATGGTAAAAATTAAGTTAGAACATTTTTATTAAAACGTTTCTTACATACCGTTATATTGGCCGGGCCGCCAAAATATTCATTGTGGGCTGCATGCGGCCCGCGGGCCACGAGTTTGACATGCTTGCTCTAGGTCCCACTGAGCCCAGGTGGGGGCAGGCAGAGGGGGTGAGGTCACACCTGTGCAGAGACCTGGTTTGGGGCAGCACTGTGGAGGCGGAGAGGACACTAAGAGAACGTCATGCACACCTAGCAATACACCCCACAAATCAGGGGACATGGACCCCGTCTTTGCAAAAACACAGCACATCCAAGTGAACCGGAAGCAAAATAGAACATCTAAGCCGCCGTGACCTTCCTTCCAGATTGCCAGACGTGGGCTGGATCATGAGTATGGCCTGTGGGTTGTTTCTAAAATGTAAAACTCGACTGGATAGCAGTTAGGGATGGAAGATGATGTCCGTATTTCTCATAAAGCTGGGTGATGCCATGGACCACAGGGAATATGATGGGGCCCCAGGCCACCACACCCTGGCCAGTGGGGGGAGGGGACCCTCCGCACACCCCTTGGTCTGCGCCGTGTCCTCACCATCAGCATTGGCTTCTTCCAGGTGAATCCCGGACTCGGCCTTCGCTTCCTGTTTTGTCCCGTTTTTCTTGTTCCTTTTCTCTTGTGGTTCTACAGTTCTTGGTTAGGGTGTGCGCTCAAGCTCCGAGCTCACCGCTGACACTCACAACAGAGACCTGGGAGGGTCATGGCTGTGATGTGACAGGAAGTGCCTTTGGAATAAGGGGCCTGTGGGCGGGGGAGCCCAAGGGAGAAGCCAGCCACGCTGTGGTGACTCCGGTCTTTGTCCCGAACGTGAGGAGGAGGGCAGGCAGCACATGGCACAGGCCTGGGTGCTGTCACGTCTCTGGGCGCAGGGCTGTGGGAGGTGCCCAGGTACCAGAGGGCTCTTCAAAGTACATCGGGGTGGCCTTGGATGTCAGACTCTGCACCCCATGTCCTCCATCAGCATTTCCATGTCCCCCTCTCCAACGCCACACCAACTCCACATCAACCTCACTCCCACCCACACCAACCTCACTCCAAACCCTTCAACCCCACTCCCACCCCAATCCCACCCGCTCGCTGGACAGCCTTGTCTCTGGCTCCCTTTCCTGTCAGATACGTCAATTCCCATCCTTTTATCTTGCCACATAATTATTTTATCGATGAATATTTGATGACAGTTTGCAAGAAATCCATTTTCAAAAGCCCTTTTCAGAACATGCCTCGGAGTTTAATAATCTTAATGGGAGAACCTATTTTTAAACCGCGCGGCTCAGAGCCTTGTTATCAGGGAGGGTATTTGCTTATTTAGAATCACAGTTTCAGCAAGAAGTCTGGTGAAGGCCCTTGTGCCTTCTTCCTGAGCTGTGATAATTGCACTGTCTCAGGAAATTCGACAACGAAGTTCCAGTTTTAAATAATCCGGGAGCTGTAACTTTAGTCCTAGCGTCCATTTTTATCTCATGTTCTTATAAAGAACAACCATAAATGCTCTGTCCTCGCACCGATATAGAAATTGTTAGATAGAACATTTGCTATGGTGTTTGAAAGAGCTTCTGCCCATAAATAAAGAAATGTTGAAGAGTAAATTGTTCTTTTAATAGCGCAACCATTTCTTGAGGATGCAGTTAGTGAGATATAGTCGGTTGACTTGAGTACAGCGTCTCTTTTTATGACCACGTTGTGCAAAAGCTGTGACAAATTCTGAGGCAGATGTGGGTGGGGAGGGGAGGTAGAGTGGCCAGTGCATGGGGCAAGGGTGGGGGGCAGTTAGATGGGAAAAGGTGATGGTTGGGAGACCGCACTGGGTATGGACCCCGGCCTCCTGTTGCCACATTCCTGCCATCCTGGTCTCTGTCTTGGGATAATCAAGGCTCAGTGAGCGAACCTGACACCCCACAAGCTGCAGTCAATCAATAAGACTCAGGCCACTCAGGATGGTGGGCCCCCCAGACACCCACAGGCTCGGGCACCTCAGCTCCACAGGCTCCAGGCCCACGGGACCTGAATCTGCGTCCCGGGCCTGGATGAGCCTGCTTCCTGCAAACAGCCACGCGAGGAGGCGCCTGTGGGGCCGAGGATGACAGCTTAGGGTGCAGCCTGTGACCCCCCCCTTAGGGAGGGGGGCCCACGGTCTGGCCGGGAGCAGATACACTGAGACCCATCGGCCCCCCTTCTGGGTGTGCACCCCGAGAAGCTCCGTGCACACCTCCGCCGGGAGAGGGTGTGAGAAGGAGAGGCGGCCGGATCCCCAGGAAGGGCCCTGAGAGAGAAAAGCACGGGCCCAGCCTCGGAGCGGGACCCGGAGTCGCATTTACATAAACCAAGTTGACATCCAAGCTGCCATTTGCATATGAAACCTACTAGGCCTCGGCCTGCCTTCGGCTTCCAGAGCTGGAAGCAATGAAAACTTAATGAACACGTCAGGAGTGATCTCGAAGGCGAGATGGGTGTCTTGCCCGAATGAGCGATGATGATCGCAACAGAGGAATGAGATTTATCCCGAAGTCTGCATCCAAAGCCAAAGAACAGCCCTGGCTGGTGGGGCTCAGTGGATAGAGCGGCGGCCTTTGGACCAAAAGGTCCAAGTCGAGGGCGGGTACCACGGTCCGGGCTCCTCCCTGGCCCGGGCCCTGGCCGGGGTGCATGCAGGAGGCAACCAGTCACAGTATCTCTCTCACATCAGTGTTTCTCTCCCTCTCCCACTCTCTAAAATTTAACGGGAAAAAATATCCTTAGGTGAGGATTAACAACTACCAAAAAAACAGGCAAAATGACCAAAAAAAGGGGGGGGGGGGTGAGGAGGGATTGGTCAAGCAAGGGCCAGTAGTTTTGCCCGTTGCTAGGCACCCGGCCCTCCGCCCTGCAGATGCTCTGAACCTGGCCATCATTCTTGCCGGCTCACGCCTGTCCAGCTGCCTCCAACAGAACCAGGGGGGAAGGCAATACAGAACCTCATGTTCCCGGGAGGGGATCGCCTCGCGTTTACTTTGTTTTTCTGGCTTTTCTGTTACTTTGCATTCGGTGGGCGCCCTCCGCTTAGGTTGCTAGGACACAGCCAGCATCTCCCAGGAAGGGCACTGCGTTTCCCAGGGATGAATAATTCAGAGGCGATCCAGGCTGAAATGTTGGCATCGGGTTTCCTTCCTCAAATTGCCCACGTGGAACGCCGTGCCCTCGGGAGAGGATGCCCTTGATTCTCCTGCGACTTCTGCAGAGAATGTATGCATGGAAGGTCGCTCTAGATCAAGAGGCACAAACCCTTGGGGATTCATAATGGGGCCGACGGGGAAAAGATCTCCCTTAGCAAACCGGCTGCCCCCGGCGCACGGTCCCGTCTCAGTTGGCACTGAGTGATCAGAGCTACATCCCCCCGCTCGGGCCAGTTTGTGGGCTGGGCAGCTGGCAGATGCTGGGAAGGATGTGGGGGTGGAGCTGGTCTTTCTGCAGAAGCCACTGGCCATGAGGGTTGCTGAGGGGGCTGGGAGGTGGGAAATTGGGGACATCCTTTCAAAGAGGCACAGGCAGAACTGGTTGATGGTGTTAAAGAGCAAACCA
The DNA here is from genome assembly GCA_011751065.1 of Lasiurus cinereus. Classification (NCBI taxonomy): domain Eukaryota; kingdom Metazoa; phylum Chordata; class Mammalia; order Chiroptera; family Vespertilionidae; genus Lasiurus; species Lasiurus cinereus. Next base: position 10,340,646 of record JAAGEH010002526.1, on the reverse strand, counting down.
CAGCCGAAACCAGTGTGGCTAAGTGGGTAGAGCGTCAGCCTGAGGACTGAAGGGTCCCAGGTTCATTTCCGGTCAAGGGCATGTACCTTGGTTGCAGGCACATCCCCAGTAGGAGATGTGCAGGAGGTAGCTGAATGATGTTTCTCTCTCATTGCTGTTTCTAACTCTATCTCTCTCCCTTCCCCTCTGTAAAAAATCAATTAAAAAAAATTTTTTTTTTAAAAAAAGAGCAAACCACAAAACGGAGTCACTTGCGCTAAAGCCCATGGCACTGAACTGAGGCTCACCCCCTGAGTATATTTTTATTGATTTCAGAGAGGAAGGCAGGCAGGCAGCCCGCCGACCGCGAGTGTGACATGCTTGGGTTAGGGCCTCTGTGCTCGGCGAGGTGCAGCAAGACATCCGGCTGGTGATGGCTCCCCACCGAGAGAGCAGCTCTGTCCATCGGACCAGGCCTGCCGCCCACATCCCGGAACGTTCTGCTGGACCTCCTGCCTGAGGCCCGTCCTCCGTGTCCGCCCGCATCAGAGAGAGAGAATCTTCCATTTCTTTTCTTTTTTCTTTTTTTAATATTTTGTTATTGATTTCAGAGGGGAAGGGAGAAGGAGACAGAGACAGAAACATCTATGAGGAGAGAGAGTCACTGAGAGGCTGCCTCTTGCACACCCCACACTGGAGATGGAGCCCGCAACTCGGGGCCTGTGCCCTGACCGGGAATCAGAAGCGGGACCTTTCAGTCTGCAGGCCGACACTCTACCCACTGAGCCAAATTAGCCAGGGTCATCTTCCGTTTCTTAGCAACCCCCGGGGAGCTCGGCCTGGCCTCGACATCACACCTTTGGAGGCGCTCCTTCCCAGGGGACCGGGGTAATTTAGTGCGTGCGCTCCATAAAAATACGCCCGGATTCGAGTAGGCTTGAGTTTCGATTTAATTATTTCAGGAGAAACATTGGAGACGCGCGGAGCTGTCACAATAAAGCGGGCGCTTCCCACCTCGCCGCGCCCCGCGCCTCTCCCCGGTGCGTTTTGACAGCCGCGGCTCTATTTTAGAGCAGCCAGCCGCAGGTTCTGACAAAGCCCCAGTGTTCCCAGGGAAATTGTTAATTTGAAAGCTCAAGTTCATCTCGAGAAGCTCTGAAAGGTACTTCATCATCATTCCCCATGACATAAAAATGGGAAGCCTCTTCAGGGAGCTGAGAAATGAGATTTCCTCCTGCAGCCACACGAGACAGGATCCAAGGTCTCCAAGGTGAGGTCACAGCGCATTGCGGACACTTGAGAGATAAGAGCAGCCCGGATCTTCCTGAGGAAACAGAGGCTTGTGAGCGTGTTGCTTACATCCGTTTATGTGAGTTTTTGACATTCAGAAAGGCCAGGCAGGAGGCAAGAAGTCGTGGGAGAAAGTTGTTCCGACTAAGAAAATCATCCAGCCCTGGCCGGTTTGGCTCAGGGGCTAGAGCGTCCACCTTCGGACTGAAGTTCAATTCTGGTCAAGGGCACATGCCCAGGTTGTGGGCATATGCCCGGGCTCTCTCTCATCGTTGATGTCTCTCTATCTCCTTCCCCCTTCCTCTCTGAAAGCAATAAAAATGTATTCAAAAAAGAAAAAGAAATCCAAAAAGCCCAGAGTGAAGGCTTCAGTAAAGCTGACTCATGGGAATCCAGGGGGAGGAAGGAGAGATGAGTCAGAAGCTGAACTTTTTTAAAGAATATATTTTTATTATTGACTAGAGGCCCGGTGCATGAAATTCGTGCATGGGTAGGGTCCCTAGGCCTGGCTGGAGGCAGGCCAGGGCCTTACTTTGTTGCATGCTGCCCCTGGTGGTCAGCGTACATCATAGCGAGTGATCACACTCCCTGTCTCCCAGTCCATCTTCCAAGGGGACACTTTGCACATTAGCCTTTTATATAGAGAGATTTCAGAGAGGAAGGGAGAGGGAGAGAGAAGCATCCATGATGAGAGAGAATCCTGGGTCCGCTGCCTCCTGCATGCCCCCAACTGGGAATGGAGCCCACAACCCAGGCATGTGCCCTTGACTGGAATCAAACCGTGACCTCCTAGTTCCTAGGTCAACGCTCACCTACTGAGCGACGCTGGCCGGGCAGAAGCTGGACGTGGATAAGATGATATATTTGGCTCCAAGAGGACAGGAGGGACCAGCTCTGATTTCTCGCTGCCTTATGCTCCTCACACACAACGGGAATTCAACAGCTAGGTGCCAAGCGAATGGGGAGAAGTCCTCCGCTTAGAGACATGAAGGTGCCTGGACATCGATCCGATTCTGAAAGAGAAGTGTGGCATTTTCTCACTCAGTCACGGATGAAACTCCTCGCTTTCCCATGAGGCTCGTGTGTGCGGTCCTCAGGTGAATAGAGCAGCAGCTGTGACAAGGGTAGTTACCTGCGTGGGGAAAGTGAGGGAGGGAAGGAGAGAGGAACGGAGGGAGGAAAGAAGGAAGGAAGGAAGGGAGGAAGGGAGGGAGGGAGAAAGGAGGGAGAGAAGAGGGAGGAAGGAAAGAAAGAAGGAAGGGAGGGAAGGAGGAAGGAAGAGAAGGAGGGAGGATTAAAGTGGAGGCAGAAGATTTCAGATGCTGAATGCAAACAGGCAAAGACACCAGATCACGTGACCCCACCTTCACCTATGACACCATGCTCCTCATCGGAGATAATCATCTACCAAAATGTTATCTAGGAACATGACGGAGTAAACCCCATTGCGTATTAAAAACGTTGCATAATGCCATTCCAGATGTGAACATCAAGTTCTTCCCGGCCCAGTTCAGGATCCCTTCTTCAGATTTTGACAGGTCACTTCCCAGCGCTAAATGGGACATCCGCGTGGAACCAATTTCCCCTTCTTCCCTCCTAAATACTCAGGCTGCTCTAGAATTAAATTCACCTAAGACGGGGGATCAAGAGAGAAAGCAATGGGATTTCATATCTGCCAGCATCCCAGCCTTAGGAAGAGGAGACTCAGAGAGGTGGGCAGAGCTGGTCTGCCTTCCAGACAAAGACGCCGTTGGTGGAGAATTGACGGGACAGAGGGGTTTGGTTGTGGCTGGTAAATCGGAAACAGCAGGTTCTGCTTGTACAGCCTTCTTGGCCCAAAATTTTCCAATTCTGATGGTAGGGGCGGTGTGGGGAGGGGGAAGGTTGGGGGGGGGGGAGTGCATTTCTTGTGGGAGCGTCATTCCTGCTCTCAAGGGAACCCGGAGGGTCAGTGTATCCTTGAACAGGCTCTTTCTCAGTCATGTCGACTCAAATGTACCAATAAGCCCAACAGGCGTACATGTGTAGGTGCCCACTTCCGGTGTTGGGCCCATTCTGCAAAGATCCAGGCACGAGGAATAGCTTAAGCGGGAGAGAACAGAGACGATGCTATTAGCATTTCAGAATCCAGTTACTCTTCAGAACAGTATTATTATTTATTTCATGGGTGGGTTTTTTTTTTATTTGTTGTTGTTGTTATTAAATACTAAGTGTTAGCCCTGGTCATTTCACCGTTTTTGTCACTAATTTCATTTTTCATCCCTGGCTTAAACAAAAAAAATACGCCAAAACCGGTTTGGCTCAGTGGATAGGCCTGTGGACTGAAGGGTCACAGGTTCGATTCTGGTCAAGGGCATGTACCTTGGTTGTGGGCACATCCCCAGTAGGGGGTATGCAGGAGGCAGCTGATCTAACTCTCTATCCCTCTCCCTTCCTCTCTGTAAAAAAATCAATAAAACATATATATTTTTTAAAAAGACTCAGTTTCCTCACCAGAAAAGCAGAAACTGCATTTAAAAAAAAAAAATACTGGGAGGTGATAGTTTAAAGTGGATGGCGATGCGTCTCCTCTCTTTCTGCACTGAAGAGGGACCGCACCACCATTCCACGTGAGGCCGCAGTTCAATGCTCACAGGAGCTCTTGGGCGGAGGTCACCCAGAGGATCTGACCCCTGTTGGACTTATGACCAGCACCCGGGCACCCCAAGGCCCCTCGCCTGCTCTGTATCCCGGAGGTGTATCCACGGGGGGAATTCTTCCACGAGCTCAGGCTTGAGATGCCACACATCTCTTTCTTTCCTAATGACAATTGGAGGGGCGTTACCGAGTAGAATCTGTAGAGATGGTGCCCTACCCGGAGAAAAGTGGGCGGTCAGCAAGCTTCTCTCAAAGCGAAGGCGCAAGAGTTGAAAAGTATGGTTTCAGGGACTGTGTGCGCTGCCCTCCTCTCGGCCCTGTCTTAAAATCCTGTCACATGATGGACAGAAGCCATATTCCACGGGCTCCCTTTGGCAAGGAAAGGTGGACCAGCGTTGTTTTTATTTTTTAAAAAAATCCCGAACAGTTTCATGGTGGTCAAATATAGAACTGGGGGAGGTGTGTTTTTTAAATTTTATTGATTTTTTACAGAGAGGAATGGAGAGATATAGAGTCAGAAACATCAATGAGAGAGAAACATCGATCAGCCGCCTCCTGCACACCCCCCATTGGGGATGTGCCCACAACCAAGGTACATGCCCCCAACCGGAATCAAACCCAGGACCTTTCAGTCTGTAGGCCGACGCTCTATCCACTGAGCCACACCGGTTTCGGCCAGGGAGGTGTTTTTAAGTAGGAAGAAGGTCTTATCCAAAACTTCTTTGACAGCTTTTTGGCAAAAAAAAAAAAAAAAAAAATCCATAAAGATGGATGTGAGAGTGAATGAAAAAAATCTATACTTTCAAAGTTCACTTCACATGTGGGTGACAAAAATGACCGATAGGGGTTCCACTAGAAAGCTCTAAAAGAGTTTTGGTTGTGGGACTATTGAAGCAATTACACTTACAGGAAGGAATATGTGCAAAAAAATAAAAAATAAAAAACAGGTATACTTTGGATTCATCTGCACCAGATGGCTCCTGTGGTGTGGTCTTCTGTCATTTTGCTTAATTTGAGAGTCTAAGGGAAGACGGGTCAGTGCACCAGACTCAAAAGCCAAGTATTGCCTGTTTTCAGAATTCCTGTGCCAAACCAGGGGACAACCGCTTCTCTGTGACAGCCACAGGACACGCGAAGCTGTAACTTCATGGAGAGGGGATCATTGCCTGCGCCTAACCCTCCCTGAAAGTGCCTTTCCCAAAATTCCCCGGCCTTGTCAGTGCCTTGGAAAGACATCGTTACCTGGCGGGGGGCCGGGAGGAGAGCTGGAACGAGGACAGGTGCAAGGTATAAATTTAAATAGGAAATCAACCTCCATTGCGCGAGCTGATGTGAAACTTTCTGGAAAGTGCATTTGCCCTAGAAAACATAATTTATGTAGATGGCTGGGATTGAAAACTCGGCATCTTTCTTTAAAAAAAAAAAATGCCTGGGTTTGAAATAGTCTTTGAATGTCTGAGTTGTCTGGTATACATTATTCATGGTAAGGTTAGTAATTTATCACATTTATAAATATTACTCATTCCGCATTAAGAAACATGATATTCTCTGAGAATATGGCCTACATTTGAGGGGGTCAAACGTTGACACTTGTTATGCTAGCATCAGAACACCCACGTGCAAATTCAGTCTTCTTCCAATTATTTTTGTCTACATGGCAACAGCAAACAACCAATTATTAAGAAACCGCTTGTAATGATCGGTGCGTGAACTTCACCTTGGCATTCTGTACCTTTAAATAGACAGCTTTTTGTTAGCTAACTTGGCATTATATTTATTCTCTATGTGTGCCATTTTGACCAGCAGACATCTATAACATTTGCTTATTCTCATTTTCTCTTTCTATATAAATAATCTGACCTTTTTATTTTCAGCAGAAATGAGATTTTTTTTTTCACTTCACTTCTCTGCTCAAGGCTTCTTTTTAAAAATATTTGTATTGGCTTTTAGAGAGAGGAAAGGAGAAGAGACAGGGAGATAGAAACATCGATGAGAGAAGGAAACATGGATCTGCTGCCTCCTGCACGCCCCTACTGGCTCAGTGGTTGAGTGTCAACCTATGAACCAGGAGGTCAAGGTTCGATTCCCGGTCAGGGCACATGCCCGGGTTGTGAGCTCAGTTCCCAGTGTGGGGTGTGCAGGAGGCAGCTGATCCATGATTCTCTCTCCTCATTGATGTTTCTCTCTCTCTCTCTTCCTCTCTGAAATCAAAAGCTATGCCACTGCATCAGCTCTGTGGGTATCCCCTGTCTTAGGAAGAGTCTGCTGACAGCTGTAGATCCGAGTCAGGAGCTCTGTGGGGTGGGGTCCCAGAGCCGTGGTTGGGGGTAACCCTTGGAGAAGCCTCCTGGCGCTTCCCTGAGCTGCCAGGCCCCATCAGGCTGTGTCTTTTGGTTGAAACATTTGGAAGCGTCAAGAGATGGGGGGGGGCCTTATCCAGAGTACCTGCATAGTAAAGGCCCATTTGCCATACCCATGCGCCCAGGCCATGACTCAGCAGCATCGCCAGACATGCTTGTCCATGAGAGAGAAACATCAACCAGCTGCCTCCTGCATGCCCCCTACTGGGGATGTGCCCGCAACCAAGGTCCATGCCCTTGACCGGAATCGAACCTGGGACCTTCCAGTCTGCAGGCTTAGAGCAACTACTGATGTTAACAGAACGCAGATGCCACTCCTGGGCATGAAGCCTGTTTTGTTAGCCTGAGTATAAAAGGGGCCACTGACCAGCAGGTGTCTGGCCGCTTCGTTTGCCATAAAATGTTACCCCACGTTCCTACGGCCGCTCGTGTCTTTTCCCAGTTCCCAGCGCCCCTGGCAGAGGCACCGGGACCCCACAAGATGGAAGGAGGAAAGCCGCAGCATTTAACGAAGAGAAGCTGTGTCGCTGCATTTCCTCTCCCCAGCTCCCCGCTGGAGGAGTTACATGCCTTTGGAGGGGCCAGAAACCCGGCATCTCAAAGCAAAATTAAACGGCTTTATTTCTCAGTTAAAGTAATGAGAACCTTTAAATGTCCCCGTCGCTGAATTCATTTTCCTTTTCCAAAAGCATGCGCAGGTGTCTGGATCCGCCGGAGAGAGCAGGTGTGGGCACGTAATTACCTGGCGTCCGCCCGCCCGCCCGCCCGCCTGCCCCCACTTCCGCTCGTCTGGGCCCCCGCGGAGCATTTGGAAGAGCCATCCTCTGCTCCAGATGAAAGGTATGAAAGGTGGGGTGTGATTCGATTTGTGTGTGTGTGGTCTTTTCTCTCTCCCTTTTTTTCCGCCACAATAGCATTCAGTGATCAAAAGGCCTTTCCATTTGAAAACACAACCGCCTGGTAAACACAAAACATTGCTCAGGGCAAGTGAGTGTTTAAAAAGCTAAGCACCAGCTGGGGCTCACCCACCCCGGGGAACCCGCTGTCACCGCCTGCTCCGCCACAGGCTCAGGCGGCAGGAAGTGGCCGCGTGGACCCCCGAGGCGGGCAGCGTCAGAGTCCATCACTGTGGGCCCATGGGTACGTGTGCAATGTGCAAAAGGGGGAAAGGAAGGGAAAAGATCTAAAGAGTCACATGTGGCTGAGCATCCACCCAGGAACCAGGAGGTCACGGTTCCATTCCCGGTCAGGGCACATGCCCGAGTTGTGGGCTCCATCCCCAGTAGGGGGTGTGCAAGAGGCAGCTGTTCAAAGATTCTCTCATCATGGATGTGTCTGTGTCTCTCTCCCTCTCCCTTCCTCTTTGAAATCAATAAAAGTATATTTTTTATAAGATCACATCAGGGCCACACTGCCAGCTGGTCACGTGACAGCAGAGTTGGACAATCTGGCCCAAGCCTTTGAAAACGTCCTGGTTATTAGCAAAGCCTGGCTGCTGGGGAGCTTCCCCGTGGGGAGGGGGCTCCATGCAGCCTCACCAGCCGCATGTTTCCCGCTGTTCCCCACGGCCTGAGTCAGCGGCGTGAGGATTAAAGGCGGGTCGCAAGGTCCCCGATCCCGGACACCCGAGCTCACGTCTGACTCCGCTTTCAGGAGATTAGCAGCTGATGCGGAGTTTGGCCTGGCCCTCGGCGGCCCGGTGCTTCCCGTAAGTGACTCATTCGATTATGATTGCAGTGCAGGCAGGGTGCAAGGATTTGCAGAACATTTAACAGGTTTATTGCCGATGAGCTAAGCTTTCAATTTTGATAATGCTGGTCTTTAAAAAAGAGAGAGAAAAAAATGATCTATGAGGCAGTGTCCAAACTCCTTCGCTTCCAGGCCCAGTCCTGGTGCCATCACTTAACATTTGGCACCAAAGCATGGGAGTGCCCGACCCGCCACGCGAGGCCAAGCCTCCGGGCACCTGCTCCTCTGCTCCCCCCTCTCCCCAGAACCCCCCACGCAGTCCTCCCAGCTCCAAGCTGAGTCGCTTAAGGCTTAGCATGTGTGTCCCGGCCTCAGAGAGCAACCCGCCTTCTCACGCCAGCTGAGGGCTCTGCTCTGCCCTGAGGCATCTCCTCTTATCACTGTCGGGCAGTGTTGGGACCCAGTTTCCACGGCTATAAAGTTGTTCTTTCTAAAATATATATTTTTTCATTGTTTCAGAGAGGAAGGGTGAGGAAGAGAGAGAGAAACATCCATCAGTTGCCTCCCGTGCTCACCCCGACTGAGGATCAACCCTGAACCCCGTGTCCTGACCAGGAATCGAACCCACAACCTTTGGTGCATGAGGTGGTGCTCCAACCCATTGGGCCACCCTCTCCAGGGCTGTTCTATATACTAGAGTCCTGGTGCATGAAATTCTTGATGGGTGCGGTCCCTAGGCCTGGCTGGTGACCCAAGTACGAGCATCTGGCATGGAGGGGCAGATCCCAGTTGACCTCTGGGCCCCCACGTGCCCCCTAAACCTGAGTCATCGGGTCCCTGCTCGGCTCCCTCAGCACCTGGGAGGCGGGCCGCAGCCCTGCCTCCTGCCTCCGCCGCTGGTCGCCGTCTGTGGGGAGATCAGTGGGGCAGTCAGAGCCCACACCCAAGGGTCTTGTCCTGACCCCGCCTGCTCATCTGCTCCACCATCCCACCGAGGTCTCTCTCATTGTGGCCCATCGGCCCGCAGTGCCTCTACTGCCGCTGATGCCTGCCGTGTTCAGCGCCGCCCCCTGGTGGCCAGAGCATGTCATAGCCAGCGGTTGAACTCTCAGTCAAGAGGACAATTTGCATATATGTAAATTTCTTACCCGTCCGTTTTCTTCTTTTCCTCCTGAAAAAAGAATCCTTAACTATTACCCTTGGAGTGGTGATAGTGGTAACAACACCTAATTGGAGAGTTGCTTTCTCCTAGCACAGTGGTCGGCAAACTTATCGGCCCACAGAGCCAAATACCAACAGCACAACGATTGGCATTTCTTTGGAGAGCCACATTTTTTAAACTAAAACTTCTTCGAACGCCACTTCAACATAGACTCACCCAGGCCGTGGTATTTTGTGGAAGAGCCACCCTCAAGGGGCCAAAGAGCCGCGTGTAGCTCCTCAGCCACAGTTTGCCGACCACGGTCCTAGCAGATCCATAAAAATAGATTCTTCCCGATGATCCCATCCACCTGATGTACTACGTCCCTTGTGAGAAGGGACTTGCGTGCGTGGCACGGACCCCGAGCTTGCTGTCCAGTTCGGCAGCCCCGGCCTTGGGGAATTGACAAGTCCTCAGCACTGCGGAGGGGGCTGTCACCTTTTCAGAGAATGGGGACCCAGCACAAATCGGGGTGCTGTGTGTGGAGGGGCCTCCGTCGTCCTGTACCTCGGTGGGACTTAGGGGATGCCGGATCTCACCGGGACTCTCCCTCGCCTGCCGCTGTCGTTCGGGGGAGGCAGGCTTGCCTCGCGTGGAAAATCCCCAGCGAGGTGGTGTCTCCGGTGGTTCGCTCGGCGGCCAGATGGGCGGTAATTAGCCCAGTGAGTGTGTGTAATGGGCTATCCTCCTGGCATTTCATACAGTTCCCCGATGTTCTGGCTTGTGTCTCCCCAAACCCAAGCCCATCCTCGAGCAGACAGCAGAGAGGAGGTGCCCTCTCGGCTGGTGCTCCCTCGCATCTCGCCCCCCCCCACTCCAGCCGCCGGGCTCTGCCGGTTGTGCGTGGGAGTCTGTCTGTGTGCGAGCTCTCAGAAAAAAACGGGGCCCGAGGAGATGGAGGGGCGCCTGCTGAACGCCAGCAGCGGGCGGTTCAGTGTACACTGTTGGGGTCCCACCCCGTTTCCTCTCGGTAATCATTCCCCTTATCCAAACATGGTAATTAACATGCTGTGTCTCCTAACAGCTGCTCTCCCTCCAATCATCGGAAAACCCACGCGAAGAGGCTTGTGTTTCTCTCCGAGTCGTTTTTGCCCTCAGATTTCTAGCTTTGATTTGTTGCGTCTGCTAGCCTTCCCAAGGAATTCTATTTCCGTGTAATGCAATTTTAACATTTCCCTCAAGTATGTGTTTTCCTTCTGGTTGTTTGTTTTTTTTTCCCTCTCTCTCTCTCTCTCTCTTTTATCTTAATGCGTTAACTAAATTCTTCTGGAAGATATTCATTAAATTAAGTTCCATGATTTATTTTCTGAGATCTGTAATCTACTAAATAAGGCTTACGATACTCAAAGTCAAACCTAAAAAAAAAACAATTTGAGGACAGCTATCTAACATAAAAAATATATTAAAACCTGCCCTGGACGGTTTGACTCAGTGGATAGAGCATCACCCTGCAGACTATAAAGGTCCCAGGTTCCATTCTGGTCAAGGGCATGTACCTTGGTTGCGGGCACATCCCCAGTAGGAGGTGTGCTGATTGATGTTTCTCTCTCCCATGGATGTTTCTAACTCTCTGTCCCTCTTCTTTCCTCTCTGTAAAAAAATCAATAAAATATATTTTAAAAAATATTAAAACCTGAGCTATAGAGATGAAAATTATCTCAGTTCTTTATAGAGACCATCCTGCAATTATATCATTTTCCAGGAGTTACGTTCACCTCTGACCATGGCATCTACACATTGCCATTTAAATTATTACCTTCAGAAAAGTACTCTGTCTGCCCTGTCTACAAGCAGATGAAGGTGTTCCGAAGAGCGAGGAGAGAAATAAATAAAAGTAAATAAATCCCGAACTACTCCATTTGGCCCGAAGCCCATCTGCATAACGAAGCGTCGTGTTTAGTCATCATGAATATGGCGAGGCGGGGGAGAGGGAGCTGCAGCTCGTCTTCCTGTAAGCGCTTAAGCAAGAAGGTCAACACTTTCGGCATCGTTCCTAGTAGAAGAGGCCCCGTGCCAACCATAGGGTCGGTGGTTTTGCCAGAGAGAAGTGCGTCCGAGTTTGGGATAGGGGAACCCACGCAAGATGGGAGTGCCCACGGAGCAAGCCTGCCGCTTCCAGCTTCATCTCTGAGAACCGTGTTGGAAGACGTAGCTGGCCATGTCCCCAGTGCGATGACCCTCGCGTCCGAGAAGCGTCGCTTTCCCATCTCTCCGCACTTCCCGAAGTCACTTACTCTGATTAAATGTCCTCACCTCCTCCGCCAGCCCGGGAACTGTGGCTTTCGCCACCACCTCAGTGAACTTTCCAAATTCCATTCATTCGCATGCCCAGCGCTCTGCCCGCACCAGCCCGTGGCTCCTGATGGTCATCGCGTTCGTCAGAGCTGCTTGAATCACTGTCCTATCTCCTGTGAGAGGTGGCATCCGCTTTTAGGACGGGCCCCCAGTCTCACACGTTGTTAAATCCGTTCATTAACCTCCTGGCTCGCACGCACGCTCCATCAATTGCCGAGTGAATTAGCTGGTGGATGAGTCAGTGAGTCCACGTGTGGATGAATGTAACGAGAGCCGGGTACGTGTCAGCAGGTGGATGCGTGAGCTCAGAGGAGGGAAGGCATCCCGGGGCACAGGTGGGGCCTTCTTTCCAAGTTCACGCCACGTGAGGTCACGTTTAAGAGAGACCCGTGTTCTCCTGGGTCCCCCAACCCCATCGGCTCTTTATTGGGGACCTGGGGCGCGTTGATGAGCCACTTTTTCTCTCTGTGGAAAGTGAGGGCTGAAGCTGAAGGTCCCAGATGGGGCCACACCGTCCTGGGGCAATAAACACGGGGGGCTGGGTAGGCTCCCCTGGACAGTCCAGCTCCCGGCCTGTGCTTCTCCGTGGCCATGCTGCCATTCAAGTCACTCTGCGGGGCACAGAATGTTCCAGAGCCTGCTCTCCGGAGGGAAGTGGGGCCGATGCGGTTATTAAAATGCAGTGGCGCTAGGGCAGCTGGAAGACGGAGGACTTAGAATTGTCTCCAGCTGCCGGCCTGAGCGGCGAGAAACCCTGCAGCCGCACCCACGGGTGGGAGGGGAGGGTCCCTGAGAAGAAGCATGGACAGAGCGAGGCGCCCGCTGCCCGCCTGGGACACCGCTTTCCCTGCAACATTTTTCTTCAAAGAATGATTGACAGGCAGATGACAGGTTTTCGGATTTGGCTCTTGCCTCAAGGAAAATCACTGATGAAATCCAAGTGTTTCAGCCAAAAAAAAAAAAATGGAATTTGGAAAGACTTGTGTCTGCTACTGTGAATTAGCTTCTCAAAAGCAGAGACTTCCTGAGGTGAGGGGGGGAGGGGAACAAATAGGATCTGGGCCCTAGCCGGCTTGGCTCAGTGATAGAGCATCAGCCTGTGGACTGAAAGGTCCCAGGTTCGGTTCCGGCCAAGGGCACATGCCTGGGTTGCGGGCTCAATCCCCAGTGGGGGGCGTGCAGGAGGCAGCCAATCAATGATTCTCTCTCATCCTTGATGTTTCCATCTGTCTCTCCTTCTCCCTTCCTCTCTGAAATCAATAAAGAAATATATATTTTTTTAAAAAATGGGATCTGGAGATGTATCCACATTGACAACATCTGGGAATTCAGGGAGCCAGTATTTTCTATTATTTTAATCTTCCACTGAGGACATGCTTATTAAAATTAAAGAAAAGGAAATATAGATTAGATAGATAGATAGGTAGATAGATAGATAGATAGATAGATAGATAGAGGGGGGACATAGATGATAGATATAGACTAGAGGCCCATTGCACAAAAATTGTGCGCAGGTAGGGTCCCTAGCCCAATCTGGCAATCAGGGCTGATCAGATTCCCTCCCTCCCCCTTCCCTCGCCCTCTCAGCACCCCAATGCCACTGGTCCCTCACCATGTTCCACGCCGCCCCCTGATGGTCAGTGCACATCATAGCGAGCGATCGAACTCCTGGTCTCCCAGTCGAACTCCCAGGGGACAATTGGCATATTAGCTTTTTATTATATAGGATGACAGATAGAAACATCCATGTAAGAGAGAAACACCGATTGTCTGCCTTCTCCCACGCTCTCACCAGGGATCAAACCAGAAACCTGGGTATGTGCTCTGAACCGAGAACACCCACAACATTTTGGTGAGGGGGACGCTCCAACCAGCAGAGCCACCGGCCAGGACGGGCACCAGTGTTTTCTAAGTGACATCCTTGGTGAAAGGTCTATTCACAGAGCAAGACAACTCACGGGTTTTAATGTAACAAAGTATGAAAACTAAATTAGCATCTTATCAGATTTCTCAGTGCAGCAGACCTTTAAGGCCACTCGGGGGACTTGGGATGTGGTGGTAAAAAGAATAGCCACAACGATCCGTCAAGGCCATTAAAACCTGGTCCCCTTCCCTCCACCTCCTCCTAGCAAACCCACATAGTGCCACGGAGTGGATGCCGGAGCAAACACAAGAATCTCGTTGTGTCTCATTAACCCAGAACTCTTCAAAAGCAAGGCCATGCTTTTTACTATTACTTTTTAGTTTAGGAAAGATGGTTATTTCATAACTGTGTGTGTCTTTTTAAACGAGTGAACATGTACATATTGTATAACTGTCTCAGTTTAAATGTCAAATATGGTAAATCCTACAGAGACAAGCTATGCTAAAGAAGCTTTCTTATGGTCCGCGTAATATTTAAGGTGTCCAGGTGTTCCGAGGCTGAAAAGTTTGGGAACCACTGACCTGACTGCCCCTTCTGGCCTTTTCACTCATTAGATGCGTGTCTAATACCTAAAAGGGCATTTTATTTTTTTTAAAAAATACATTTTTATTGACAGGAAGGGAGAGGGAGAGAACGCTAGAAACATCAATGATGAGAGAGAATCACTGATTGGCTGCCTCCTGCACGCCCCACTCTGGGGATAGAACCCACAACCCGGGCATATGCCCCGACCAGGAATCCAACTGTGACCTCCTCATTCCTAGATCGACGCTCCACCACTGAGCCATGCTGGCCAGGCTAACCGGGCATTTTATGCCTGAATACATGTGTCCCCGCCTGGGCTAATGCTCCTTTCCTTTTGAATGGAAGCTTAATGAATCCATTCACTCTTTAAAAGCTCAACTAAAAGCCTGTTTTCCCATGAATCTCTCCTCTATTCCTTACTAATTTATAGATTTCTGTTCCATGATGTGTTGCACTGGATTCTCTTTTGCCGGCCCCCTCTTAGTCCCGAAGGGTTTGGCACCTGGAAAAATGTCCCAGCCACCAATCGTGCTTCACCCAAACTTTCTTCTCGAAGGACTGAGATGGTAGGCTCCACAAATCCATGCTCTTTGCCTCCCCTGCCATGGCGCCAGGCCCAGTGGATGGCCGTGACATTGGCCGCACCTCGCATGCCTACCGGCGGGCGAGAGGCAAAGCATGGAGGCTCCTGGCCCGGCTTCAGAGAGAAACCCATCGCAGGAGGAGAAGGACCGCACTGTGGCTCCAGGAATCGGGGCATCCAATCAGACTTCCAACGTTTCGCCGTGCCCAGGACGGGCAACATCTGCTTCCCGGTGGCAGCAGAGAGCCATCCGAAGCACTCGGGCCCGTTAATGAAAAGAAAACTGTTAATGAATGAAAACTGCCAACTGGCATGATGGGCTGGCAGCGACGCAGACACATGGCACCGGGCTTTTCCAAACTTTTCTAATCAGATGAAAAGCGAGGACATTTCTCAAGATTAATAAGAGTGTCAAGTCGCGTCCAGCTGGCAATCCCAGGCGCCCACCGAGTGTTTAATCACTCAGCGTGTGAGTGTCCAAGTGCCCTCGAGGGGCAGCCTGGGGACTGGGCCTCGTGGGACCCACGTCCCCTCCCCACCCTCGAGGTCACACCTTTGTTCCCTGTGACAGCTGACCACTGCCTCGTTAACACGGAGGATGAGTGGCCATCCTGTCCTGTCGTAAGGCGCATCCAAAAGAAACAAGGAGGACTTCCAGCCACAGCCAATCCGACATCTCCCGTGCTGTCCCCATCTGCTTCGGAGATTCATACTGGACAGTGTTCAAACGAGAGCAGATGTCCCCGCCAGGAAAAAATTAATCAGCTGGAAAGCATGTCATTACCAAGCTAATTTTATAGATCCCGAGCCAGAGAATGGATTGCTTTTCATCGCAGCCCTGATTCCTACTTGAAAACCAGCTCCCCGGTAACGCGAGGGGTGTTGGCGTAGCTGCCAAGGGTTTATTGCCCGAACTGTCTTGCCAGGTGAGTATCCAGGTGAGGCGGTGGCACTGAACTTCGGGCCTGTCAACAAGCCCAGGAGGAAATGCTTCAGCTTCGTGGAGTCCCTGCCCAGGGACAGAGGGCTCCATGTGGGGTCAGGTGTGAAAGACACCGCTTTCCATTGTTAGCACAACGCCTGCGCGGAGACCAGCTGTGGGAAGCACCCTCTCTCTGTATTCATGGTCCCCCGCCCGCAGGCATGTGACTTCTCTGAAAAATAAAAGGGAAGCCCAGTCAGCGTGGGGGAGGTCACGGTTTTGATTCCCAGTCAGGGCACATGCCCGGGCTGTGGGCTTGATCCCCAGTGTGGGGCGTGCAGGAGGCAGCCGATCCATGATTCCCTCTCATCATTGATGTTTCTATCTCTCTCTGAAATCAGTAAAAATATATTAAAAACTAGAGGCCAGTTCCACAAAGATTCGTGAAAGAATAGGCTTTCCTTCCCCTGGTTTTGCTCCCAGCCACCTGGGAGCCTGTAGTCTTCTCTCCAGGCCAGAGCACCACTCCTGTAGCTCCCTCTGACCCCCACTCCCCCTCATAGCAGGCATCCCACCCCACCCGCTCCTGCCTGCATATGCAAATTAATCCACCATCTTTGTTGGGTTAATTTGCATGCTCACTCCTGATTAGCTGATGGGTGTCACAGAGGCATGGTTAATTTGCATATTTCTCTCTTATTAGTGTAGCTACATAAAAGGGAATATCAACAGTACCACTGGTGTATCCCCCACTTCCTTTCTTTTTTTAAAAAAATATATTTTATTGATTTTTTTACAGAGAGGAAGGGGGAGGAATAGAGAGTTAGAAACATCAATGAGAGAGAGACATCGATCAGCTGCCTCCTGCACGCCCCCCACTGGGGACGTGCCCAAAACCAAGGCACATGCCCTTGACCAGAATCGAACCTGGGACCCTTCAGTCCGCAGACCGACACTCTATCCACTGAGCCAAACCAGTCTCGGCCCCACTTCCTTTCTTGCCGTATGGGGAATGATTCTGGCTAAATCCCATGGCACACCCCAGACCTACCTGAGAACGTGGACTGGACCAGGGTTGGGACTTTCAGACCATCCAGTCCTCCAGGAAAGAGAGAGGAGGGCAGTCCCTTACTAACGGCCAAAGATGGGCTCAGTCATGCCAATCATGGAGCCGCCATGAAATCCCATAAGGATGGGGCTGGGAGAGCCTCTGGGTGGCGGGACGAGTGCAGATTTAGAGACGGGGAGCTGTGCCCCGTCTAGACACCTTCCCTGTGCACCTCTTCCGGCCGCCTGTCCCTGGGTTATATCCTCTTACAGTAGTGGGGAATCTGGTGAGCCAAATGTTTCTCCTGGTTCCAGGAGGCACTCTAACAATTCATCAAAGCCAAGGTGGGGGTCTTTTTTTATGTACATTTTCTATTGACTTCAGAGAGGGAGAGAGAGAGACAGAGAGACAGAAAGACAGAGAGATAGAAACAGCAATGATGAGAATCATTGATCAGCTGCCTCCCGCTACACCGGCTACTGGGGATTGAGGCCGCAACTCGGGCATGTGCCCTTCACTGGAATTGAACCTGGAACCCTTCAGTCTGGAGGCCAACACTCTATTCACTGAGCCAAACTAGCCAAGGCGGAGGTGGGGTGGGGAGGAGTCTTTTTAACCTCCTACCTATCGCCCCTTTGGTCAGATGCACAGGGGACAGAAGTGACAACCTGGGCTAGGGATTGGCCTCTGAGGTGGGGGTGAGGGCTGTCCTTGAGGACAGAGACCTTGCCCTGTGGCCTCGCTGCTGTTGCCCTCCCGGGAGACAGCGTCAGGACTGCGTCCATTGCTTGGTGAAGCAGAAAACACACACACATAAATCCGACTTTGCTACTGCTTCCTTAAGAATCTCTACTGCTCTGTTCTCTTGTTTTCTTTTTCTTGGATTCCAATTACAGGAATGTTAGACCTTTGGGTATTGTTCCTGAGCTTTTGGAGGCTCTGGTGGGGGGGGGGGGGCGGGGAAGGCGGTATCTATTTTTTTTTCTTTTTGCCTTTCCATATGGGTGATTTATCATAATTTCTCTCTGAGCTCAGTGATTTCCTAGTCTGTTCTGAGTCATCTGATGAGCGTGTCAACCGCATTGCTCATCTCGATCACCGTGCCTTTGCCTCCCATCGTTTCGATTTGAATTATTTCCCACCGTTTCCATCTCTGCTGGAATTGCCAGAATGATCCCACGTTTTCCATTAGAGCATTTAATATAATATGCTAATCATAGTCATTTTAATTTCCCTGTCTGATCATTCCAACATCTGTGTCATATCTGAGTCTGAAGCTGATGATTGCTTTGTCTCTTCCAAGTGTGTGTGGTGTTTTTTTTCTCTGTGGGAGACAGCCTTCCGATTGTGGGCGAAAGAACGGGGCCATAGCCCTCACTGGTGTGGCTCAGTGGATGGAGCGTCGGCCTACGGATTGAAGGGTCCCAGGTTCGATTCCAGTCAAGGGCATGTACCCTGGTGGTAGGGGATGTGCAGGAGGCAGCTGATTGATGTTTTTCTCTCATCGATGTTTCTAGCTCTCTATCCCTCTCCCTTCCTCTCTGTAAAAAAATCAATAAAATACATTAAAAAAAAGAAGAAGAAGAAAGAAAGGGGCCACATATGCACCCTGATTGGCCTTGCACACTCAGCCCGAAAGCTGCCACGTAGGATGGTCTGGAATGAAAACGTCCTAATAAAAGCGAGTCACGTGGTAGCCAGGTCCCCCCTGAAGTTAACGACCTCGCACCCACCCGTGTAAGAGAAAGGTCTGTCACGTGGCTTTTTGTGCAGTCCCAGAGATGTATGTCCCTGCTTTGCTTTCTCCTGCCCAAGTGGCAAATGTGAAATATTTTTAAAATTCCATTACAAATAAGTTGTGTATTTAATTTAAAAATGTTCTGGTCATTAACTATATCACCGTATTAATAAGTACCAGCATATGTAGTGGCTAAAGTGGGTCAACGTGAGGATAAAATACAGATGTGTGTGTGTGTGTGTGTGTGTGTGTGTGTACACGCACCCAGCATTTAGAACAGAATTATTGTCATGGTAACTCCATGGTAATCACTTGCTGTATTCATTACTTTAACCGTCTGAGTCTACGGTCATAATTAAGAAACTGTATCTAGCATTTCCCTTTGAATATTTGTTATAACAGTCTCACCCCAGGCCGATATTTACTGCCGTTTAAGATACCATTTTATTGGTTACTATTTAATGCTTATCTGGGCAGCTTACTGTCGTTTTCTCCCCAGATTAGTCCCAGACCAGCAGTGACAAACACTGATTCATTTACTCACTTTCAAAGGATCAGGCATTTCTACGGTAACTACGTTCTGCGTCTCCCCCTTTAATTGCACTTCCTGCTGAGGAACCTGAGGACAGTCAGGTGCCGGGTCTGTGCCTTGCTGAACCGGCAGAGTCGTATTTGTGGGTGCACCTTACCGGCGACCCCCTCCCCAGCAAGTATCATCTGAATGCGCTCCTTTCATTTTCTCGTGTCGTCTGGAATGTCTCCGGTGACCCAGCCAGTTGATTCTCCTTTTAACGCAGGAGAAGCAGGTGGAACCGAGGAAGAGGAGTGAGGGCAGGGCTGGCCAGGAGGAAGGCCAGGCCCGCAGGCAGGCTACAGGAGGGGCTGCTGGGAGACCCCAGGCTGTGGGAGGCTGGTGCGGGGGGATGGGGGGTACAGGAAGGGGGCTCCGTCATGTAGAAAGGAGCGTCTGTCCTGGGGGTGGCTCAGGGGTGCAGCCATTTCTTGGTGAAAGGTATCCCCACACACACAGTTCCAATTCAGGCCTCTGTGAGCAGCCCGGGGGGGCCCTCCTGGGGGGACTGGGGTTGGGAGGACTCTGGAACATACCCAGTCCTCCCCTCTCCCCATGGAGGTCTCCTGTCTGACCCCCAGGAAGCGTCTTTCCTTTGTATTTGTAAAAATTTCCCATCCCCCGGACTGACGCCCAGGCGCACTGTGCCAGAGACAGGCCTCCAGGTGCAATAGCCTGTGCCAGTTCCCAGCAGGAGGGGCCAGATAAAATGCCGCACATGCAAATGCACACACACACATGCACATACACACTCACACATATACACATGCACGCGTGCACATGTGTGCACACATGTACCTACTCGCGCGCACATACTCACATGCGTGCACGTGCACACGTGTATGCCCTTGCGCGCTCATACATGTACGCACAAGCACGTGCGTGCATGCTCACACAGGCACATGTACACACACGCCTTCCTGGGGGGTGCTTCTTGCAGATGCCCCGTGCTTGCTCCTGCCTGGGACCATGTGTGCACCATGTGTGCGTGATCCCCCAGGAGCGACAGGCAGCGACGGATGGCGTCAGGAGGGGCTGGGAGCACCTTCACGTGGCCGGAGAGTTTCCTTCCGAAGAATCAGGCAGCAGTCACCACGCAGCCATTTATTAACACGGCGACACGGAGGCGACACTTTAATTCCCGCCGTAATGATTTTGCCTCGAGAGCATCGATCTGGTTCCAGCCGCTGCCGACGGGAGGGAACCGGAATGGCTCACGGCAGGGAGAATCGCTGCGGGGCCTTTTTATGAGCGGGGTTGACCCCTGGCCAGGGACAAACTCCGATCCTCTGGGAGCAGGCAGGCCCCTCAGCCCTCTGTCCGCCGGGGCCCGTGACCGAGTCCTGGGGAGTCCATTTCACGTTGCTCATGGGGCAGCGGCCACGTCAGCCGGGGTACACGGCTTTTGGGAAGCGCATTCGGAAGCGTTATCATTGGGCAGTGTTGACACTGGAGACGCATCAGAGCCAACAGATCCAGGCTGTGACACGCCCAAGGAGGTGAGGGACCCCGCTGTCCGTCTTTCCCTCGCCAGTGGCTGGCTTTGCCCCGGTGCCAATGCGCATCCTGTGTGCTCCCGCCAGCGGTGCCCTCATCGAATGGGATCTGTGTGCCACACAGAATTCCCCTCCAGCTGCCCTGTTTCCGGCCTAGCTGTTCCGGATGGAGACAGAGGACCCCAGAGCTCTGACCTGGATCCCAAATCCCCGTGTCCCTCCCTGGGAGGAGCTGCGGGGGACGGAGCGATGGGAGTTCCGTGGAGGCAGAAGCTGGAGTTGGTTAATAAGCGGCTAATTGCAGAGGCACGAGCAGGTCGGCGGCCCTGGGTACCAGGAACCCATCTCCTCTCCTGGGTCCTCAGGAGGCAGCAGTGGGCACGTGGAGAAGGGGTGCCCTGGGGGGCATGTCCGGAACCAGGAGCCCAGAACAGGGTGAGCATCCAGGGAGTGATACCCAGAATGGCCTCCCGCCACCACCATCTCTCGTGGGTGCTTCCCTGTGGCTGAACTTGACCCCAGGGAAGAGGGTGATGAGGTCAGCGCGTGCCTGGGACCCAGTGGGAAAGGGAGCCAGTGAGGAGAGAGGAGAGAGGAGCACAAATAATGCCACCCCTGTAACGCTTTAAACAACCAAATAAAATTTTAAAAATAATAATAATGCAGCCCCTTTCGGACGCTGATTTTAAAGGGAAGCTTCCTGGTTGGGGCACAAAAGAGATGTCCGTCGAGGCCCCTTCTCTTTGGCGTTGGGTGAAGCTGTGGATTTTATTTTGAAGTTTAAACAGTCAACAAGACGGTCAGGGGGAGGACCCGACCACGTGGAAGGGCTGGGAGGCAGGTGAGGGTCATCCGTACCTCCCACCAGCCATTTGCTTTGAGCACAGAGGTTATGAGGACGTTGGAAAGGGTCAGGCCATTGTGAGATATAGACGGATTGGGGGGAACTCTATTCGTGACCAGGGCTGGTTTGGGGGGCGGGGGGCTGGGATGGGGGCGGGTAGGGCAAAGCTGAGACTCTCCACTGTGCATGGCAGCCTGGGGCTCATCTTTAGGGAGTCCATTGCAGGTTGATTGGCAGGTAAACAGTGCCCCCTCCAGGTGGGGGGCCTATGGTTGATTCAATAGCCTCCCCCGTCCTGGTCAATCACAGGGCTATGGTGGGGGGGCACACAGCCCTGGACATTGAAGAATTCTCTCTACTCAGGACTGTCTTGGAGGAGGATGGGGAGAATGAAGGAGGAGGAGGAGGAGGAGGAGGAGGAGGAGAAGGAGAGAGGGAAGAGGAGGAGGAGAAGGGGAGGGGAAGGGGGAGGCTTTACCTATGGCTTTCTCAGTGCAAAACACTGCAATTTCTGCCCAGCTGGCCAGCGCGGCTCAATGGCTGAGCATCGACCTAGGAACCAGGAGGTCACAGTTTGATTCCGGGTCAGGGCACATGCCCAGGTTGTGGGCTCCAATCCCAGTAGGAGGCATGCAGGAGGCGGGTGATCCATGATTCTCTCTCCTCTCCCTTCCTCTCTGAAATCAATAAGAATATATTGTGAAAAGAACAACACAAAAAAATTCACACTTCTGAAGCATATTTGAATAATTTGCATGTATTGCCAAAATAGATCATTTCATTACTGTATCTCGGCGGCAATGGCCTAGGACTGCTGACCTGGACATTTCGATGCTTGTGTTTTACTCATTCATCCTTGGAGAGTCAAAACACCAACATTTTCATTGTAAAATTCTAGATTAGGATATTTTACGTCAGAAAGGGCAGCATAAAAAAATAACATGATGGTATAACTTAATTAACCTACTCTGCGTCTTACCGAACAAAGCATGACAAATACACTGAAGTTAATTATACAAACAATGGGACGCTACCGGGTGTGAATTCCGTCTTTCTGTGTCCTACATTCAATCTGCTTGAACAACATAATCTTTTAGTTTTATAAATAAGAAGGTATGAGTTGTCTTAATTCGAAGAAAAAGTACAGAATATTTCATACAGAACAGTTATACGTTTATTGACATTAGTTAGCAGATACAGAATAAAAGATACGTGAAATTTTATGGCTTACCTTAACATCTTTTCAAGACACACATCCATTATCCAGGTTGCTTTGTGAATGTTTATTTGTTTAGTCTAATTACCAAATATCCTATAGTTCACTAAGTCTGTATGGTATCGAGTTATCGCACCTACTTTATGATTCCTGTGGATATCTCCATATCGATATTCACAAATTTTAAATGTTTGCACACATTTTAAAGGACCTGTTTACTACTTATCCTCGTTGATAAAGGTCAAATCCAATGACCTGTTTTCCTGATTTTATGAATGTGGTAAATCAGGATGGTGAAGGCATGGGTTTTGAGTTTAAAATGTTGAAATTGTCTCCCTCACCCCTGTGTTCAGCTTGCGTGTCTGCGTGTGTCTGTGAGTGGGCGTGGATGGGCGGCCCTCGCTCCACCTGCTGCTCCTTCGGTTTATTCACATCACCTGCCATCCTGACCCCTAAAGGCAGGGCATGGTGCACAACTTGGGGTGCACGCAAAGCGCCTCTTTCTGCATGATCCACTTGAACCATATTTGCCCTAAATATTACAAACTCTGAAACACAGTGTTCCGACTGCACATTCATTTCTGAAGTGACGTGTTGATGCCCTAACTCAGTGGTCAGCAAACTGCGGCTCGAGAGCCACATGCGGCTCTTTGGCCCCTTGAGTGTGGCTCTTCCACAAAATCCCACGGCCTGGGCGTTAGAAGTGGCGTTAGAAGAAGTTTAAGTTTAAAACATTTGGCTCTCAAAAGAAATTTCAGTCGTTGTACTGTTAATATTTGGCTGTGTGGACTAATGAGTTTGCCGACCACTGCCCTAACTGGTTGGGGTCAGTGGATAGAGCATCGGCCTGTGGACTGAAGGGTCCTGGGTTTGATTCCGGTCAAGGGCATGGACCTTGGTTGCGGGCACATCCCCAGTGGAAGGTGTGCAGAAGGCAGCTGATTGATGTTTCTCTCCCATCGATGTTTCTGACTCTCTAACCTTCTCCCTTCCTCTCTGTAAAAAAATCAATAAAATATATATTTTTTAAAACATATTTTGTTTTTTACAAAAAGAGACAGAGACATGTTGATCATCTCTTCTTTTTTTAAATATATTTTATTGGTTTTTTACAGAGAGGAAGGGAGAGGGAGAGAGACTTGGAAACATCCATCAGCTGCCTCCTGCACACCTCCCACTGGGGATGTGCCTGCAACCCAGGTACATGCCCTTGACCAGAATCGAACCTGGGACCCTTCAGTCCTCAGGCCGACGCTCTATCCACTGAGCCACACCGGCCAGGGCTCACCTCTTCTTTAAACAGGCCTTGGGCTCCGGGTACCGGGAAAGCTTAGACTGAGACAACCAGGACAACGGGAGCACGAATAAGACGTTTTCCTTCCCCAGAGCACGTAGATCCGGGAAGGGCATGAGTAGCCCTTGTTCGCTTTGTGGCCTCAGACAGATCATTTAACCCCGAGAATCATCGATGAGATGACAACGATCTCTATCTCAGAGACACGGGAGGACTGTGGCGCGGTGGGTGTGCAGTAAGCAGTCCTTGCTATGGTGACACGGTCCGGCCTGCATACCAAGTAGGCAGTCCCGGGGAGATGTGGCGAGATCCACGTGTGGCTGGGGGTTCCACAGAGCCGGCGGCTTCTTTGGAAGCATTCACGGGGAGGTTTTGCCTGTGAATTTTCTCCGTCGAGTGGCAAGGCGCACGCAGCAGCCCTTCAGGTGGCTTTGCAGCCCCTCGCTGGGCGTGCTGGCCCGTGGCCGGGAGACCCCGCCCGCAGCCAAGTCCAGGGCTCAGAAACGAAGCCAGAGCTGGACCCTGCCCCGAGGGGCGCTGCCTTCCTGCCTTCCTGGCTCCTGCTCCCCAGAGTGCCTCCCAGCCACCGGGCAGGCGGCGGGCGGCACAGAGAAGCCACCAGCAGAGGGCAGGACCCCCTCACTCTGTCGAGATACTGCCCCTCACCAGCCGCCTCTGTGCCGCTGGCTGCAGGTGTGACAGGAGAGGACTTGTCCCCGGGACACCACGCCCTTCACCCCGGCACCTGGGCTGCCCCTCGCCAGGGCCAAGGGGCTGGAATTGGAGATGAAATGGGGTTCTACATGAGAACTGCATGCAACCGTCAACCAGGACACAGTTACAGCATCCCTGCTGGCTGCCGGCAAGGGATGCAGCCAGAAAGCAGACTGGACCCAGTCCTTTGAAAACCATGATTGAGACCCAAATAAGAAGATTCCTATTTGGATCCCCAAAGGCGTGGAGACACCCCCACCAGCCAATGGGCGAGAGAAGGCGAGGTGGGACAGATGCTGTCTCATCTGTGGCTGTGACCGCAGCGCTCTGGCTTCCGTGGGTGACTCAGTGAGGAGGGTCCGTGTCCCCAAAGCGGAGGCCCCGGGAAGGCTTGGCCGAGGAGGTGGCCCTGGAGTGGCACGTGACGCTGGCTTCACCCTCCGTGAATGACCGCGGCCGGTCAGGGCGGGTGCGGGGAGAGCGCCCGGCCCTTCCCGGCGGCTCGCTTACAGGAGCGGTTCCGCGCCCGCTCCCTGGAGGAGGTTTATGACGCTGGCAAGCGAGCACTTGGCTGAGCGCCACGCCCTTCATTTATAAATGAGTTGATCCCCGAGACCCACGCCGGCTCAGCCTCCTGCCTCCCTGAGTCCACGTCCCCACAGGGCACCCAGCTACCTTCCGGAAGGCGCACGTCTGCTTCTCCCTCCATTGCTTTCCTGCCAGAAGCTGCTGGAACTTTCCGGGAGCCCACCAAGCTTCCTTTGGTTTCTCAGGGACTGTAGGCTGCTTATACTATGCAAATTGCTTCGGACTCCCCTAAATAATGTATAGGAAAAAAAGTCTATGAAGAATGCAGCCATGCCCTGGCCGATGTGGCTCAGGGGGTAGAGCGTCAGCCTGCGGACTGGAGGGTCCCAGGTTCAATTCCAGTCAAGGGCACATGCCAGGGTTGCGGGCTTGGTCCTCAGTAGAGGGCATGTAGGAAGCAGCCGATCCATGATTCTCTCTCATCATTGATGGTTCTGTCTCTCCCTCTTTCTTCTTCTCTGAAATCAATAAATATATATATTTTTAAAAAGAAAAGGCAAGCCATAAAAAAATAGTTTCATGCCAAAACGGGTCTGGCTCAGTGGATAGAGCATCGGTCTGCAGATTGAAAAGTCCCAGGTTCACTTCCGGTCAAGGGCAGGTACCTTGGTTGCGGGCACATCCTCAGTAGGGGGCATGCAGAAGTCAGCTGATCGATGTTTCTCTCTCATCGATGTTTCTAACTCTATTCCTCTCCCTTCCTCTCTGTAAAAAATCAATAAAATGTATATTATAGATATAGACATAGACATAGATCATGGATTACATGAAAACATCAGTGCACATGCCTTTGGAAGTGGTGGCTCATAGCTGCACCCTGCATGGTTAAAGCCCAGCATGTTCCCACTAAGATTTTAAAAATGCTCAGCTTCTTCCACTGCCTCCGGGGCACACTGACCCAAGGCCTGAATGGCTCCCCCAAAGCCTTCACGCTCTAGCGACTTCAGCCTGCTCTCCGCTGCGTGGCCACTCGAGCGAGGCTCTGCCACCACCCGTGTCCCGCCTGTGAGTCCTCCCAGAGCACCTGTCAGGCACGTCCTCAGAGAGGCCTGTCCTGGCCAGCCGGCCGGCTGCAAGTATATCGTTCCCTCTCCGTTACGTTTTCCTTGTCTTCCCAGATCTGCACGTATTTTCTCTCTCTATATATATATATGTGTGTGTGTGTGTGTTTATTTTTTTTATTGATGTCAGAGAGAAAGGGGGGGGGAGAAAGAGACACAGCAATGATGAGAGAGAATCATTGATCGGCTGCCTCCTGCATGCCCCCTACTGGGAATCGAGCCCGAAACCCAGGCATGTGCCCTTGGCCAGAATCGAACCTGGGACCCTTCAGTGCACAGGCCAATGCTCTATCCACGGATAGAGGTCATATTTTTTTTCTTTATGTCATTTATATTTAGTTACATATTGATGAGACAAGCAGTTGTTGAATTTCACGAAAAATATCTGTACACTGAATCCCAAATAGATGCGCATCTGCCAGTCGTTCAGAAGATTCCTCGCTTTAAAAGGACAGTGCATTTAATACCTTCAAGGACTGTCCTAGAAATTTAAAATAGTTGATAGGCGGTAATGATGTGCTGAGCTGAATAATTTATACAAATTATAGTTTACATCTGTTTTCCACTTATAGTCAAGAAAGCTCTTTTCTCACCAACTGTATGTGCTCCATTTTCTAATAACAGAAATAGAGATGAAACTCCGAAGACACCCTCCCAAATACAGGCAGCGCTGAACAAACGAAAAAAAAAAAAAAACCTTCATTTATTTCCCATCAGTCATCTTCTCTGTTGCCTGAGAAATCTGACCCAAATCTCTGCCGCTCGCCCACGTCCCCGGCACCTACCTGTAGGGACATTCATCCGAAGACCAAAGGGGCATCCGCCAGAGCCTTTTCATGTCCCTCCGTCCAGCCAGAAAGGTCTCCGCATTTACTTATATTTACCTCCTTGCCTTCTGCCAGATATCAAAGGACAAGTGTCCCCTTTTCAAGGTCAATGCCTCTCCCCTCCCCCCTCTTGGCCTGGTGGAGCCAAAGGCGTGTTAGATAACCCTGATGCTGATACACCCGCCGCGGCCAGTGACCGAGGAACGGTGGCTATTAAATGTCTCGGAGTCTCTATTGTGTCTGTTGTGAACGGAGATGGTAAACACCGCCTGGTGGAATGACAGTGGTGATCATTAAGCCATGGCACACGCAGCGTGTACACAGGGCTGGAGAAAGTCCGTGTCATCCTGAGACATTTCTAAATGATGCACTTTGAAAAATGTCTTCCTGGCCCTGGCCGGTGTGGCTCAGTGGATGGAGCCGGCCTGTGGACCTAAGGGTCCTGGGTTCAATTCCAGTTAAGGGCATGCACCTAGGTTGCAGGCTCCTGGGCAACCTGATGGGTGTGTTTCTCTCACATGAATGTTTCTCTCTGCCTTTCCCTCTCCCTAAAAATAAAATAAAATAATCAGTGGAAAAATATCCTCAGGTGAGGATTTAAAAAAGTAATAATAATTAAAACGCGGCAAAAATAATTTCTTTTAAATATATTTTATTGATTTTTTACAGAGAGGAAGAGAGAGGGACAGAAAGTCGGAAACATCGATGAGAGAGAGACATCGATCAGCTGCCTCCTGCACGCCCCCCCACTGGAGACGTGCCCGCAACCAAGGTACATTCCCCGACTGGAATCGAACCTGGGACCCCTCAGTCCAACAGACTGACGCTCTATTCACCGAGCCAAACCGGTTCCGGCAAGAGATTTTTTTTAATGCCTGAATTATTTCATGACACTCGGGCACCGTTTCAGAAATAATGATGCACTTAAACTGGATACATGTTGGCTGTCCCTGCTGTGTTAACGGTTAGTTCACAGACCACCAGTAGCTGCCAAGTCTCCACATGCCACACAGGAAACTGTGTGGTGCACACCGGTCTTTGGCATCGTCTGCCCCTGGGCCCTCCTGTCCTTGCCCTGTGCCCGGGCTCTTTATAGCCCTGCTTTTGTCCTGCCAGCCGTTGCTGGTCTCCCTACATCCCTGAGCAGCAAGCATCACGCAGCGCCCGGATCTTCTGCCACCTTTTATCTTCATTTCTGCTCCCTGAAGCCATGCCCCGCTGGTATCACCAACCATGCCCTCCATGCAGGTGACTCGGGGTCTGTCTGTCACCGTCTCATCAGCCCTACTCCTGGCCCACGTTCCTACTTACTCTCTTACTGGTGCCAGTTTGTTAGGAATTACACAGATTAACATATATGTTATTATATACTAGTAGCCCTGCACACGAATCTGTGTGCCAGTAGATCGAAGCTGCCCTCCTGTAGCTCCCTCCTCCCCCCCTCATAGCTTGCTGCCCTGCCCCCTCCTGTAGCTCTCAGGCTTGTAGTTCGCTGCCCCACCCTCTTACAGATCCGTGATCCGGCCATTACAAGGTTGATTATTACACCTCAGGGCATAATGGATAATTAGCATATTTCTCTCTCTTTTATATAGAACATATATAATTTATTTTATTATTATTATTATTATTTAAAGTATTACAAATAGTAGTACATATATCTCCCTTTTTTTCCCCTATTGACCTTCCCCCGGCCTTCCCTACCCCCAGTACATGCCCTCACGTCCCCCCACCCCAGTGTCTTGTACCCATTAGTTATGCTTATAGACATGCGTACAAGTCCTTTGAGGATATTTATAGTTTAGAGATTTCAGAGAGGAAGGGAGAGGGAGAGAGGGAGAGAAACATCAATGCTGAGAGAGAATCCTGGATCGGCTGCCTCCTGCACGTCCCACACTAAGGAATGAGCCTACAACCCAAGCATGTGCCCTGACCGGCAATGGAACCGGGACCTCCTGGTTCATAGGACGGTGCTCAACCACTGAGCCACACTGGCCGGGCTCCACAGATTAACTTTGGAGGCTGTTAAAGCTCAGGGCATAAACACTCCACTCTTTTCTATTTCTGTTGTGTAATTATTATTTCTTGTTGAATTTTTGAAAAATACCTGCACTGAGTTTCATGTCTTGGGCATGTTTCCAGTAAAATCTTCAGACATGCTGGCAGATGGAATATCTCAGAAGAGCCAGCATGCCAAATACTTGGTCCAAATACTTGCATTTGAATCTAATTAAAACCCTAAGAGACACTTTAGGTCTCCACCATGTCACATGACCCCCCACACACACCCAGTTTTCCAACTGTAAGAGCAGAGCATGGACTTAACCATACGCCTGAGCGCCTCCATCTTTCTTTATCTGCAGACAGGGCTTAGTTCAGTGTCGGCAAACTGCAGCTCGAGAGCCACATGCAGCTCTTTGGCCCCTTGAGTGTGGCTCTTCCACAAAGTACCACAGCCTGGGCGAGTCTATGTTGAAGAAGTGGCATTAGAAGAGGTTTACGTTTAAAAAAGGTGGCTCTCCAAAGAAATTTCCATCGTTGTGCTGTTGCCACTTGGCTCTGCTGACTAATGAGTTGGCCACCACTGGCTCAGTTGAACTTAACGGTCCCACCACTTCCCTTTCAGGTCCATTCGCTCATGTCAGAACCCTTTCTTGTCCTAGTGAAAGGCGCACAGCTAGCTGAGCAGAAACACTGAAGGGCTGCCTGACCTTGACCTTGGACTGAATGCCATCCTGACCATCTCTGACTGACGGGACCAAGATGCGGCGTGAGCAGGAAGGGCCGCCTTGAGGATAGAGGGCTGGGGCGGCGTGTCGGGGGGCTCACTGTCTGTCGGTGAGAATTAACGGACCGCATCTTCTCCTCGAAAAGGAGATTAGGAGTCTCGGCAGAGGGGATTTGAGATGCCAGAAACCTCACATACGTTATCTGTCGATCTGTGAATAGTATTCCTCTGTTTTCAAACCTCCAAAAAAAAAAAAAAATCCAGCCCACGTAATGGAAACAATATTATTTTTTTCTATTGGGGAAAAAGAAATCCTACATTTTTATAGGACGACTCTATCTTTGTGCAATCGTTCGTTGACACCAGGCAGAGATATAAACCATCTTCTTCTGAGCGTTGTAAACATTATAAGAACCCATCACATTTCCTGCTCAAGATTTGTTAATGTAGGCATACATTTGGAAACGGGGAAGGAAGTATAACAAAAGAAACACAGTTTTTTTGGCTTGGCGGCTACAATACGTATGTTTGACTTCTTTCTCCTTATTCTGTTCATTCTTTCCTCTGGTCAGGTTAACCTTTAATGCTATACCTGCTTTGGGATTTGTTGGGTTAAGATTAGCAAAGCTCAACGTTATTAAAGGTCTCACTTTTGCTTATCACCCTGCATAGACATCTTATTTATTCTCCTAAACCTTCCTCCCTGTTGAAAACTCAGCCTTTGAAATAATTAGGGAAGCAAGGGAATTGTAATTTAATAACAAACTCTCCTCTTAAAAATAATACTTTAGAGCCCTACCAGTATGCTTCATAGGTTGAGCATTGACCTATGAAGCAGGAGGTAGCTGGTTTGATTCCCATTTAGGGCACCTGCCCAGGGTTGCGGGCTCCATCCCCAGAGTGGGGCGTGCAGGAGGCAGCCGATCCTTGATTCTCTCTCATTTCTCTCCCTATCCCTTCCTCTCTGAAATCAATTTTAAAAAATGTATTTATTTTTAAAAAGATAAAATAATATCTTAGAGTTAAACCAAAATATTAGGCATCAAGTGCAATAGAGTTCCCACTATAATTAACCTTTGAAGATCCAACCCTGTTTGCTAAGCCCATCATTATTATCTTCATCAGGAACAGATAGTCTCTTGCCACTAAAATGTATGCCTGTGACCTTCTCCCATGCAAGATCGGGTGTTGAAGGCACAGGATCAAGACCGTGAGGAATTAGTTTCACTTCAAGTAACTATCCCTGCCCTGATAACGTGGTCCCTGAAAGCCGCGAGTCCGGACTATTAACAATTAACCAAGGCGAGCCGCGGCTCTGACTGCTAACAATGACCTTGTTTAATAATACAGTTCCCGGGGCAGCCGGGAAGTTTCGGGAGCTCCGGGCTCAGGGTGAGTCCTACAGGAGCCCCAAGATAAGTGTGCACACAACAATCACAGCGTTCACTGCCTGTATTCCCGTGTTTACGTGAAATTTTATTATTCTCTGACAGGCACAGTCATGAGGAAGTTTGTTTTGCATGCTTGGATTTCATAGAATAACATCATCCAACTCACTTCCGCCTGCGAACTGAAATAGGTCTTTGTGCAACGATTTCAGGAACACGCTCTTTTAGATTTCATATCCCATCCAAACTATGTGGTCTTCAAGAGACTCTACATTCCAGCAATTGTTGTTTAATTCCACGACCACTCAATAGCCTTTCAAGCCATCCTAAGCACTGTTCTTACTCCCACTGACGGCAAATGGGAAAATCATAAATATGGCAAGATTAGTTCACCGAGCAAACAGAATTGCCCAAGCCGACACTTCCTCTTCTTCTTTTCTTTCTTTTTTTTTTTTATTAGTCTGACTTGAGCAATCACCCAGCTTTTGATCCCTTGTGCCACAAAAAAAAAAAAAAAAAAAAAATTAAAAAACAATTGTTGGAATATAAAGTCTCCTGAAGACCAAATATTTCCAATGAGATCTGAAATGTAAAATATAGAGTTTAAAATATCACTGCAGGAAATATAAATGGGGGGGGGGTGGCTTGCACTTTGAGAAATAAAAACAGGACAGCCTTCTGGTGACCCCTGGAAGCACTTGGGCGGGGACCCCAATCCCGATGGCTTCCTGGCCCCGAGCTCTGTGCTCTGTGCTCACGGAGGATGCAGGGCGCGAAGGCAGGTAAACAAAGACAGCTGCTGGCCCCGCGCACGTCCTGGCGCTGGCAAAGGAGCTCTCTGTGCTGCCAGACTTGCCAAAACCCTCAATCTGCTTCGGGTGCCTCATTGATCCCCAAGTGGGGGGCCAGGATGTCTCACTGCACTCCTTTTCAATTGAATTACTGTGGCCGTTTGGGGACTGCAGGGCTGCCGCTCTCTGTTGGGGACTAATCAGGATTCACGTGTTATCCCTGAGCCCACACGGGACTGCGTGAAGACAAAGGACAGACAAGAATAGAATGTCACGGGCTCCCGGACAAGCCGAGGCTTATACTGGGTTCCTGTGCTGCCACAGACCCTGAGAAATGGGCAACGAGAAGTAAGAGCTGGGCTGGCGTGGCTCCGTGGTTGGGCATCGACCTCTGAACCAGGAGGTCACAGCCCTGATTCCCTATCAGGGCACAGGCCCAGGTTGCAGGCTTGATCCCCAAGAGGGGATGTGCAGGAGGCAGCCGATCCATGATTTTCTCTCATCAAAAGATGTTCCTATTTCTCTCTCCCTCTCCCTTCCTCTCTGAAATCGACACAAATACATATATTTTTTAATAAAACAACTCCAATGAACACAGACACTGAGGGGTTAGGGTATGCATGGGAGTGGGGGGGGGCAATGGGAAGATATGTATACATGTAATATATTCATTAAAAATTTTTTTAAAAAATCCCTGACCGGTTTGGCTCAGTGGAAAGAGCATCAGCCTGCGGACTCAAGGGTCCCAGGTTCGATTCCGGTCAAGGGCATGTACCTTGGTTGCGGGCACATCCCCAGTAGGAGGTGTGCAGGAGGCAGCTGATTGATGTTTCTCCCTCATCAATGTTTCTAATTCTCTATCCCTCTCCTTCCCTCTCTGTAAAAAATCAATAAAATATATATTTTTTTAAATTAAAAAAAAAACCTCAAGAGATAGCCGTAGCCAGTTTGGCTCAGTGGATAGAGCGTCAGTCTGCGAACTAAAAGGTCTAGGATTCGATTCCAGTTTAAGGGCATGTACCTTGCTTGCAGGCTCCTCCCCGGTCCGGGTCCCGGTTGGGATGCATGCAAGAGGCAACCAATGCATTTGTTTCCCTCTGTCTTAAGCCTTTCCCTCTGTCTTAACCTCTCTCTAAAAAAAAAAAAAAAAAAAAAAATCAATGGCAAAAATATCCTCGGTTGAAGATTAACAAAAAAGCAATCTATCAGTCAATCGGGAGATAAGACCATTGAGCCTAAGTGCACCCTGAACAAAAGCAAGAAGTTGTGTCCACCAGACATTGAACTCTGTGAAAAATGATGTCTTAATATAGAAGGTGAAGGAACGGACCGGGCCCCTTCCTTCCTTCGTGACATTTGTCACAAGGAGGAAGGATGCTCTGAACGGGCAAAGCCGACCAAGCCCTTGCTGGCAGCAAGGACAGGAGGACAGTATACACGACCACGACAGGGAGAAACAAGAAAATCCCCGCACTGTGCGGTGACATTGAGCCTTTCGTTGTTTCAACTGAAACATTAAGTGTAGATGAAAGGTGAGTAATTTGTTTTTATTTCTCTTGACAGCCCAGCAATCATTCCAGACACGTGACAGAGGTGACTGTTTTTCTCTCTTTGGTAAAGAGCTCTGGGTGTGGACATAAAATAATACAAATGGTATATTCCCACTTCCAGAAGCATTTCACACTCATTTAAAAATATATATATATATTTATATTGATGTCAGAGAGGAAGGGAGAGGGAGAGGGAGAAACATCCATGATGAGAGAGAATCATGGACCAGCTGCCTCCTACAGGCCCCCTACGGGGATCGAACCCACAACCCCAGGCAAGTGTCCTGATAGGGAATCATCGATGCTCAACCACTGAGCCACGCCGGCCGGGCTCACACTCATTTGCATTTTAAAAAGTAACAACAATTACTGGAAACGTATGTGATGTGTTCCTTTCAACACCTGCCGTGCGGAGCTGTTGGGAATCTTGCTTCCTGTCCTCATCGCTAACAGTGTTTGCTCATAAAAGACAGGCCACTGCACCACTGGCTGCCTCGCAGCTGTATCTTTGCTCAGGTCTCATTTTCCTTCTAATTAAATGTCAATATTATTACAAGCCAATGGAGCGAGATGTCATTTGCCCACCTTTCTCTACAACTTCTTTATTTCCCAGAGCAGGTGCCCTAATAGATATGAACTATAAATGCCTATAACATGGAAATAACCACAGTGTCTACCTCATGGTCCTACTGAGAGGCTACAGTGGGATTATACACTGAGTGGCCAGACGATGATGATCTCTGAACGCATACTAATCTGGCCACTCAGTGTCAATCCTATAGAATAAAAGGCTAATATGCAAATTGTCCCCTTATCCAGGAGTTCGACCAGCAGGCAGGACGGCCAACCACCCATGTCCCCTCCCCCTATGCACGAATTCATGCACCAGGCCTCAGCCCAGCCTGCACCCTGTCCAATCTGGGACCCCTCGAGGATGTCTAACTGCCCGTTTAGGTAGGATTGGGCCTAAACAGGCAATCAGACATCCCTCTCACAATCCAAGACTGCTGGCTCCCAACTGCTCACCTGCCTGCCTTCCTGATTGCCCCTAACCATTTCTGCCTGCCAACCTGATCACCCCCTCACCACTCCCCTACAGACTTGATCACCCCCAACTTCCCTCCCCTGCTGGCCTGACTGCCCACAACTGCCCTCCCTTGCAGGCCTGGTCCCTCCCAACTGTTCTTCCCTGCTGGCCATCTTTGTGGTGACCATCTTGTGACCACATGGGAGCAGGATCTTTGACCACATGGGGGCAGCCATCTTGTGTGTTGGAGTGATGGTCAATCTGCATATTACTCTTTTATTAGATAGGATAGAGGCCTGGTGCATGGGTAGGGGCCCTGAAGGGTGTCCCGGATCAGGGTGGGGGTTCCCTTCGGGCATGGGGTGGCCATATTGAAGGGCCTGTTGTGGTTTGCAGGCTGGCCATGTCCCCCTGCGACCCAAACAGAGGCCCTGGTATCTGGGATTTATTTATCTTCTGTAATTGAAACTTTGTAGCCTGGAGCAAAGCCAAGCCTTCTGCTCACTCTGAAGCAGCAGCCATTTCTGTTGGGGTTTATTTATCTTCTGTAATTGAAACTTTGTAGCGCTGAGTGGAGGCCTGGGCCGGCAAGGGCAGGTGGAAAGCTTGGCTTCTTCCATCTCCGGGAGCAACTCAAGCCTTCTTCTCTCCAGCTCCGTGGCTGCCGCCATTTTTGTTGGAGTTTATTTATCTTCTATCATTGAAACTTTGTAGCATTGATTGGAGGCCTGGGCCAGCAAAGGCTGAGGGAAAGCTTGGCTTCCTCCATTGCCAGGGGAACCCAAGCCTCCCTCCTGCTCTCCTTGGCCGCAGCCATCTTGGTTGGGTTTATTTGCATATTCACTCCTGATTGGGTGGTGGGCGTGGCTTGTGAGTGTAGCAGAGGTATGTTCAATTTGTGTGTTACTCTTGTATTAGGTAGGATACACACACACACACACACACACATTGAGTGGCCAGATTATTACGCATTCAGAGATCGTAATGATCTGGGCACTCGGTGTATATGTGGCCATTCTTAGGAGTAAAGCACACGTTACACAATATGGATTTTTATGATAACTAGGGTTGCCGTTAGGATTTTGTTGTTTTTGTCCATCCTCACCCGAGGATGTTTTTCCATTGATTTTCAGAGAGATGGGGTTGGAGGAAGGAGTGCTCTTTTACCCAGAAGCCTGCTGGGCTTAGTCAGCAACGACCTCATGTCCAGGACCCAGCGTTCATGAACTACTGACTCTGTATCTACATTGTTTTAAATCCATCTGCCAGTAAAATAATTTCTGCTGCAAAGCTGTCCGGTCAGATATTGGATCATTACGTTGGGAAGCTTACGGCTGATTCATAGTTTAAGATTTATTGATCTATCACATCTATTCACAACTTTTATGGCACCCAACGGTGTGAGAGGCAATGCCTTCTCATGCATATCAGCTCCCGCATTCATTTGCATTAGAGCAAGTCATATATCAGCATTGAATCTCATTACAGGCGACTTAACTTCCTGGTCCCAAAGCTGTAGCTTCTAGCTATAATAATAAAAGGGTAATATGCTAATTAGACCGGATGTCTTCTGGACATCATTCCGGACGTCCTTCCTGACAAAGCTGGGGCCCGAGGGAAGCCAGCCCGGGGTCCAGGTGTGGAGGAAAGCTGGTGCCAGCAGCCGGGGGAAGGAAGGTTTATTCTTGAACGAATTTTCGTGCATCAGGCCGCCAGTAATAAAATAGAATTCAAAGCATGACCATAATGTAAAGGGTTATCTTTCAAGTAACCACACTTTCTCTTTCTGTACAATTAATATGTTGGTATAGAATGTTAATGATTTTCCTCCTACTCAAATATCCGACTGCGCCTTATTATGACTAAATCAATAATCCACTTTGTGTGTTATCAGTCGTGGTACGTATGAGTTATAGCGTTGCCTGAGTCTTTTTTCTGACATTTGATGAGTCAGATGGTTCTACCAGACCACATTGGCAAAGGATCTGCTTTTACACAAGAAGCATTCTGTGAAAGGAAATCTGAAACATGTGGGTAAAAGAACTCTCTGTTTTGATTTATAAGAATTATTTCGGCTTTCATTTCTAGCTGTATTACACATGATCGGATGCATGGAACTACGCCAGATCGCTTCTTCTATCTCCATATACTGTGGACGCAGCTCTTTTGAATTGATTGGCCTCAGTTACCATTGTTCCTCAGCTGTGACACGGGAGCGCGCAGGTTCACTTTTAAGGGCTCTGTTCTGTGACTTCCTGTCCCAGTCCATGCAGATCAGGAACCCGCACTATGGGGACATGTCACTTCAGGTCATGCCCAGGGCTCTGAGAGGCCCGAGGGAGACCTTTCCTCCCTAAAGCAGGCGCCGTGGCATCTCTGTGAGAGGGTGCACATCCGGGGCCTGCCCGTCAGGTGAGGGATCGGCCCCCCAAAGCCACACTGATCTGTGGGAGCAGCACTTTGCTCAGATGCCTGCCTGGATCACTCTCCTGTTTTGTTGGAGGGTCACAAAACCTCCAGGCCGACAGATCCCGGAAAAGTCAATGGCTGTGAGAACCACTTGGTGGTTCAGTGACCAGCAGGCTGAGAGCAAGTACATTCACCGAGCTGCCAGGGATCAGCAGCTTTCATTGGCTCTCTACGAAGGCCGTGTGTGTGTGTGTGTGTGTGTGTGTGTGTGTGTGTTTCCTCTGTCTCCTTTCTCACCGTGTCACCCCGCCGCGGGCACGTACTTTGGCCCCTAGAATCCTTGTTGCGCTGAACGAGATGAAAACATTTTGGGGGGGAGGCTGTGGGGACGGGTTTGTGGAAAAGCCATCCCATTCGTTTGCTTCTGGTGCAGCTTGGCCCTGGCGAGATACACATTTGTTCTCAGATTTTTTTATTTTATTTTTTTAACTGCGACGCATGCTAGAGGGGAAGTTGGATGACATTTTATTTATTTTAAGCTGTCTTTATTTTTTTATTTTATTTTTTTTTGCACTAAGAGCAGCACACGGACGGATGTTTTTTGAGATCTTTTTTTAGTTACTGATTTCCACAAGCAAAGGCGTTCTCATATATTTGAATAATTCCCCTTATCACGCAGATTGTTTTGCTTTGAAGTAAGATGCTCTATGCGCACACTGATCGCTCGCCATGCAAGTGTCTGCTCTTGAAGGGTTCCCAGGTGACAGGCACTCTTATCCGAAATGCTTTCATCTGGTTTGGCTCAGTGGATAGAGCGTCGGTCTGTGGACTGAAGGGTCCTGGGTTCGATTCCGGTCAGGGCACATACCTGGGTTGTGGGCTCCATCCACAGGAGGAGGTGTGCAGGAAGGCAGCTGATCCATGATTCTCTCCCATCATTGTTTCTCTCTCTCTCCTCCTCCCTTCCTCTCTGAAACCTATGAAAATATTTAAAAAAAAAAAAAAGAAAACAAATGCTTTCATTGCCTGATGAATTCTTGCAGCTCTTTGAAAACCGCCCTTCCTGTTACTAAATTTTACGTTGAAAAACATCACGGCCACCTGGCAAGCTGCGTTTTATGTCTCAGTTCTGTGATGGAGGGGACATTTGCTCCTTTTCCTCCTTGCTTTTCATTTTTCAGTGTTGGCCACGTCATCTACTGTGTGCCAGGCTCTGGCCTGGTCCCTGCGGCCCACAATGTGTATAACACATAGTCCCAGGCGGTCAATGCACCTGTCACCTATTTTGGAAAATGAACTAGAGACACAGCGCTTGCTGTCCACCCTAAAAACGAATGCACGGGCTGAGTGCAGGGGTGGAAGAAACAACTTCTCAATAAGGGATCCAAACGTCTCGCCAAGCTGGGGTGGCCGAGGTAGAGGGTGTTTGGATGGCCAGGTGGGAGGTTAAAGGTCAAGAATCTGAGGAGCGTGGCCACAGTGAGAAAAACAGGACGCACTGTCTCAAGGGGGCTGGGCTGGGCTGCGGAGGACGGTCACTGCTCACTGCTCACTGCTGCGTGGTCCCCGGTCAGGACACCTGCAGCCCCAGCCTCTCCCTGCGCGCTCTCATCCAGAGGCCGATGGGAGGGTCCTGCAGCCTCAGGGGGGCGCGGAAGTCGCGGATTCCAGGACTGTGACAAGCTGGGTTCCAGGTGACATAGGGTATATTGTCAGAGGCTGAAAACAAACACATTGAAAGAGGATGATAGCTGATGCCCTAGCCCAGCGGTTGACAAACTCACTAATCAGCAGAGCCTACTATCAACAGGACGATGATTGGAATTTCTTTGGAGAGCCACATTTTTTTAACTTAAACTTTTTCTAACGCCACTTCTTCAAAACAGACTCACCCAGGCCGTGGTATTTTGTGGAAGAGCCACACTCAAGGAGCCAAAGAGCCGCATGTGGCTCAAGAGCCACAGTTTGCCAACCACTGCCCTAACCGGTGTGGCTCAGTGGATAGAGCGTCAGCCTGCGGACTGAAGGGTCCCAGGTTCGATTCCGGTCAAGGGCATGGACCTTGGTTGCGGGCACATCCCCAGTAGTGGGCATGCAGGAGGCAGCTGACCGATGTTTCTCCTCGATGTTTCTAACTCTCTATCCCTCTCCCTTCCTCTCTGTAAAACATCGATAAAATATAAAAATAAAGAAAGAGGATGACGACTGAGAAGGGGGTCCTTGGATCTGGCCCTTGGAGACAAGGTTTAGGAGCCAGAGCGGGGCAGACCAGGCCCAGAAAGGGCCTTGAGCGAAGGGGAGACAGAGCGATGGGGCCGAGCCCGAAGGGGCGCGCAGTCAGAGGTCTGCAGGCTTGTGTGGTGGTGGGGGTTATCGCTCATCGACGGCAGAGGGGAATTGGGCAATTTCGCTGTCTGAGGAGACTCGGTGGGGAGGAAAACAGAAACGTCTGGAGAGAAAGTGGCAGCTGCTGCCCGGGCAGAGGCTGGGAGAGCCAAAGGTGACTGGCAGCCGCCTCGGCCCGGACGGAGCGAGGTGTGAACACGGAGTGTCCCCGCCTGTTAATGATTAGCCAGGAGTCGGGACGAAGGTGCCAGGCTGCCCAGGACAGGCGTGGCACCCCGGGCCACCCCCTTGGAGATCTCCTCGCCTCCCGCCTCCCGGGGGGCCTGGCGCTCCAGCTCGGGGAGACTTCCCAGACCCGCCACCTGCCGTCCTCGGGTGATCCAGAGCAATGGGGCGCCGGTTCCCCCCGGGAGTGCGATTTCCTGTCTTCCTGCCCGAGAGGAAGGAGGACCACCGTGCTCCACGTCTGTGGGGGGTAATCCTGGGGAGCGTTTAAAGGTTCTGTGGCTCCCAGGGAAAAGGCAGCCTTGCTGGAGTTGGAGTTGACCCGCCTGAAAGGTCAAGTGCACAATCTAAACCAAATGCCTGGGGTCCCAGAGCCAATCCCCTTATCCCATCAAACGCTGTTGACACTGCTGCCCGTCACCCACATGACCACCGCCCACAGCAGAGGGAGGGGACGTCACAGCTGTTTCACGGCACATGGGCCAGAAGCATGTGAAAATCATAAACTCTCTGTAAATCTGTCAGAATGACCGTTCTTGCCGAAAGCGGTGTGGCTCAGTGGATAGAACGTTGGCCTGCAAACTGAAAGGTCCCAGGTTCGGTTCCAGGCAAGGGCATGTACCTTGGTTGTGGGCACATCCCCAGTAGGGGGCGTGCAGGAGGCGGCTGATCGATGTTTCTCTCTCATCGATGTTTCTAATTCCCTATCCCTCTTCCTTCCTCTCTGTAAAATATCAATGAAATATATATATTTTTTAAAAGATTGACTGTTCTTGTTGTTCTTCCTTGCTTTAGACCCGACTCTTTAAACACATGGAAAAGCCCTCTGGATCCACTGAGAGTTCATCTCATTACAGACCGTGTGCGGTAATTCAAACTGTCTGGCCGAGGCCCCATGTAAAATGCCTGCCCCAAAGATGGGGCTGGACTCACAGGGCAGCTTGCCTGTCAGGGCAGGTTCATTTGAGAGCTTAGTAAGGGCAGAGGGTCAATAGACTTCGCCTGGAAGACTAGTCAAGAATACTCCCCAGCCCCGGCCGGTGTGGCTCAGTTGGTTGAGCGTCATCCATGCACCGAGAGGTTGTGAGAGCAAGCCCCATTCAGGGCACATGCCCCGGTTGTGAGCTCGATCCCCAGTAGGGGATGGTAAGGAGGCAGCTGATTCATATTTCTCTATCATCGATGTTTCTCTATTATGCATGTTTTTCTCTCCCTTCCTCCTCTCTAAAATCAATAAACACACTTTAAAAAAAAAAATTCCAAACCAATGAGCTGCTCAATTGTCTCTGTGGCTGGAAAACACACTTGGAGAGTTTGGAGAGTACAAAACAAGAATGACGCTCTTGCGAATATCTCTTTCAATGACTGGATGAATGGGTTCAGGTCTAATTAAGAGGTGTGAGGAGCCCTGGCCAGTGTTGCTCAGTGGATAGAGCGTCAGCCTGCAGACTGAAGGGTCCCAGGTTCGATTCCGGCCAAGGACACATATCTGGGATATGGGCCCAATCCCAAGTGTGGGGCCTGCAGGAAGCAGCCGTTCAATGATTCTCTCTCATCACTGATGTTTCTGTCTCTCTCTCCCTCTCCCTTCCTCTCTGAAATCAATAAAAAAAATTTTTTTATTGTAAAAGAGGAAGTGCAGGGGAGGAACTTAAAAGAAAAGGTTTACTGTCACATATCATAAACGTGGCACTAACTGCCTTTTGATAAATGTAGAACTATCTAGTTTACCTCTAACCTTTGAATTATAAATTTCAGGTAAATATCTATTTGTATATCTACATATCTATATGTATATGTAGCTAGAATGTGTGTGTGGGGGGGGGGTTAGTACATTTTCTGCCTACTACATACACAGGAACCTCATTTATCGCACTTCACTTTATTGCTCCTCACAGCTAATTACGGTTTTACAAGCTGGAGGTTTGTGGGAAGCTGATCTGTCGGCGCCATT
This sequence comes from Lasiurus cinereus, assembly GCA_011751065.1. NCBI lineage: Eukaryota > Metazoa > Chordata > Mammalia > Chiroptera > Vespertilionidae > Lasiurus > Lasiurus cinereus. The sequence continues at coordinate 10,299,426 of JAAGEH010002526.1, read as the reverse complement.
TTTCCAACAGCATTTGCTCGCCATGACCTTCTCACAAGGTGTCAGACTCTCGTTATTCTGTTTGCTATGACCTGGGATCAGTCATCTCTGATGTTACTCAGATCATCGTTTTGGGGGCACCAAGACCCCACCCATGTCAAACGACAAACTTAGTAAATGTGTGTGTTCCCCCACCTGTCTCCCTCTCCATGGCCCCCCTATTCCCTGAGACACAACAATGCTGAAATTAAGCAACTAAATAAGCTGGTAATGGCCTGAAGGAGCTCCAGTTAATAGAAAAACTAGTGGAATCCAAATAAGATGTGGGGTTTAGTTGATAGTCCTGCATGATGATTCACTTATTGGTTTTACTAACTCTGTTATGGTTATTCGGACTTTACTATTAGGGTATATCAAAGATATACAGGAACTCTCAACATTACTCTTGCAGATTTCCTCTAAAATTATTGAGGAATATAAAAACAAACTACTCTTGCATGCACGAAGACCGCAGGGCCCTGCAGTGGGTACTAGATCTTGCTCTGGGCATCCAGACAAGACCCGCACAAAGGCTCCTGGGAGAGGGGGGAGGAGGGACGGAAGCCATCATTCACAACTGAGAGTCTTGATGGCAACTCATGTATGAAGGAGAGTTCATGGGATTGACCAAAAGGAGAATTTGGGCCTAAAACATAGACCCATCTGAAAGAGCCCCATCTGACAAATAGGCCCATGCTTAAAAGACAGTATGTTTCGCTCAGTGGAAAGAGCCTCGGCCTTCGGACTGAAAGGTCCCAGGTTCGATTCCGGTCAAGGGCATGTACCTTGGTTTTGGGCACATCCCCAGTAGGGGGCGTGCAGGAGGCAGCTGATGGATGTCTCTCTTCGATGTTTCTAACTGTCTATCCCTCTCCCTTCCTCTCTGTAAAAAATCAATAAAATATATTTTTTAAAAAGACAGTATGTTTCAAATGTTCAGAGGTTTTAAAACAACAAACACTAGAAGAACAGCTTATCTTGAAAGTTACAAGCAAATTTGACCAAACCAAATATTAATCCTAAAAGAATTTAAATATATGCATTTAAATATAATGCAGAAGCCAACATTTTCAACCTAACTGAAACATAGTGATTACCATCGTTTTCATTCATAGAGCCTTATATTAGGTGTTAGTAAGTATTGCTTTTTGTAATAGCGTGGACATCTTTCCTCAATGGCATATGTTTACGTAAGAGCGTGATAATGACGGACAGCTTAATAGGCTGCAGAGGGGAAATGTCTTATTCATCGGGTTAAAAATAATCTTCGCCTCACATAAGACATTAATTCCTGTTGAATTAAAGATATAAAAACAGAGGGGAGGATATTTATCATGGAAGCGCTACCCAAGCCTGAATGGGATATTCACAGATTTGACAACATAAAATTAAGAGTATTTTGGTTTAGCAGAAGAAAACAAAGGGAAAATAGCGTGTTGGAGGAAGAGCAAATTGGGACAAATGGGGAACATCCAGGAGCTGATGTCCCTGGTGTGTACGAAGTTCTCTGCCATGTGCTGTGTGCCCGGGGCCTGAGACACTGTCCTCAGTACCTTACGTGAGAGAGTCAACACTTCATTGCCAAATAGACACGTCGGTTGGTGCCCACCCCTCCATGTCCAGGCGACTACCCTGTTTCCCCAAAAATAAGACAGTGCCTTTCATTAATTTTTGCTCTCAAAGTTGCGCCAGGTCTTATTTCCAGGGGATGTCTGTCTTATTTATCCATGAAGAAGAATACGGTACACATTTATTCTTTTTTTTTATATATAATATTTTTGAAATATATTTTATTGATTTTTTACAGAGAGGAAGGGAGAGGGACAGAGAGCTAGAAACATCGATGAGAGAGAGACATCGATCAGCCGCCTCCTGCATGCCCCCTACTGGGGATGTGCCCTCAACCAGGATACATGCCCTTGATGGAATCAAACCTGGGACCCTTTGGTCCGCAGGCTGACGCTCTATCCACTGAGCCAAACCGGTTTCGGCCACATTTGTTCTTGGAACAAAAAAAAAAAAGGAAATTTATGACCTGTCTGTGGTACGGTAGTCGTTGTCATCACAAACCAGCTCACTGATGGGCCGCAGCGCAGCCGGAGCTGTTCAGGCAGGGCGAGGTCTCTTTAAATCAGGAGTCAGACGCCTGACAGTAGCTTCAGGGGCCTTCTATTCTGGGGAGGCCTTCTGTTCAGGGGAGGTCTTATTTTCGGGGGGATGCCTTATATGACAGCGAGAGGCAAAACTGGAAGTAGGTCTTATTTTCGGGGGATGTCTTACTTTCGGGGAAACAGGGTAGAGGCACAACGATGCCGCCAGCGTCCAGGTGCAGCTCAGTGCTTGGACATTGTTGCCGGGACTGGGCCGGAACCAGGAGGTCCCTCGGTACGTGATAGAGAAATAAGCTGCCCGAGGAGAGTGACATCCGGGTCTGCCGGGCACAGGGGGGACCCACCCCGAGACGAAGGGCGGGCGCAGTGTGGCCCGCCCCGGGAGTGGACCATGTCCCCTTGCAAAGCGGGGGGGAGAGGAGCTGGCTCTCTCCTCGGAGGACCCGGGAGCGGGGACGGAGGATGCGGTCGGGCAGAGGCGGGCGCCCACACACAGCGGCTCCGCCAGCCTCCCCGGCAAGTGCCCGCGCGCAGCCGGTCACGGTCATTGCTGGGGATGACTCACCGGCCGTGGGTGGGAGCTGGTGCGCTAAGCCTCGGGCTCCGGGGAAGGAAGAGAGAAAATAGCCGTTTCTTGGTGCCGCGTTCGGCCAGCGGCCAGGTGACTCAGAGCCCCGGCAGCCCTGATCCGGCTCCGCTTCTCACGGCGGACGGGCGGCTGCCAAACGGTGTCTTCCCGCGCTCCAGCGATGCGCAGCCTCTCCGGGGCCTGGGGACTCGGCTGCCGGGGGCCGTGGGTCCAAGGTCCCGGCCGTTTTCCTCGTTCTTCTTTACCGTTGGCATCCCTCGGTCCACGCGCTGTCACTTCCAATGCCATTCCAGGCCCCTCTCCCGGCCCTGGCAGCGGGCCTGCCATTCCACTCCGGGAGCGTGATGAAATGCGCCTTGGGTGAGTCTGCGGCTTCATTCGTGATCCTGGACACTCCATCGCGAGATCGTGCCCGCCACTGGGGAGAGTTTCCCGTAGTATTTCTTTACTCCCTCTCCCCCCCCTTCCACTCCCCCCCCAATATTTTCTCTCATTCTGGAACCCCTCTTCCTCGTATGCCCCATGGCTTGTTCCTGAATGCTCAACCCCCATTTCTTCTTACCCACATGTTCTCTGTCTAGTCTTCCTGGACTTGAACACCCAAAACGTTTCTGCTTTTGAAATTTCCCCCCCTATCCCTCCTCCGCCTTCTGGGTAGTTTTAATTTCCTAGGCTAGTGGTCGGCAAACTCATTGGTCCACAGAGCCGAATATCAACAGGACAACGATTGACATTACTTTGGAGAGCCGCATTTTTTAAACTTAAAACTTCTTCTAACGCCACTTCTTCAACATAGACTCGCCCAGGCCGTGGGATTTTTGTGGAAGAGCCACACTCCAGGGGCCAAAGAGCCGCATGTGAATCTCGAGAGCCGCAGTTTGCCGACCACTGCCCTAGGCTTTTCCCTGGATCTCCAAGCTTCCTCTCCGACGGCCCCTCCTTCATGGGCCCCGTGGCCGCGTCTCTGAGTTGCTCGTATTAATTCGAGTTTCTCGGGAGCCTTCGCTGCGTGCAGCGTGGCCTCTGCACCTGGCAGGTGGCTGGCTGGCCTCTCCCTCCCGTGTGAGCGGCGTCCCTCGGAAGCTCAGAAAGTCTTCGCTGGCGGTTCCTGTTTCAAACTGGCTGTGCATCCCGGTGTGAAGAGCAGAGCCTACCAACGGAGAGGTTGGCGAACGCCAACTGGCAGGATCCGGTTATCTCTCCGGATGGTTCAGCTCGTGCAGAGAGGGAACCCTGAGCCCTGGTCTTGGGTAGAACCTGACTGTGTGTGTCCTGTGGCCGGGGGGTAGGCAGGGTGGCACTGGATGGGCGGTCAGCATGCGTGTGGTCCATCCACCCCCCTCCTCCACCTCATCCCTCGCTCTATATTCCCAGCAGCTGGTTTTCCTTCCTCTGAACCGCGCAGGTTCCGTTTCTGCAGGGAGTTCCAGAGCCTGAGAGGTGTCGTGTGTGAGTGTGCGAGGGGGAGGCGGGAGCTGGGATCTAATGCGTCCTGGGGAGGATTCCAAACTCCCAGGCACCCCCACCGCCACGCACACCCCTCCCCGTCGCCATGGCGCAGCTCCCCGGTCTTCCCAGGACATGGAAGAACGAGCGGGTTCTGCTCGGGGGTAGCCCACACTGTGCGGACACACGCAGCTCCTCTGCCCACTGCGAGGCGTGATCGCTTCCTCCTCTCCTGCCCACCTCCACGCGCTCCGACCCAGAACCGTCCACGTCTCCTCATTGGGTGCGGGAGGGAGGCCGGGCTTCTGACAGTGAGCTGCCATCTTCAAACAGAAACGGTTTAAACTCCAGGTTAACAACCATGTTCTCTGCTCAACGACCACCATTCCTGACAATGTCGTCTTCCCGAAACTCGAACTTAACAGCAGGGTTTACCGTGTCCGCTGCTCCGCCATCCCTTCCCCCTGCTGCGCGTTCACTTTTACCCTAAGGATTGCAGGGGTGACATCCGGGCATGCCGGGCACAGGGGGGACCTGGAGACAAAAGGACAGTGGCATCTTCGATGGCACACGTGAAGACCAGATCTTTACCATCTCGTTTTAAAAAGGAGAAAAATTCAGAATCCCAGGAAAACGAGTGACTCTGACGTCCTAATAAGATAGAGAGGATTCCTTAAAGGACCTGGCATTTCCCCTGCCACTGGAAGCTGTGCCAGCCCTTCCCAAAGGCATGGAAAGTGGGAATCACAGCCCTCACCGGTGTGGCTCAGTGGCTAGAGCATCGGCCTGCGGACTGAAGGGTCCCAGGTTCGATTCTGGTCAAGGGCATGTACCTTGGTTGCAGGCACATCCCCAGTAGGGGGCATACAAGAGGCAGCTGGTCTATGTTCCTAACTCTATCCCTCTCCCTTCCTGTCTGTAAAAAATCAATAAGATATATATTTTTTTAATTATTTTATGTAGGAATTGCGTTTCTATCACTAGAGAATGGGGCAGACGGAAGAACAATGAGTTGAATAATGGGGTATCTGGGAGCACAGAAAGAGATAATGCGTGTGCAAGGCTGCGGGCAAGGTCAGGACTTCACCTAGACTCAGAGGGCGCGATTCATATCGGTTTTGGTCCCGCCTTCCCCCCCGAGTTTTGCACCTTCTCCAGGAGCCACTGCCAGACCTCACGGCCTGGCTCAGGCAGAACCCCTAAAGCAGTCTTTGATTATTCTGTCACGGTTACGAATCAGGCTACAGCCGATGGCTGTGCCAACTCCCCCGAGCCCAGCTGCTTCCAGCCCGTGGGAGGTGGGCAGCTCCAGGCACACGGTCCCTGAAGCCACAGGAGGCCACCCAGCTGCCAGCTGGCCGAGCCTGCAGAGGGAGTCATTCCCCAGCAGCCCTCCCTGGCGTGGGAGTCTTGACGAAGGCCCAGCCTCCGTGGGGACAAGCCAAGCCGATGTGACACAGCTCCGCACAGGGGGCGCATGATCGCCCCCCACGAGCATGCTGGCTTCTCTTCCCCGTATTCTCCCCCATCCCTCCCCGCTCTGGAAATTTGCTCTTGAATAATTTACCTGAACACAGTTCCTTCTCTCTGGCTGTGCATTAGGAGCAAATGAAAGGAAAACATAAACTTCGCAAAGGATGTGCCTCTACTGTGGACCTATTTCTATTCGCTCCCCATCATTTTCCCGCATCAGGGCTTTTCTGTCTCTTGATCTGAAAGACGGGAGCCTCGTGTCACGGGATGGGGTTTAATTCGGTATGGATTCTTGATATTTATATGAGTGATGCATGGAGGAGGAGCATGGAACTGGAAGCCAGGAAACCCACATGTGAGTCCCAGATTTGATTTGATTTTCTAAATATATTTTTCATTGATTTCAGAGAGGAAGGGAGAGGGGGAGAGAGAGAGAGAGACATCAATGATGAGAAAGAATCACTGACTGGCTGCTGCCTTCTGCACACCCCCTACTGGGGATCGAGCTGGCAACCCCAGGCATGTGCCTTGAACCTGGGACCCTTCAGTCCACAGGCTGACGCTATAGCCAATGAGCCAAACCAGCTAGGGCGGGTCCCAGATTTTATTTCCCGGGGAGGAGACTGCAAGACAGTCCTTTTCTCTCTTCCAAAACCTGCGTGTCCTGCGTTGCTGAAGGGAAGCCGTGGGTGTAGGAGGTGATGCCCGGGCACTGGTGTTACGATTTGGTGACAGGAGGGAGGCGATGGCTTTGGTCAAGCCGTGCGTGGGGCCTGCGGTGCATGGGGCCTGCCGCGCAGTGGTCTCGGCCACTGTGTAGAGCTACATCTTACCCGCATCCAGGCCAAGCCCGTCCCTTGCTGGACAGCCCTGGGCTGTGGACATCCGTACTAGTTCACTTCTGCAGGCAGCGGGTTCTATCTGCTTCCAGAGACTATAATGTAATGAAGTAAACCATGCTTGTTTGCTTTGTTTACATATTTTCTTTGGTTTCAGAGAGGAAGGGAGAGGGAGGGAGAGAGAGAGAAACATCAGTGATAAGAGAGAGTCATGGATGGGCTGCTTCCTGCACGCCCCCCACTGGGGATCGAGCCCACAACCCAGCAATGTGTCCTGGCCCGGAATCAAACCGTGACCTCCTGGTTCACAAGTCAACGCTCCACCACTGAGCCACCGTGGCCCCGCCAGCGTGAGCCATGCTCATAGGAAACCCCCTCAGGAGTGAAGGCCTCACCATGGCACACCATCCCGGGTCCTTCCCCTTTTCCGACACAGCCTGCCCATGTCACACATGTCCATGCAAGTGACCTGCGCGCCAGACACCTGCCTTGATGTCATTACTCAACAGTGACTCCGAAGGCCAGGATCAGACAGAAGGGAGGGGGAGCCGTTGCAGGTGTGGGGGGGAAGCTGAGAGGCAGGGAGGCTTTGGGTTCCGTCCGGGGCACTGGCTGCCGATTAGACTCCACAGAAGACGGGCTCGCACGGAGGCATGAAAGCCGAAAGGAAAATGGTCCCTTTGTTCCGGCCGGAGATATGCTTAGAGGAAATTCCTGCTCGCAGCAGGTGATCAAACAAGTGCCCTCCGAGGCCATTACCTGCAGCCGCTCACGGTGCTTTGCTGCAATAAAATGGCTCGTTTTCCCATTTTCCCCGTTCCCTTCCAGGCCGCATTAATTAGGTTTATCAGCAAGGTGACAACCTTAAACTGGCTGCCGGAGTCTTATCAGGACGTGTTTACAACCTGTTCTCTCAAAGGAGTAAGGCTCCCAGCTACCCACCCAGCTACCGGCCCGATCCCCCTCCTATCTTCCTCTCTTCGAAGAAGGGTGAGGCTGTCACTCCAAGTATTTCATTCACCACAAGCATGATCTCTCAAATAGTTCACATGGCTGAAACTGGTGTGGTTCAGTGGATAGAGCGTCAGCCTGTGGACTGAAACGTCCCAGGTTCTATTCTGGTCAAGGGCATGTATCCTGGTTGCGGGCACAGTAAGGGGAATGCAGGAGGCAGCTGATTGATGTCTCTCTCTCATCGATGTTTCTAACTCTATCCGTCTCCCTTTCTCTCTATAAAACAAAAAAAAAAGCAATAAAATATATTTTTTTAAAATAAAAGTTTATATGGATTGGCCTTCCACTCAGCCTATACCTCAACTTTTACTCATTTCAACACGATGCACACAATGTACTAATTACTTGATCCATCAGCACGTTTCAGAGAGGAGAATGTAATTTGTATTTTATATTTTATTCTAATACTTCTCATTTCTTCGTAAGGATAAAATAGAAACGCGTCCCTTTCTTCTCATGACCCTCCAAACCATTCCAGTATCACATTATTTGTGCGTGTGTGCATCCAAAATCCACATGAAATCCAAATGTCAACTCCACTAATCTTGCAAGAGAAACACAGAGATCAAGATTAGTTGTCTATCAAGTGAAGCTAGAAAAAAAGGGGGCACCCGTCCGGCGTGGCTCAGTGATTGAGCATCGATCTATGAACCAGAGGGTCACAGTTTGATTCCCGGTCAAGGGCACAGGCCAGGGTTGCAGGCTCCATCCCCAGTGCGGGGCGTGCAGGAGGCAGCCGATCCCTGATTCTCTCTCATCACTGATGTTTCTCTCTCTCTCCTTCTCCCTTCCTCTCTGAAATCAATGAAAATATGTAAAACAAACAAACATGGTTTATTTTGTTATATTATAGTATAAGGGATTCCTGCTACTGGTGTCTGACCTGTTATGACCCTCGGCACAGGTTCAAGGTGAGCACAGGCCCAACCAGGAAACATCCATTTCTCTCCCTCTTTCCCTCCGACCTCATAAACTCACCTCTCACTCTCTTTTCTCTCCTTGGGCTTTACAAACCCCTCCCTGCCCACGTCCGAGCGTGCTTCGTGCTTTCTCTCCACCCCACGCATCCCGGGGTTGGCAGCCTCAGAGGCGGCCCGGCCACCTCCCCTCACCTCCCCCGCAGCCACTCTCGTTGGACTTTATGTTGTAGGAATCCTGACTCACTCTCTCTTTTTTTTTTTAATATGTTTTATTGATTTTTTACAGAGAGGAAGGGAGAGAGATAGAAAGTCAGAAACATCGATGAGAGAGAGACATCGATCAACCGCCTCCTGCATGCCCCACAGTGGAGATGTGCCCACAAGCAAGGTACATGCCCCCGACCGGAATCGAACCCGGGACCTTTCAGTCCACAGGCCAACGCTCTATCCACTAAGCCCAACCGGTCTCAGCCTGATTCTTTTTTTTTTTTTTTTTTTTGCCTCGATCAATTATGACCCTGCTCTGCATAAATCCAGTCCGTGGATGGGGAAAATCTGCCAAGTGCTTTGGATATCACGGGATGGGAACCTCTCTGTATAAATGTTTGTAACGATTCTATTAGGCGAAGACACTTTAGGGCATGTTTTATTGGCCCATTAATACATGAGTGGAGTGGTAAAGATCCCTGGCTCCAGGCCCCGTTGCGGACAAGCAAGAAAGATGTGGGTTAATGGAGCAATTAAACATCCTGCCCCGTCCCGGGCTGGAACAAGGTTGGGAGAAGGTAAGGGAACGACCAGAACAGTAAGACGGACTAGAAACACCGCCGAAGAACTAGAAGCTGAACTTCTGAGTGAGCGATAGGGAGACCCACACCGCTGGGGCTTCGGAGGGCACCGGAAGGGCTGTCTTTACCTGTTTGCTTGTCAAACGAGCGACTGTGCTTCACTGCGGGGACAGAGCCATGCCGTGGAGAGGCCTGCCTTGGGCAGCGTGAGGTCACGGGGTGGCAGAGGGGCAGAGGGGAGACTGAGAAATGCCGGCCGTCGTCTGATGACCAGATGCTGATATGACGGGACGGCTGTGCAGACTCGGAAGATGTGAGGAGTTGTGAAGAGAGATCAAGAGCGGCCCTAGCTGGTGTGGCTCAGTGGATAGAGCACTGGCCTGTGGACTGAAGGGTCCAGATTCTATTCCAGTCAAGGGCGCAGGCCCAGGTTGGGGGCTCAGTCCCCAGGAGGGGGCGTGCAGGAGGCAGCCAGTCCATGATTCTCTTTCATGGATGTTTCTATCCCTCTCCCTTCCTCTCTGAAATCAATAAAATATATATTTTAAAGAGAGAGAGAGCCCTAACTGGTTTGGTTCTGTGGACTGAAAGGTCCCAGGTTCGATTCCAGTCAAGGGCATGTGCCTTGGTTAAGGGCACATCCCCAGTAGGGGGCATGCAGAAGGCAGCTGATTGATATTTCTCTCTCATTGATGTTTCTGACTCTCTATCCCTCTCCACTCCTCTCTGTAAAAAATCAAAAAAAAAAACTCTCTCCAGCCCCTCTCCCCTCTGGGGATGGGGTGAGGGCTGGAAGTTCCAAGCTTCTAATCATGGCTTGTTCTTCCCAGCGACCAGCCTCATACAGGAGCGCATCTGTCACCTCATTAGAATGAAGGTGCTCTGGTGCTCTTTTTGGGAGATTTCGAGAGTTTCAGGAGCCGTGTCTGGGAACCAGGGCCAGAGACCAACATAAGGGTGGGGCCAAAGCAGGTATATAGTTGCTCGTATGGAAAACAATACAATCTCTATTATAAAAACTCTTTGGCCGTCACACCATCACACCATATTGACAAAAGACTGGTCACCAGGAAGCTGCGTGCACAGGTGGACAGGGACTTGACTCTGTGTCCCGGGTCTCATGTGATTTCCCACAGGTCTGGATCTTGCATGATTTTGTGCACTGGGTCACTAGTAATTAATAAATGATGATGCAGGAATCAACAGCTGTACACCTACTTTGGCCCCACCTTGTATATAGTTTGCATACACACACACAGACACACATCAAATTGTGTACCTTAATACATATACGTTATTGTACGTCAGTTATACCTCAATGCATCTATTAAATTATTGTATATCTGTTTTCCTATTTATTTGTCAATGCATTAAAATTTAGTTTCTATCACTTTAGAAAAACAGCTTTAGTAAGATCTTCATTGGTATTTGAATTTCTCTATATCTACCGGTTAAAAATTCTGATTTTACCCAGGTTTCTCCAGGGCACCTACTGACTGTGACCATTCCCAGGTCTCGAACACCTTGCCTCTGCTCTGTTGCACTGCCTTTGAATTGTCCCAACATGTCCTGAGAGTTTCACTCCTTTGACCTCATGTCCTTCCCTTTGCTTTTTTGGTTTCTGAACTCTGGTTGTTTCCCAGAATTCCACGGATGCTTCACCACCATCTAAACATGCTTCCCAGATATTTTCCTGGGCTCTCTCTGGCCCACATGTCTCATATGTGTTGGAGGCCCACCTTGGCATTCCTCCCATGAGAGTCATGTTGACCTTCAGATGTGACCTTCAGGTCTCAATGGACACCTCCACTTTCATTTCCCAAAGGAGAGGGAACGCAGCAAGTGAAATACTGAAATCGGGTCTTCTCTCTTTTGCAAGACTCGGTATTTATTCACCAGAGTAAACCCCAACACAATACACTGATGTGATTCCGTGCATTTGGGGGAGAGGGGGTTCCTGGTTACATGGGACATGGAGAAAATTTTATTCTAAGCAAACTAGATATATCCTCATTTTTAGGGCGTCATTGAGAAAACGGAGGCTTAAAACCAGTTATTAATTGAGAGAAATGGGATTTCAACTCCCCAGTGTAACTTGAGCCTCGGCTGTTCATCAGCATGGCAGCCAACAGGCCCTCCCCAGTGACCAACACCAGGTCTACTCCGTGAACCCCAGCCAGCGGGAGAAAGCAAGCCACTCTGGCGAGGGAAACGTATCGATCACGGGGACCCATCCGTTCCACGGTTCTGGGTTCTTCTTTCTGTGTCAACAGGCGTGTGTGGATTGAACACTATCAGGCCGGAGACACACAGCGCCGCTCCATCCAGTCCCTCTGGCTCCAATCAGCACAAGGAGGGGCGTCAGGGCCTGAGGATCTGGGGGAGCCCGGAGGCAGAGAAAAATACTGCACAGACCTGTGCCCCCTTCCTCACCCCGAAACCCTCATCCTCCGGGACCAAGCCCGGGTTTTCAGCAGCAAAGCCCAGCTGCGACCCCGAATGACCTTGACTTCTCCTCTGGATCTCTTCTCGCCACTTCTTCCTGATGCTCGTGGAGACAGTCACCCCTCTGCTTCCAGTCGCTTCCTCTCAAGCCACACTTCTCAGAACAACCGCCAGTTCACTCTCTTGGTTGGTTGTTTCTTGATAATCCTCACCTGAGGACATTTTTCCATGATTTTTTTTTTTTAAAGAGAGAGGGGAAGGAAGGGGAAGAGACAGAGAGAAACATGGATGTGCAAGAGACACATCAATTAGTTGCCTCCCACAGGCACCCCACTGACCCAGTCTGGGGATGAAACCCGCAACCAAGGTACAAGCCCTTGACTGGAATCGAACCCGGGACCCTTCAGTCCGCAGGCCGAGGCGCTCGCCATGGAGGCAAATCAACCAGGGCTGCCATTTCACTCTGTAGCTAGAGGAAAACCTCCGATGATGCTTTACGAACCAGGAGGTGAAATGCCAGGGGACAAGACGCAGACTCCTCAGAAATCTGTCCTTGCCCGTCTGGTTGGCAAACATCTGCGTGTACCTCCTGCTCCGATCACATGGGGGCGCGGTCTGTGCTCCCAGCTACCCGGCTGTAAATTGCCAGCGGCGTCCTCCCCTCCCCCTCCTGCTGGAGTGCTCCCTCTCCCTGTCTCCTAGACATCCTCTCCCTGCCCCCGGTGACATCCAGGATGAGCTAACTCTGCAGGAAGCTGAGCTGGGTCCCTTACCACCTCGACCACACCACCCGCCCCCTGTTGGGTGCAGACCACTTTCTGTGCTCCCTGCTTCGTCTAAATGACCCCACTCATTACTTATTTATGTCATTACCAGTTTTCCCAGAAGGACTTCACTCATTTCCATTCCTACGTCTCGTGCGTCTCGGGTACTATGACCAATTATTCCTCTAAACATTCCTTTACATCAAGTACCCTCATTTTTAGAGCAGAATTTAGATTAGAAAACTGAGACTTAAGGAGATTAAACGACCAGTTATTAATGGGGAGCTATGGGACTTCAATGCACCTGTGTGACTAGACAGCTGTTAATCACCTCTGTGGCCAATGTGCCCCCCTTCCCAGCCTCCCCCTGAAACTGTGTGTTCAATTTAGTGTCCCTCAGACTAGGACCTAACACAGCTGACATTCAACAAAACGGTGTCCAATGAATAAATGAGTCCTGACATCCAATACAATTTCTTTTCCGCTGTACCATTTACTGGCTCTTAAAGTAACAGCAGGAAAAAAATACTACCTCTTTAGCATGAACAATTCTGAAAATTCATGTTCTCCAGTTGAGTCAGTTTCACATAGACATTTTGTTCCCCATTAAGCCCGTTCATTCCTTAATCTTAAGAGGGAAGACCCGTGTGTGCTGAAATGCTCTTTTTTCATTCATTTCCTCCATTTCCAATAACATTAATTATGGCCATTTAAGAGTCTCTGGCTATTAATTCCAAAATCTGGATCATTTCTTGGAACCTATTGACTGTTCTCTCTCTCTCTCTCTTTCTCTCTCTTCTTTGCCCCCGCTAAGTTGTTATTGCATGCTGCATTTGTAGAGGTCCCAGCTTCTGTGTCTTCCTGCGACGAATTCCGAGTGGTGCTGCAGCCAGGGGTTGGATTACTGATGATCAATCGCCTTCCTCCTCCAAAGGCCCAGTCTGGGTTCCATTCAGGCCGAATCTATTTTGGTTTTAGTCTCTGGGCATCCTTCTCACCTCCAGAAAGCAGCCTCAGGGGCGTCTCACCTACACGCTGAGTTGTTTACAAAGGTCTTGTCTGGGCCCAAAGTTCCTCCCAGAGCTGTGTGATTTCTAGAATCTCTGCGCTGATTTCCCAGCGGGCGGGCTGGCCAGGCCTCCAGAACCCGGCCTCTGGGCACAGGCACCCCAGGAATTCGGCCAAGGACTCCGGGCTTTCTGCACATTCTCAGTTAGCTGGCAGCAGTAGAGGAAGAAATTTATTTTTCCCTCCCCACCCTTGCCCTCTCTCTCCCTCATTGGCGCTTCTTGAGTTATAGGTGAAATAGAAAAGCCTGTATTTCCTTATCCAAATACTGTGGGGTGTGCGTGTGTGTGTGTGTGTGTGTGTGTGTGTGTGAGCGCGCGGTGGCCTGTATTTCCACGCAAGCTCCCGCCTTTACTCCCGAGGTGTAAACTTGCAGGAGAGGAACCGCCACCACGCCCTGTCTGCACATTGCTCTGCAGGCAGACTCGCCATGTGCCAAAAACCCCTGCGCCAGGCCGCGCTCTGCGGGGGGCTTCCACGCGAGCTCTGGGTCCCCCCAGCAAGTTGGGACCCAGACCCCACTTCCTTCCACCCCCTGGAAGCGGCAACAAGCACATGCATTCAGCAGAACCTCCCAACACAACTGACCGCCCCGCCAGCCGGTGCCCGGAGCGCGGGGCGCACGTGGGGACGCGTGTGGCGGAGCTGCCCGGGGGCGTCTCCCGACTCCAGCGAGCCCCACCCCCCCCCCGACTCCCCGCAACCCGGCCGAGGCCCTCCGGGCTCAGGACGCCCCGGGAGCCGCCGCGGGGCCAGGCGCAGAGCCAGCGGCACCTGGGCGCCTGGGCATGCGCAGAGCGGGCCTGAGTCTCGGGCGGCCCAGCCTGGCTGCTCCGGGGGGAGGGGGAGAGGGGGAGGGGGGGAGGGGGCGGAGGAGGAGGAGGAGCGCCAAGCCGGGAGGAGGCGCGCAGGCTGCAGCCGCCACCGCCACCGCCAGGCAGAGGGAGAGTTGGCGAAGGAGAGACCCCGCGGCCAGTTGGAGCGCCTCGCTCTGCTGTGGGAGAAGGAGAATGCGAGAGCCAGGAGGAGCCGGGGCGGAGAGGAAGGAAAAGGACGTGAGGGGGGCCTGAGCGGACCCCGGAGGGCGCCGGAGCGGCAGGGAGCCCGAGGCACCCGGCGCGGCCGGCGCGCGGCCCGGGTGGCAGGTGCCGCGGGCGCAGCGCCCTCGCACCCCGCGCGCCTCGCGGAGCTGGAGCGCACGCCGCGGCCGCCCGCTGCCACCCGGGGCCCCCGCTCCTCGTCGGCTGGCCGGGCGGCGGCGGCGCCTCGGGAAGGACGACGGGCCATGGACCGCAGGGCGGCGGCTCCCGGCGCGGGCGCGCGTGCCTAGGGCGCTGCTCCCCGAGCCGGAGGGGCCCCCGAGGCGCGACGCCGGCGGGGGGACCGCGCGCGGAGCCCAGCGTGCAGGTGCGGACGGCCGCCCGGGCTCCCTCCCCCCCATCGCCGCGGGAGGAGGAAAAGTTTTCCGCTCAGGTAGGACATGGCTTCGCTCCGGCGCTTTGAAGTGGCTTCTGGCGACGGAGGGGGCAGCCGGTCTGTCCGTTTTGGGGAGTTCGGGGAGCGGGGGCCTTGAACCTGGAGCTCCCGGGACGAGGGTGGGGTTGCGGGGTGACACCGGCTGCCAGAAGAGGCCGGGGGGGGGGGGGCGAGGGAGCGGCGGCCGGAGGGGGGCGGCCCGGGACGTGCCCCCTCCCTCCCTCCATCCCTCCCTCCCCCGCGCTCGGATTCCTGCGCCCCGATGTCGGGTCCGAGGCACGGAGTGCGCGGACGGGAGGAGCCGCCGGGCAGGGCGTGCGTGGCGCGCGCGTGGGGTCCCCGGTTTGGTTTCCCGGCGCTTGGGAGACCCCCCCCGCACGCACGCCGCCCCGGGCGCGGGTCCGAGTGCGTTTCGGGCGCCAGAGGCGAAGCGGGCGCTGCCGGGGGGCGCACCTGGCCAAGGTACGCCGCCGCCGCGGCCGCCGCGCGCCCTTCTCGCCCGGAGCGTCCACGCCCGCCACGCGGGGCGGCGGCGGCGGCGGGCGGGTGGCGCGGGGTCGGCTGTCCCCGCACCGCTGCTCGCCTCGCCGCTGGGCTGGCTGCTGCGGGTTCCGTACGGCGGATGGGGGCGCGGGCAGGCGGACCCCCGGGGAATTCGCCCCCCTGCCTCGCTCTGCGGGCCGGCGAGCCTCGGGGCCGCTCGCAGGTGGGGAGCGGCCGCGGAGCCCGGGACTCGCATCCATATGGACGGACGCGGCTCTGGCGAAGGCGGGCGCTCGTGTGTCTGCGGGCGCGTTTGCCGAGGGCCGAGCCCGCACCGCCGCCGGGGGAGGTGGGGGGGTTTGCGCGGTGGAGGGCGATCGATGCGGGGTCCGGGGGGCTGCTCCCCCCACTCCTTCCCGCGCTCTCCCCGCCTCCGGGTGCCAGCCGCCCCGAGAGCCTGCCGCCCAGGCTGGGTCTTTGGTGCGGACGATTAGGAGAAAATAACCTTTCTTTTTTAAAAATAAAAAAATAATAATAATAAAGTGGATCTGCTGATTACGTAGCCCCAGATAATTTTATGGCGTGAGTCACGGTGCCGCATGAAGCATTCGGCGCGGTTTCCTGTGTGTAAAACAATGCCTCGTATTTACTTAGCGGAGAGGCCAGCGCCGTGGCCCAGCACCAGGGCACGCGCCCCCGGGAGTGGGTCTCCGCCGGGGAAGGAGCAGAGGAATGCGAAACACGGGGGGCACTCGGCGTGGAGCCCGAGGCCTGGGTGCACCCTCCTGCCCCTGCCCCGGGAGCTGGGATGGCCCAGGGTACGCAGAGCATGCCTGCCTCTTTGGGGTGCGTGGCGCCTGCCAGCGGAACGTGGTGGGGGATCACACACTTGCTTCCCCCCAAGAACCTGCCTTTGGATGTGTTTACAGGGTTCCCCTCCAGCAGCTTAATACATACACTCGGCGGTTGTGGAGGTAGAAAGCGCCTTCTTTCTGAAGGGGATTTCCATATGGAACTGTAACTTGGGTTTAAATTATTGACTGAAAATGAATTCCATCGCAGGTCTGAGCTAGACGGTGTCTGGGGGCTGGGAGGGGGTGGGGAGGGTGAGCTCAGGTTGAATTTAAGGGGAAAATAGCCGTGTTGAAATACATACTTAAAAGCAACCACGACTCTTGATTCAAATGCATGTGATCTCCGAAAAGCAGAGTTCAGGGGGGAAAAAAATATTTGACAGTGCACGTCTTTTGCATGGAAAGTTCTCGTAAAAAGATCCGTGTAATTTGGGGGAAGGGGAAGCGTGTATGGGGACCTGGTCAAGATTGCGAGTGTGTATAAGAGTAGTTCTTCATTAACCTGCATTGAAACTTAATCCGGAACCTTCCCTTGACAGTTGAGAGACATGTGTGACTGACTATCCATTCCCTTATTTCTCTGCCTGTGAAAACAAGTGAAATTGCATTCAACATTATTATTTTTTTTTCTTGAGATTCTTGGGGCATACTTACTTAAAAATGATTCACCATGCACCCTCTCATGTCCTTATAAAGACACGTGATTGCTTTTCTCCCCCCCCCCACCCCCCAAAATTGTTATTTTAAGGTTCAATTTAAAAACGCCAATTTCTTTGAGTGCTATGTGAGCTTGTAATTGCATGCAACCTGTTGACAGCGAGCCTGGAAGGTTGTTCAGGAACGAGGGCATCTAGGATTCACACCAGTCCGGTCGGACAGACAGAAAATTAAACCACGTGACAAAAGCCGCTTGTGTGGGTGGAAATGAGACAGCCGTCGCCTTCAGAATTGCATCTAGAAAGCCCTCGGTCATTTCCACGTTTTGCTGAGGCCTCACAACAGCTGAGGCCGTCGGCAGACTGCGTGTCTTACTCCTAACCTGCCTGGATGTATTCGGGGTGACGTGGAGTCGGGGTCTCGTTTGCGTGCGGGGAAGCGTGTCTTGAGAACAGCTGTGTGCGGTGGCATCGCGTCCCGTGAAGAGGGGGCCCGGTCCCTAGAGTGTCACAGCTGTCCTTCGCTTAAGGAACCTCATTTTCTGGCCTCAGAGATCACTGTCCTCATGTTCTGGTTTGGGGGTGTCCGGGAGTCACGGGACATGGTTGATTGTATGTGACAGGCTTCTGCATGTGAAATGCAGGCTTCTTCCTCCCGGAAGAATATGTAAAAAGGCCTGGAAGGCTCCGGTACAAGGAATCAGACGCCTCCCGCACGGATGGCTCTTTGGGAAAAGCAGTCAGCGCAATGGAATGTGCCTCCTGCTCAGCCCTAAACGCACGCAGCCTTTTTCAAACTGGGGGTGACGGCGGCGGAGGGTGGGCACAGATTTGTCACCTGTCGGTCCCCATGAGCCCGGGGGGACCCTGGTCTGCTCGTCAGTCTTCCGAGAACTCGGGGATGGAAGAATTGCAGTCCCAATGGGAAGCTGCCGTTTTAGGGGGGAAATGAGGAGAGGTTATGTAATGAGTTTGCCAGGAGGCCTCGCCAGTCGCACCGGAAGCGAGTCTGTCCTCTCTGACGGCCTGTCTTCTCCTTGGAGGACAGGGCCCTTGTTCAGATCCCTTCAGAGCCTCCCCCTGGGAACCTCAGCTCGGCCCCCACAGGAAGGACTGGCAGGGCCAAAGGTGCCCCTTTCCGCTGTACCCCAGCCTGGGGCTGGGGGGCTCAGCCAGGCCTCTTCGTTCCCTAAAAGTCGCCCATCCGAGCGGTTTGGAGGGTTGAAAGCTATGATGCACATGGGGGTGCTTTCGGAACGCTCTCGGAAGCGCTGTGACATGCAGGACACCCCCTCGCCGTTCCCCGAGGTGCTGAGAGCCCGCGTGCACGGGTGGCCCTGGGGCTCAGGAGTTGGCAGCCAGGCCCCCCTTTTTGCCCAGAAGCCTGGCAGCCCGCGGCCTCCCCAGCTCCTGGCAGGCTCTCCGCAGGCTGGCGACGTGTCCTCCCACCTGTGGCAGCTCCCTGCCCACAGGCCCGGAGGCCGAGCCCTGGCTGGGGCCCGCCTTCCTAGATATCTCCCCGGTGGCCGCCGCCGCGGGGACAGGGACCCCGACCCGCTGGGGGAGGACAAGCGCACAGGAGGGGCATCTGAGCCGCTGCCATCGTCCTCCCACCAGCTGTGCCCGCCCAGCCTGAGCCAGGAGGACAGAGCCCTCGGAGAAGAAAGGCGGCGGTAAAAACCGCACCCTGCCCGCCGGCGTGCTCCGCAGTGGGCCGTCCACCTAGGAACCAGGAGGTCAGGGTTCGATTCCCGGTCAGGGCACAGGCCCACGTGGCAGGCTCCATCCCCAGTGGGGGGCGTGCAGGAGGCAGCTGATGCATGATTCTCTCTCATCATTGATATATTTCTTTCTCTCTCCCTTCCTCTCTGAAATCAATAAAAATATATATTTAAGTCAAAACCGGCTTGGCTCAGTAGATAGAGCGTCGGCCTGCAGACTGAAAGGTCCCGGGTTCGATTCCGGTCAAGGGCATGCATGTATCTTGGTTACGGGCACATCCCCAGTAGGAGGTGAGCAGGAGGCAGCTGGTCAATGTTTCTCTCTCATCGATGTTTCTAACTCTATCTCCCTTCCTTTCTGTAAAAAAGCAATAAAATATATTTTTAAAAATATGCAGATATATAGGTATAGATATAGATATAGATATAGATATAGATATAGATATAGATTTTAAAACAAACAATCACACACCTGCATACTATTAAGTCAACAGTAGCTGGCAGGTGCCTGTGGGCTTTGAGGTCCCACCTCCCCAGCCCGGCTCTGCGTGAGACTCAGGCCCCACTTCCGACTGTTCCATTGGGGGTCTCCCCAGAGGAGGGAGTGTGAGATGGCTGACCGCCCTTCCCCTGGTCAGTGAGAAATCCCCGCGATCACCCGAGAGCCTCTGGGTCTCTAACTCCTGTCTTATTTGCTATTTCATAACCCTCGGCCTCCGCATTTGCAATTTGCATTCTTCTTCCTGCTGCCCGGGAAAGACTTTAGCTGTGACCTTGACAGTTAACCTCCTCCTGGCCAAGAACTTCTCTCCAGGAGCCAGTCTTCACCAACATAGACACACCCACCCCGCCCCACCCCCACCCCCACTCCGGCCGGAGGCACAGACCCCCCCCAATCCCCCTAACAGTGTGTCCCTTCTGGCCTGGGGACTTGGCGGCCTAGTTCCACTTGACAAATAAAATCGCCGCGCGTGTCACTGTTGGCAGGATCAAATCTCAGCTCGCCGCACCCCTCCCGGCCGCTGTAATCGGAGTTGCTGACTGTCAGCGACAGAATTAATCCTCCGTCCGCTCCGGTCATTGTTCTGGCACGGCCCTGGCTGCTTTCCTGCGCCCCGTGTTCCCGTGAAACGCAGCACAGCAGCTGAGCGGTCACAGCTGCTGCCGACAGTCACCTCTGCTGCAGGGGATGGGGCGGGGGGGGGGGCGGGGGGGCGGGGTGCTGTGCAGACATCCTGGGTCGGAGAGGATGCCCCGAGACAGGCACTCAGGTGAACTTATCCTTCTGGTGACACCTGTCTGTTTCAGAGAGGATGGGGCCCCCAGACGTCTCCGGCAAGGGACCGTGCGTGGGTGGGTATGGGGTGCAGCTAGAGCCAGGGGGTGAGGTTCCTGCAGAAATCCCCTGTCCGGAAGCTGCGGGCAGTGTGCTACCGCTTGGTCCGTGTTTTGGGGGCACATCACTCTGTAGCGGGGTCCCTCACTGGAATTGTCCAGGGGACCCCAGCCGGAGAGAAACCTCATCACCCCTGAACTGAATTCAGCACCAGGCCTCCCCCGAGGCCAGTTCAAGTCCCAGCAGCCAGCCCTCCCGCCGGCTCTCGCGAGACTCCAGCGGCCCCCAGTCCAGGGTTGTCTGGCAGATCCCAAGAATCCACACCAACTTCAAGTGGGATTGCGTTGAATCCACCCACCCATGGGGCGATCCATCTCTCTCCACGGACACGTCCGACTGTGTGTTTATCCATGTAACACTGGTCTTGAACACAGTGGGGTTTTTGTGATCCTTGGTTTTATTTTAGGTCAGAATACCCCAAAAGCACAACGTCTCTCGTATAAAGAGCCCTCGGATCGGCTGCATGAGAAACGAGACCCTCCTGTCTTCTTTGTCTGGGATCTCTCAGTGGCTGATCACACCCCACGTGTGTGGGAAGGCGGACAGACAGACAGGAACCCCAGAATTGATCCAGTGTGCTTTAAGGGGGGTCCTCCTTTCTTCCCCCCAAATCCTTTCGTCATACAAGAGCCAGCCACCTCTTTAAACTTCCCTCAAGCGTGGCTCTTCCTCTGCTTTCCCGGGTGATCAATGATGCAAAACCCTTCAATGCGTTGAATGTAAGAAACTGCGAACGTATCTCAGCAGCTGCAAGCCACGGGCCCTGCTCTGAGTTCAGGCTGTGCCCGCCATCTTTCATGCTGGATTTCGTAGTCGGGTAACCCACGGAGCATCTATGATTCTCGCCAAAGAAACTCGTGTGTGTGTGTGTGTGTGTGTGTGTGTGTGTGTGTGTATTGATTTTTACAGAGAGGAAGGGAGAGGGATAGAGAGTTAGAAACATCGATGAGAGAGAATCATTGATTGGATGCCTCCTACACACCCCCTACTGGGGATGTGCCCGCAACCAAGATACATGCCCTTGACCAGAATCGAATCTGGGACCCTTCAGTCCGCAGGCTGATGCTCTATCCACTGAGCCACACCAGTTCGAGCGTTAATTCCATCTGGTCTTCTGTGCCCTTCCTAAATGTTCATGACCATTCTGGACCTTTTCATTGGCCGTCGGTGAACGTACACACACCCCCTCCCCCACTCCTGTTTCACTGCCCCTTCCTCTGGGTCCTGTGCTCCCTGGCTCCACCCCCACTCACCAGGTGCACAGAGACCGCTCTGCCCACAGCAAGCGGCCCTTCTTTGGGGATCCCCTGTATAACCTCTCACCAGCCCCTTCAAACTCCTGTCGTCTTCAGAGCCTCCTCCTCCCGGCTCCTGCCCTCGGGTTCCCGCTCCGCCCGGCGGCCAGCCCCATCTCCCGAGCGGTGGGAGACCCCGTGGCTTTCTCGCCCCCTCTTCCCTTTGTAACTCTGCCTGCACGGCTGCACTGTGTTCATCACACCCTGCGGGGCGGCTCCTGCCCGGGGCCTCAGCTCGGCTTCTGGGAGGGGTGTTTCCAGGAGCTTGTTGGGCAGTGAGGCTTCGGCTGTGCCCGGCCCTCCGGGGCCTTCCTGTCCCTGGGACCAGCGTAGCCATCCTGCAGACCCAGGCCCCCCATTGCCTCTTCCGTGGCCCCCCACATCGAGTCAGACTTCAGGCTGCAGTACCTTGTTCCTTCCTGCCCCCAGCTCTGTGCTCACAGCTTTCCCAACGTTATCGGTGATTCTGCTCATCCCCGGGAGCCTGGTGAGCAGGCAGGTCCGGGGCGGGGCCTGGGGCCCTGAATTCCCATCCATGCACATCACGCCCTCACACCTTTTCCTACCCGCTCCCCCCCCCCACCCCTTCTCTACAGAGGACTTTGATTGGAGACCCAGTCCGGGCCCTTTTCTCCTCTCACCCAGCTGCTCTGCCACCCCCTGCAGGACCCGCTGAATAGCCGCTAAGTGTCGCCCTCCATCAGCATCCCACTGGCTTTGCACGTGCCCCAGGGCCCGGGTGGAGATTTGAAATTCAGCCTCAAGGTCCTGGCCAGGTGACCCTGAGTCTCTTCCGTTCCGTCAATGCCACCGTCCCGACAGTCACAGCTTCTCCGACTCCTGCTCTTCCGCCTCCTCTCGTGGGTTCGGATTTCAGCCGTTTGTCAGGGGCTGATTGCTCTACACATCCCTTCTCGTTAGAAATTCATCTTCCAGTGACTCGCCCGATTCTCATTTGTGTAACTGCCCACCCTTGTGTGTGAGCGGATATTTCAAAGGCTGGCCGGTGGGATCCTTGACGTCAGATCCCAAGTCTCATTTGTCCTTGGTTGACCTTCACATACCCATCCTGCTCCATCTGCACACGGACATAGAAAATGGGTAAATCTCTCCTTTGCCGTTTTTTCGTTTTATAAAACAGATTGCAAGAAATGCAAACATTACTGAGCTGGATTATGTCAACAAATGCACTCCTACCACGGCCCACAGACCCCCCAAAGGTGACTGTGGGTGACAATTAGACGGGGGACCCTCAAACATTCTGCTCTGAACACCCTCTCGTTGACTTCAGACGAAACTGAGCTAAGAACAGACGTTTGCGACCGGCCTTCCAACCCATCGATTCTCCCCTGATTTTAAATCGGCAGCAAGTTCCAAACGATTGACCGATTTCGCTGCATAAAAATCAATCCACTTAAAATGGCCTGGCGGTCGAGGGATGCGTTGGCCGTGACTTTCTGATCGGTGAAGAATGTCTTTATTCGGGGCTCCGTCCGCCCCGAGGACAGTGCTGGGGATGCGGATGTGGAGGCGGGACACGCAGGTCCCCCCACAGCCGCTGGCTCAGCCTCTTCTCCTGCCCGTGGGCGCCTGTTGGCCACGGACCGGCGGAGACATGGCGGGCAGATTGTCACCATCGTGTTCGGGGACACGTCCTCGGAGAGAGCTGGATTTCACCCTGAAATTCAAGCTTGCGGATTTGTTTTTACCTGGAAAGACAGGTGACTTCTGTTTGAGTTCTGAGCGTGGACAGATAGATGTGTCTGTCTAACACACACATAGATGGGCCTATGGGTTTCTGTTTCAGGAACAAATAGAAACTCGGGATGAGGAACATAGAAAGCCGTTAACCGAGATTGAACGGCATGTGTTTGCACAGCTCACAGAACTCCATCTTGGGGAGAAGCGCACAGAAGGAGCTGCGTCAGGAAGTGGCAGGGAGCGGAGGCCCAGTCTGGACCGTTGTCCAATGGCATTCCTGCAGATGGAGCATCCACCGCGCCCGGGGCTTCCGGGCCATCACAGCATGGATGCTGGTACTGCTGCTGGGTCTGCCATTCTCCCAGATGATCCTTTCGGTGCTGGGTTCTGCAGGCCGAGGCCCAGGCAGTGTGGGTGCAGGTACAGGTGGGGGCTGTGGCTCAGGCAGTGTGGGTGCAGGTACAGGTGGGGGATGAGGCCCAGGCAGT
>JAAGEH010002526.1:10209779-10274516 GCA_011751065.1 Lasiurus cinereus | reverse complement strand
CACAGGTGGATGTGGAAAGCTTTGCCTGCCCGGGCTCCGAATCAAAGCGGAGAGCAGTATTTGTACAGGGGTGCTTTCAAAGCAGGCATGGAGCACGTCAGGCAGATATGGGGCCCCCTGGGAGTTCGTGGTCCGAGAGAATTTGGGGCTGCCATGAGCTCGATTCATGGATTTCTAAAAGAGAGAGAGACGCTAGGAGTCAGTGCCTGAGCAAGGGGTGTCTGGTTCAGACAAAATCAGGGATTTAGAGATTAGAACCATATTGATTTGAGCACATCTGCTGTTTTCTAACGTTTAAAAAAAAAAACATTTTGGCGTATGTATGGCATGAGATGGATGACGTTAACCTTAAAAATGCAGTTGCTTTTTTTAAAAAAAATACGAACTAGATGTTTGTTTTCCAGAAGTCGTTTCCCTTGCAAACGTTTGCTTTGGTGCTTCTAACTCACGGCGATGACGTCAGAATAATCTAAGCCCAAAGCGGGGAGGGGTTTGTTAAAAAAAAAAAAAAAGCGGGTTTTTGAAAGAAAGAACTTGAACCCTAGGCTCTGCCAGGCCCTGGGCGTGTGGGGAGCTTCCGCGGTGAATGTGTCAGCCGTCGCCCTGTTGCCATTACAGCCGGCGGCCTCTCGCGGGACACCTGAGCGCGCCTGCGAGCCGGGCACCTGCACCGGGGCGCCGGCTGCTTCTCCCCTCGGCTTCCGGAATGTCCCCGGTCTCTGTGTACCGAACACACGCCGCGGTGACATGTCAATACTTGTCCTTGGCATCGACGGGGAGAAGGGTTCTGCGGGGAATCGCACCCCTCTTTTAAAACGTTGTTAATCCCGGCCCCGCTCTGTCTCCCGGCCACCTGAGCCCTTTCGCCTGTTTGCTCAGGGGCCCCCGCCTGAGGCCAGTGTCTGCGGCCGTTGGATGTCATCTGGAACGAGCCTGCCTTTCAGCCTTTTCCCGTTTGCTCCGGTCTCGTTAAACTAGATCAGCCTGGGCTTTCTGTTGCCTTCAAAGCAGGGAGTCAACACCGGGCCCAGAGTGAGCGATTTTCGGTCAGATAACATGCAATTAGAGGGAAAAAAAAAATGGACTCGTATCCACTACAGTGGTACCTCGAGATACGAGTTTCATTCGTTCCGTAACCTTGAGACGCTCGAGTCGCGGTAAACTGGTGGGTCGTGTGCAGCCGGCCGATCCGCGCGATGACTCCTATCTCAAACGTTGCTCGTATTTCAAAGCAAAAATCGCTCGCTCGACGGCTCGTATCTCAAAAATCTCGTATGTTGGGGCACTCGTATCTCGAGGTGCCACTGTATATGACTACGCCTATACCTTTCCCAAAATCCACCCTCGAAGGTGGATGCTTTCACGGCAGGTTGGAATTGCATCTGGATTTTATTGTGTGACCCATTTCTTAGGAGCCCCCGTCCTGGGGGAGGTGTGGGTCGTGGTAGGCAATGCCCTGAGGTGGCAGGACCCGCTGGTTAAGAGTGATTCATGGAAAACAATATGGACATGAACATCTGCACAGTGTATTGTGTGCCCGTTCTGATTTAGCACCAAGCGCCGCCTCTGCAGTAAATCATGCGACCCTTAAGCAGCCCTCCGCCGCACCGTGTGGGGTACAGACTGCATTTTTCCGGTGGCAGCCTTCCGCTGAGGTTTCGGAGTTTCCCTCCGGGCAGTGCCTGCACGTGCCGACCCTATAAATCCTGAGGAAGTGGCTTGCCCGGGGCACGTATTTACGAGGACTCTGGGAAGTCGGTGAATAGTTCGCCTCTTTTTTCTTTTTTCCTACTTTGTTTTCTTCCGAACAAGCATTGGAAAGATATCGATTGTGGTGGTGCCACGTGGAGCTTTATTCACCTGTTTTTTGTTTTTAATTTAAGAGAAGCTATACATTTTATTTTTTTAATATTTTTTCATGGATGTCAGAGAGGAAGGGAGAGGGAGAGAGAATAGAAACATCCATGATGAGAAAGAATCATGGATCGGCTGCCTCCTGCATGCCCCCTACTGGGGATCAAGTCAGCAACCTGGGCACGTGCCCTTGACCAGAATCGAACCCGGGACTCTTTGGTCCCCAGGCCGATGCTCTATCCACTGAACCCAACCAGCTAGGACTCAGCTGTTAATTTTTAAAAAGGCAATCTCATGCAATTAAGAGGTAACGTTCTTATAGTGATAAAATCTGGCTGAGGGGTCACCGGACAGCAGTGGTCATCTACAACAGTGGTCAGCAAACTCATTCGTCTGCAGAGCCAAATACCAACAGGACAACGATTGAAATTCCTTTGGAGAGCCACATTTTTTAAACTTGAACTTCTTCTAACGCCACTTCTTCAAAATAGACTCACCCAGGCCGTGGTCTTTTGTGGAAGACCCACACTCCAGGGGCCACAGAGCCGCAGGTGGCTCGAGAGCCGCAGTTTGCCCACCACTGGTAGCACATGTCACTGGAAGGCGGGTCTACAGGTAGAAGAGTAGGCGCTGAGCGAAGGTGGGCGTCAGGGTCCTGTGTTCTGCGTTGGATCCTGGCCAAGTTTCAACCGTTCTGCTGGATCCTTGGTTTTCTGTGAAATGGGGTACAACACCACGCCCCCTGGCTGGAGCCGGGACCGCATGACAGAAAGCACCTTAGCGTCTCCTGCACCCACGGTGCCTGGGAAATGAACGGAAGCCCCAAAGGGACTTTATTTCTGCCTCATTTTTCTCTGGGCCTTTCCAGGACATGCATTCAAAACGTGGGCAGCCGGTGCACGGTGCTGATCCTCACCCTTCTGCGTTTAAAAGAAAGTCTTGCAACCAGGAAGTTAGGACTCTAAGGAGCAAGATCCTCTGTTCTTGTGCTCCCAGAGCACCTGGATCCGTGTGTCCCAAAACCTCCATGAACCCTTACCCGCCCTGGCCCAGCCCTGCGGGCAGGAGGGAGGGAGGGGGCTGTGGGGGGAGAAGGGGAGGGAACGGGGTCAGATCAGAATGCTTTGGAACAGCATTCTGGGAAGCCAAGGCACTGAGAAAATTTCGCTAACAGCCATAAAGCATATACTTGAGTGGAATCTAGCTATATAAAAGGCTAATATGCTAAGTGTCTGACCATCCAACCAGTCGCTATGACGTGCCCTGACCACCAGGGGGGCAGACACTCAAAGCAGGATCTGCCGAGCTGCGGTGACTTGGCAGTGGCGGTTCTCGGGGATCCAGAGAGGAGGGAGCCCGATTCCTCGTGGGGTCACTCAATTCCACCTTCGGCCGTGGGTTATGTTGTTTGCTGGGCACTGTCGGCCCGAATCTGGTTTACTGCACACCTGTGTCTGCATTCCACACCCTGAACCACAGCGACTTTGCAGAGTGCCCTCTCGCACTCCACAACCCCTCGGGGGATGTCAGAGAGCCAGTTTTGGCCCGATCCCCACAGGCCAGGCCGAGGGATCCCACTTTGCCGGAGGGACCCCGCTCACTCTGCAGGTGCAGGGAGGGGCTGCGGGAGGTTGGCTCCAGGACATCTCTGTCCATTTCACCCAGTCCCTTTCTCACCGCCACCTTCTAATTAATTTCCTTTCAATGTGCATGCACCCCTGCGCCGGGTCACTGGTTTTATTATAAAGCGCTGTTCCTACAAAAGGTTATGTGGTAGGACTTACATAAACATCCCCAATCAGAGTGACTGACAGAGAAGCTCAATAAGTAGGGGGTTTAAACATTATATGTGAATACATTTAGGGGGGTATCGACACACATTAAATATAGGTCATGCCATTTTTAAGAAACTTGAGAACATTCAAGCAGGGGTTTTAGGCCAACCAGGCAAAAGCCGGTTTCTTTTCTAAGCTGCGGACGACTCACCGTGTCCCCTGCATTTCCAGGGTGTCCGCCTGGCGGGTGTGGGTGCCCCTCAGGGCACAGACCACAGGGGTGAGTCCCCGGGCGGGCCAGCACCCTCAGCGGAGCTGCGGGGCTGCCCAGCCTGTGTCCCGGAGCATAGACATAGGTTCCCGAGGATGCTGCATTGACTTCAAGAATGGGCTTTGGTCTGGGCCTCTAAAGGTAGGTGAGGTTTGCATTCCTGGCGGGCATCTGAGGGGGGTGGGGATGGGGCAGCCAGGTCCCTCGGGGGCGGGAGCAGCCCGTGCAGATGTGGACATCGAAGTGAGCTTGTCATTCCGTTCATTCAACAAACAGCTACTCAGCCGCGATGCGGTGCCAAGCACTTGAGTGGAAACAGGCCCGGCCTCTCCCTCTGGGACTGAGAGGCTAGTGGGCGAGCACAGCATCCATCAGGCAGCCCCAAGAGTGAGTGCACAGTGGTACTGAGTGTGTGTCCCAGAGGACACGCGTGTGTGACCCGGGGGGAGGCGAGAGGCGGGGAGTGCTCCCCAAGCAGCCGTGATGCAGAGCCTTGTGGGTCCCAGTAAGGGGCTTTGACTTCCTTGTAAGAAGAGTCCGAACCGCTGGTCCCCCTGAGTGTGAAGGGGGCCGTTCCAGTCATTGTTCCAGTCAGAGGTCTGGGCCCTCCGTGGTGCCAGGACAGAGTGCATTCTGGGAGGCTGTCTCCATCCTGACTTATGACAGGCGCGGCGTGGACGTTGAGTGCTGAGGAGGGAGACAGAGCGGGTGGATACTGGGGCCAAGGAGAATTAACAACACCCCAGATGGTGTGGCTCAGGGGTTGCGCGTCAATCTGTGAACCAGGAGGTCACGGTTCGATTCCCCGTCAGGGCATGTGCCCGGGTTTTGGGGCTCGATCCCCAGTGTGGGGCGTGCAGGAGGCAGCTGATCGATGTTCTGCTCTCACATAAATCTCTCTCTCAAAATCAATTAAAAAAAACATTAAAAAAAAAGAATAAAAGTGATAAATTGTGCATGAAACAAAATTAAAGGGTCCCCAAATAATGATCAGATTCTGATGATGCCCAGAACTTTATGCACTGTTACTTTTGTTTTTTGGTGTTTTTTTTCAGTAAGTGGCTATTAATGGGTGTATTTTTCAGGTATAATGTGAAAGCACCCCACTCCTACTGGTCATCTTGTTCCTTCAGACATAGCTGGTGGTTCGGGGACCCTCCCCACCTGCTCTGTGATGTCAGCAGGAGCCAGCTCACTGGCTCAGGGCTCGATGCGCCCATCCCGCCAGTCCTGAGTTGGTGATGCCGTTTGGCAGCTGGAAATGGGCAGTGATGTCACTGTTTTCACCACAGACACGGTGAAGGCTGTCAATCAGAGTTTTGGCTCTTTTCCTCAGGAAGCTGGTTGTTAATCATTTTCTACTAGAGGCCCGGTGCGCGAATTTGTGCACAGGTGGGGTCCCTCGGCCTGGCAATCGGGGCCTCTGCAGGGGGAGGGGGGAAGGCCGGCAGGGGGGATAGACCAGGGGATATTGGGCTGAGGGAGGTTGGCAGTGGAGCACACTGACCACCAGGGGCAGCTCCTGCATTGAGCGTTTGCCCCCTGGTGGTCATTGCACATCAAAGCAACTGGTTGTTTAATTATTCAGTAGTTAATGGTTGCTTAGGCTTTTATATATATACTAGAGGCCCGGTGCACAAAATTTGTGCACAGGGCAGGGGTTGTCCCTCAGCCTAGCCTGCATCCTCTCCAATCTGGGATTCCTCTTACAACCCAGGACTGCTGGCTCCCAACTGCTCACCTGCCTGCCTTCCTGATTGTCCCTAACTTGCTTCTGCCTGCCAGCCTGATCATCCCCTAACCACTCCCCTGCCAGCCTGATTGATGCCTAACTGCTCCCCTGCCAGCCTGATGGCCCCTAACTGCCCTCCCCTGCAGGCCTGGTCCCCCCAACTGCCCTCGCCTGCTGTCCACATGAGAGCAGCCATCTTGTGTGTTAGAGTGATGGTCAATCTACATTTTTTTATTAGATAGGATATAGATTATACTGTTGCTTTAAGTTAAAAAATTTGATGACTAGATTATCTGAATTCTTAAAGTGTGTGTGTGTGTGTGTGTGTGTGTTTGAAGTGATTGGGAGCTACTTGTAACCGCTGCGGACAAGTACTGATATCACCCAAAATATATTCAAGTGAGACTCTGCGATTCACATCTTCACGTGGCACTTCATCCTTCCCATCCCTCATCCATCCGCCCCGCCGCCTGGTGCACAGAGCAGGCACCGGGCTGCCTCAGGGAGACCGCACCCTGGTCGGTGAGAGATAGAGATTCCTGAGCGACACGGGAGGATGGGTTTTGAATGGAGGCGGCAGCCATGAGGGAGGAGGAGGATGTGAGTTCAGGAATTATGGGTGGGGGGTAGAGCTAGAGCCCTTGATAACAGGTGAGAGAGGACGGAGATGGTGCAGGGGGTGGGCTGTCTTGCTTTGGCATGCAGCTCCAGGCAGAGGAAAGGGGCTGGGAGGAGGCGGGTTGAATTTGGGGCATGCTAATCGGGAGCTATTTCAGAATGTTGAGGAAGTCTTTGACACGCGTGTTTGAAATTGGAAGACGGAGGGGTGACAGTGACAGAGAGGCGTTCGCAGGTGGGAGTCATTAAGGCGGAGTGAGAATGAGATGGCGTTCGCGAGGATCCCGGCAGGAAGCAGATGTCGCACTCCAACAGGGCGATTCGGGAGAATCTGAGGACAAGGAGGTCCCTAATGGTGGTGGTGGCGGGCAGCGTGAAGGCCCCCGTGGAGCCGAGGGAACTGGGGCCTCGCAGGGCAGAGCAGGCCGGGGCAGCCTGCGGGGGGTGGGATGGGGGGACGTGGGACCTGTTAATATGACCGCATATCCATGGGAGTCCCTTCAATGACATTCTTGGAGGGCTACATGCTTTGTGCCAGTCTTTCTACACGTGATCTCTATAATTACATGTCACGTCTCCTCGTTAGCTGTACAGTTAGACGTTCTCCCACTCCTTCACCCTCCTCCCTTCCCGTGGCGTCGAAATAGCTTCTCCAGAAGGTGCAGGATGGTCCTCAGCTGTCGCCCGATGCCTGCTTCGGGTGTTTGTTTTCTTCACGTCGTTCCTCCTGGAGGTAGACAGACGGCGAGGCCTCGCCCCACAGTTTTCCCTGAGGTTTAGGTGGGCGGTTTCCCTGGGAAATACTTCCTGTCTCCTGGACACAAGTGACAGGATCCAAGAGCCACCTCCTGGCGATGGGTCGTGATTCCATGGAAGGCTGCTTGATGCTGAGCTGGCTGTGAACATGCAATAGGAATTCCTTCCGCACCTGAGTGATCTGACAGCTCCTCGGATGAGGGGCGCTAGCAGCCTCGCGGCCTGTGGGGCGCAGAGGGGAAGAGGGGAATGAATGAAGCGACTTCAAGCCCCTTCTTCCTGGCGACCAAGGTTGGGACCAAGTCCTTCCTACACTGAACTGAACGGGGCACGGTCTAAGGAAGTCGCCGCCTGTGATTTACGGCGATCGGGCGGTGAGGTGCCGCCGTACTTTCAAGCCGGACCAAAAGGCTAGCGGTGACCCCGGCCCGGCCCCGCCAGGCAGCATATGCTCAGCCCGGGAGAGCATGCGGGCGTGGGTGCCCACCCGCGGGCGCTCGCTCGCACTCCTGCCCATGTGCTAAGCCTGGCATCTGCTATTTTCATCTGACGCGTCTGACTGCACTTCCTTCTCCCTGCATTGCACGTTCTCCCCTTCTGTCGGTGCTTTCCACCCAACTCCACGACCGTGAGTGTTTCTCCTCTAGCCTTTCAGGGGTGACGCTTCTTATGTTTTCCGTACGACCTCCTCCACGTGGGTTCCGCCGTTGTTATACTCCTGAAACGTCTTAAAAGTCGTATCACCGTTGAAAAAATAAATAAATCAACGCTTAGTTTTAGAAAACCCATTGTTGCGGGAAATAAACACACTGTGAAAATACTTTTGCACGGAATAAATCTGGTGAAAGATGTAACCTGACGTGTGTTTAAATGTTTTGCTTTGATTCCAAGTTATCTAAATAAATGCCCAAAATGCATATCTACACTAGTAAAAGAGAAATATGCAAATTGATCATACCTCTGTGATGCCCACCAGCCAATCAGGAGTGTGTATGCAAATCAACCCAACAAAGATGGCGGGCTGATTTGCATATGCAGGCACAGAGAAGCTAGGTGGTTCAGGGTGCCAGCTATGAGGAGGAGGGCAGGGGGCCAAGGGAGCCACAGGAGCAGCTGAAGGCTCCAGCCAGAGTGAAGGCCTGGGTTCCACGTGCCAGGGGAAACCAGTGCTGGCCGCCAGGGGAAGGAAGGCCTATTCTTGCACGAATCTCCATGCAACAGGCCTCTAGTCGTTTCATAAACTTTCACACGCTACCAATATATTTGTTGGGGGGACAGAGGGGATCTGTACATAAGTGGATTTATGCCGTCCAAACTCATGTTGTTCAAGGGCCAACATATTAAAAGGCTGATCAGCTTCTTGCTGTTTTTCTTACTGACTTTTTTTGCGTGGCGATGTTGCCTGATACTTTGATTTTTTTTTTCATAGTAGATACGTGTGTCATAGGAGTTTTCAAAGCGTGAAAGGCGAATAATGGCTAAGGAGGTCTCCGTTCCTTTTAATGTTCAGTGAATAATACAAAGGCATTTTCAGCCTACTGTAAACATCACATCGATTGCTTGTCGTCGGCAGCGGAGGGTTTTAAAACCGCTCCCTCTGCCTCCAGCCCAACCAGATTGTTATGCTCCTGCGCCAAACGTGTCTCCCTAACCCCGACGTCCCGGGAAAAAAAAAAAAGTCTAATGAAATCCGCTCCTTTAGTCACTTGTTCATGAAATATTTATAGGCACCTGTTGTGCTTATAAAATGCTCCGGGCCACAAAAGGAGTCAGATTAAATTACATAATAACTACGCCACCTGGTCTGTTTCCCCAAAATAAATGGGGGAGTTCAGGAGGATCGCATCTCGCGTCTGGTTCTAGCCGTTCTGCACGGCGGACCAGATCTGCCTCATTGATTGTCCTTTTCAGAAAAAAAAAGGGGGGTTTTAACGGCCATAAAACAGCAATTACCGTGCCCGAGGAGGCGCGGGTGCCAGCTTGGGAAACCCACAAACACCCAGCGGCTGTCCGTGGCGGCTTGGTAGCCTCTCTGCTAACAAGGAAATAAATATTATCCCTGAGAGTGACTATGTGTGGACTTTGGGTCGCGCAGAAATAAACCCAGAGTTGAAGGTCAGGCAGACCTTGGAGAAGAGAAAGGCGTCCTGTCTGGCGGGGGGGGGGGGGGGGGGCGTAAGTGCCTCTGGCGTGCCCGGGCTTTGAAATGCTGAACTTCTGGAACATGATCCTCAGCTACGTTCATTCCTCTGGGTGCTGCACCCAGATGCTCACTCCCAGGAGTCTGGGGTCTCTCCTCTGGCGAGGCAGAAATGGGGGGTGGGCTGTGGCCAGGGGTGAGAACTCTGCACCCACCTGCAGAGCCTGGGGCACGTGCCGGATGCTCACCACTAACCAGCCTCCTCCCCCGTGAACTTGGATGTCAGAGGTGTGTGGGGACAGGGACGCTACCCAAGGTGGTTGATGGATGGGTGGATGGTGACTGTCCCCGGGACAAGAGGGTAGGTGGGGGAGGCGGGAGAGACAGAGAGAGGTTCAGATTCAAAATCCTTCTGTCTGAGGCCAAGAGACACGTGAGAACACGCTCCAAGTCACTAATTATCCCAGAGATGCGAATCAAAACAACAATGCGGTACCACCTCACACCTGTCAGAATGGCGATCATCAACAAATCAACAAACGGCAAGTGTTGGCGAGGATGCGGAGAAAAAGGAAGCCTCGTGCACTGCTGGTGGGAATGCAGACTGGCCCAGCCACTGTGGAGAACAGGATGGAGTTTCCTCAAAAACTAAAAATGGATCTTTCATTTGACCCAGTGATCTCACTCTTAGGAATTTATCCTAAGAAACTAGAAACACCCATCAGAAAGGATTTATGCACCCCTATGCTCATAGCAGCACAATTCACCACAGCTAAGATCTGGACACAGCCTAGGTGCCCGTCAGCAGATGAGCGGATCAGAAAACTATGGGACATCTACACAATGGAATTCTATGCTGCC
This sequence comes from Lasiurus cinereus, assembly GCA_011751065.1. NCBI lineage: Eukaryota > Metazoa > Chordata > Mammalia > Chiroptera > Vespertilionidae > Lasiurus > Lasiurus cinereus. The sequence continues at coordinate 10,264,509 of JAAGEH010002526.1, read as the reverse complement.
ATAAAGAAGGAATGCTCACCATTGGCAGCAACCTGGATGGAACTGGAGAGCATGATGCTAAGTGGAATAAGCCAGGCAGTGAAAGAAAAATACCCCATGATGGAACTCATTTATGGATAATCAAGAACATTACAAACTGATGAACAAAAAGATAGGTACAGAGGCAGTAAAGCATCAAACAGACTGTCACATTACAGCGGGAAGGCTGGGGAGAGGTGGGGTAGATAAGAGATCAACCGAAGGACTTGTATGCATGCATATAAGCACAACCAATGGATGCAAGACACTGGAGGGTTAGGACATGTATGGGAGTGGGGTTGTGGGGGGCAGTTGGAAGATATGTACACATGTAATACATTAATAAAAAAATGGAAAAATAAAAACAAAATCCTTCTGTCTGTGGTCACCTGTCAGTCCTCTCCGGGGTAAACCCTGGGACGTGTTATTGGTGGGTGACCTCGCAGGATCGTTCAATCAGCCAGTGCGATCCCACCTGACGGATGGGGAAGGCCATTCTTCCTCCGGATTTATACCGACATGTCTTGTTCCTCTTTTCTAGCCACCTGGGCTCCGTGTCCGTCTACTCTTGCTGGTCGGCCGTCATTGGCTCGGAGAGGGGGTGGGGGCGGGATCTGGGTGCAGGTGACAGGCAGGTGGCTTTGGCAAAAGTACGTTTCCACCGACCCCGCGACGTGTCCTTTGAACTGTCCGGCTCGGGCGTCTCCCTTGTGTTTTACTTTGAAAGGTCGGTTTTCATGTTCGTCCTGCGAAACTGATGTCACCAACGGCCGGATCATGGAAGGTGGGAACACCCGTCACGGTGGCCATACCCGAGGGAGGGAGACGGGCAGGGAGACATGGAAGGGGAACGAAGGCAGAGCATCTACATGGATCGTGTGTGCTTTCCGCATGCGGTGCTGTGTGAGCTTCGCTGGAGACCGGACAGAAACAGCCCGGATGTTCATTATGGAACGGCCTGTGCACGTCTGTCTTCTCCCAAGCTTCCCTGCGGGCGGCAGGTGGCCATCGGCCGTCCGGGATCGTCACTGAGCCTTAAAGGCACACGGAATGCATGTTGGTCTCGGCGGAGGCAGGGGCGGAGGCGGCTGGGGTGGAGTGCGTGTCCCGGAGCTGAATGCGTTTTCTGGGGGGAGAGGGGTGGGCCGACCCGGGAACAGTGTGTGTGTGTCCGGGTCAGGACCGGACCCGTTGCTTGGTGTCTGTGTGTCTCTGCCCTCATTTGCGATCGCAGGTTAAGGGGAATGTGGGTGCTGGGGCTCTGAGAGCTCCCCCACTGTCGGCTGCGCTCCGATGGGAGAAGAAGAGAAGAAGACTACGCGCAGAGGCTGGTTAAACGTGCGGCGTGGGTTTGGGGGGACAAGGAGGGGTGCAGGGGGAGCAGAGACCTGATCTCTTCCCGTGGCCAGCAGTCACGGCCAGAGAAGGAAATGTTCGCCTCTCATCGCTGCCAGTTCTCGGCCTCTCTCCCCAGCAGGTGCCCTCAGTTGCCAGTTCACTCAGGTCCAAGGCCACGATTCCGTCGCATTGAAGGTTCTAAGAACGGTATTTGCAAATGGGGACAAAGGAGGCATTTTAGCAGACCCCCTCTCTGTCACGTTGCTTCTTGATGGTTTTATGTGTTTAATCTCTGCTGAGATAGCCAAGCTTATTTTTTACTCCCTTTATTAGCGGATGACGAACGTCTGAGGTCACCCTCTTATTAAAATATATATATATATAAGTGTGTGTGTGTGTGTGTGTGTGTATTTGAAGGGAAGTGACAAGATCTTCCTCCTCCATACATGACTTGCAGTGTTGGGTGCTCGCAGAGGATGGAGGTCACGTGTGGCCCAGGCGTGCATTTGCGGAATAATCTGGCCACTGTGTGATTGGTCACGCCTCATGGAGCATCCTAATACGGTGTGCTAAAGCAAGGCCTTCTTCCTGAGGTCTCCGCAGCTTTTTACAGCGTTAGGGACGTAAAAATTGATATTATTTTTCCTAAATAAGTTGGGGAAGGTCAACGAGTAAACCGCTTGCGTGTGAGCACCAGTGAGGGTGGAATTGCGAAACCTGCGCAGAGCCAATCAGCATCTTCCCGGAAAGTCACGTGATGGCGAATCCGGAGAAGTGCTTGGGAAGATTCCACATGACCTCACTCATTGATGGACAGTAAAGAACATTATAAACGGATGAACAGAAAGATAGATGCAGAGGCAGGAAAGCATCAGACAGACTGTCAGACTACAGCAGGAAGGTTAGGGAGAGGTGGGGGAGATAAGAGATCAACCGAAGGACTTGCATGCATGCATATAAGCATAACCCATGGATGCAAAACACTGGGGGTGAGAGTAATAATGGGAGTTGGGGGGCAATGGGAAGATATGTACACATGCAATACATTAATTTAAAAAAAAATTTTTTAAAGAAGTGCTTGGGAAGAGAAGAATGTGAAGAAGACAGCTTTCCTCCTTTGGGTTTCATCAGTATCGATGTGGACTCATCCCAGGCTGGATGAGACCCCAGCCTTAGCTGAGTGAGACTTCAGTCGCCACAGAGAACGCTCCAGAATAAAAGGAGAGTCCGACAGGTGTGAGGGCTCCTTTGACTCCCGATGACACGGGCTGAGCTGTTCTGCGTTAACACGTTTCGCACGCTCCAGTTTTCAGAGTTTTCCCCGTTTGCTGGGCCGTGGGACGCCAGGCCAACAGTAGCTCCTGAGGCGGGGCTCTTAGTCATGGCAGGGGGGCCTCGCAGGACTGAGAGCAGAGCAGGGGGTCCCGCAGGCCTGTCTCCAGGTTTGGGGAGCCCTCCGGCCTGGGCACCAGCATTTCTGCCTCACAGATGCATGTAGAGTAGTGGTTCTCAACCTTCCTAAGGCCACGACCCTTGCATATGGTGGTGACCCCCAACCACGAAATTTTGCTACTGTTATGCATCGTGATGTAAATATCTGCATTTTCCGATGGTCTTAGGCGACCCCTGTGAAAGGGTCATTCGACCCCCAAAGGGGTCTCGACCCACAGGTTGAGAACCACTGGTGTAGAGCCTTAGGTGTCGGCCCGCCAGAGCCTCGCAGTTCATATGTATCAGAGAGAACATGGGAAACCCCATCACACACGTGTGTCTGTTGCGTGCGTGTGTACATGCGTTTACATTTATATAAAAGAATCATTTAGTGATTTGAGAAAGAGAGGCAGGGAGACGGAGACAGAGAGAGAGAGAGAGAGAAAGAGAAAGAAACATCGATGTGAGAGCGAGACATCGATCAGCTGCCTCCTCCTGGGGATGGAGCCTGCCACCCAGGCACGTGCCCTGACCAGGCGAGGAACCAGCGACCGGTCCACGCACAGAATGAGGCCTATCCATCTGAACCCCACTGGCCGGTGCAAAACCCCATTATATTTTCACTGTGCCGGCCTTTCTCTCTCTATTTTGAATTGCTTTCTCTTTCTTTAAAAAAAAAAACAAGTTAAGCGAGTGGGCTGGAGCGGAAGGACCCAGAGGCGCCCCACGGTGGAGGGCCTAGAGCTGGGACCGTTTGCTTGTTGGGGGCGGACGGACGGACGGATAGATAGACACAGGACAAGAAAGGTGGCGAGTTTTCCGCATGACTGACAAGGGGGTGGGAGGTTCGGGAGGCTTGAGGAGGCAGATGATGACGTCGTTCGGTGCCGCCGACCACTGGGTTTGGCAGCGAGGGGAGGCTTGACCTTGGACGTGATTGATTGGGTTGTAGGGTTGAAGGAATCATCAGCGTGGCGAATTTGAACCAGGCGCCTGCTCAATGTCTTGTTTCCAGAAAGGTCTCTAGCTTGGCAGAGGAGATGCTGGCTGGTGCTGACTGGTGTGATCGTGAGGATGCTGAGGAGGACGGCGAGGTCACCGCTCTCTCCCTGGGCCAGGCCTGGCCAGCCGCTCTGCTGTCAGCTCCGCTCCGGGCACGGTCCCTGTGAGCCACTTTCCACATCCGAGTCTCCGGAGTTTGACCCAAACGGTTACCTTTCATTTTCAAATACAGTGGTACCTCGAGATACGAGTTTCATTCGTTCCGTAACCTTGAGGCGTGGGAAACTAGGAGACGCTCGAGTCGCGGTAAACTGGTGGGTCGTGTGCAGCCGGCCGATCCGCGCGATAACTCCTATCTCAAATGTTGCTCATATTTCAAAGCAAAAATCGCTCGCTCGATGGCTCGTATCTCAAACATCTCGTATGTTAGGGCACTCGTATCTCGAGGTACCACTGTACTACGCCTTGAGTGAGGTTCTTGGGAAATCATTAATCTGTTCCATTCGGAACCTGGCATACATCTCATTACAGGATATCTTGAACTTGGTGAATTATTCTGCCCAGTGGCTGAGCCATGGCAGGTAATACTGGTGGATGAGCTTAGAGTAAAGATAATTGATTTTTTTTTTTCTTTTTAGAACATGAGCACTTTATCAAGTTTATAACGTGTATTGAGTCTCCCATTGTACCTCAGACAGGAAGAGATGACCTAAGCTGTTTAAAAATTCAAATAAAGGTTTCCTTAGAAACATCCACATATTAATAGACGACTTTATCACGGCTGACATATTGCTGGTGCCGCAAGATCATGCTCAGAGACGACGGAAGATTGACAATAATTATCAAATAAGACATCCAGAATTTTATTACGGGCAGGTAGTTAAATTTTTTTTTTTTTTGGCAATTTGCTTATAACTCAGCTCAACCATGAGAAAAGATACTGGTGGAGGGTTGACAGGATATAAAAGTTCAGACCCAAATTCTCTCTCCCTGGCTGGATATGAGGGGAACCGAGGGCCTTCTTGGGGGGCAAAGACGCTGGTGGGTGAGTCTTCACATCCCAGGGTGCAAAGTTGGGGCAATATCAGATCCTTTGCGACTCCAGGCCGCACCCGGAGCCCTCTATTTGATTTCTCACACACGGCTCTGTTTATTATAACCGCTTGTGACCATAAAAGTATAAACTGAAAGGTAGCGATGATGGGTGAGGGTAATATATTACGTTAAGTAAACTTGTCCGGCGCGCGGTGCGAGGAGAGCTCTGTTTACGTTACAGTAAGCTGTTTTCTGCGGCATTTACAGTTCTGCTATGCAGATAAATCCAGGGGGCTTGTGACAGGGAGCCCCAGAGGCAGCCTGAGGATAATTTTAGCATATTTAACTCCGTTTGGGTCATTAGTAACACGATCTCAACAAAGTCTTTTTTTTTTTTAAGCTGATCAGTTAGGAGAAAAAAAAAAGAACAAAAGAAAATTTACTGCACGGTGCAATCCAACATGCATCAAACTTGCAACATGAAAATGAATGTAAAAGTCATGATCTGAGCTCGAAGAGACATTTCAAAGGGGAGGATGTGGCCCAAACCAGTGTGTCTCAGTGGATACGGCGTCAGGTGATTAAAAGGACAGAAACCGGTGTGGCTCAGTGGATAGGGTGTCAGGCCTGCGGACTGAAAGGTCCCAGGATCGATTCCGGTCAAGGGCATGTTCCTTGGTTGTGGGCACATCTCCAGTAGGAGGCATGCAGGAAACAGCTGATCGATGTTTCTCTCTCATCGATGTTTCTAACTCTCTATCCCTCTCCCTTCCTCTCTGTGGAAAATCAACAAAATATATTTTTTAAAAAAAATAAAAATAAATGAAATGGAAGGATGTGGAATAAAAGTTATTCTGCATGCTCCCTCTCCCTTTAAAACAGAGCCTAAAGCACCCCTGCCCCACCAGGTCTCCTACGGAAGCAAGATTGCACACTTCAGTAAGAAGTTTTTAAAAAGGAAGAGCTTTTTAATACATTTAACTTGGTACCCAATTAGGAAAGCATCCAGCCAAGGGATGGGAAAAAATAAAATACTTTTCAGAATGCAGTGTTATTGAATGCGCGGTATGTGGTTCAAAATAAAACATCATGCACAGAGTACTTGATCTTCCTAAATTCTAGTTCAAATCTAGTGCCTTTTAAAACTGCATATTTGTCAACCGAAGGTCATTGGCATCAATGCAGCACCAATAGGAATCCCCAATGTGGGGTGCGGTGAACACCGGTCGCTCTTTTCCTCCAAGAGACATCATCGGCGTTTCACCTCCAGCCAGGCAACGGCAGTCTTCAGTGGGAAGGGAAGCTGATTTATGTGGACAGAAGACCCCGCCCCTGGTCTCTGATTGGTCCATCCTCATCCAATGAGGACTCATATCCTCCCAGTTTGATTGGTCTAACGGTCACTGGGATTTGGCCGTGCAGTTCTGATTGGATGGGGAAAGTCAGTCCTATTGGTTGAAATAGGATCCCAGGAGCTCCTTTATAAAGGCTGCTCAGATGCAGGAACACAGTGCAGGCAGGCAGCTCCGTGCAGGCTTCTCCCTGAAGTGCAGTTTGTGTGAGAGGCCCCTGTAGAGTGGCTGCTAAGCTTTGGTTTTTTAAACCTGAACCCAGTTAACCACCAACACCTGAGCAGGTATCTTCTTTCCCAGAATACCTATTTTATTAGACTTTAGAAATAAAATAATCTGATTAAAAGCAATAGATTTTGAAAATATAAAAGCCTAATATGCACATCGACCGAACGGCGGAACCACTGGCCGCTATGATGCGCACTGACCACCAGGGGCAGACACTCAATGCAGGAGCTGCCCCCCTCCCACAGGCCCCAGACCAGCCAAGGTGGGTGCCAGCAAGCCCCCCCCAAATCACGCTGCTGGTCACCCCACAAATCAGCCCTGATCACTGACCAGGCCTAGGAACCCTACCCATGCACAAATTTTGTGCACCGGGTCTCTAATTTTGAAATAAAAGAAAATATGACATTTCAGCACACTTTTATGTAATTCAGTTATACAACTTTCTTGCTGAAATGTACTTTTAAAAAATATATTTTATTGACTTTTTATAGAGAGGAAGGGAGAGGGACAGAGAACTAGAAACATCCATCAGCACCAAGGTACATGCCCTTGACCAGAATCGAACCTGGGACCTTTCAGTTCGCAGGTTGGCCCTCTATCCACTGAGCCACACCGGTCTTGGCTTAAATGTACTTTCCTTACAATGTTGTTTATCCTTTAAAAGGTGATGTCTGTCCATTCTTTCCTCACTACGTGTTACCAGCTGACACCCACCTGCTGTAATTCAGACACCCCCGAGTTCTTCCCTGACCCAGGCACGGGAAGGAGAGAGAGATTCCATGTCCGGATGATGGTGAGAAATGATCTGTTTGGATCCTTTTAAATCTGGATTGGGATCCCGTTGTTTTAGTGGGAATCACTGGCCACTTCTAGGAGGCAACTACCATTTGTCTCTTTAAAAAGATCGTGCCGTTAGTCATTCAACAATCAGCAACACTCTCACCCCCCAACCAGGAACATCTGCGGCGGAAAGCGACCGAGGGCCGTGGTGGGTGTCGGATGAGGGTGAGCAAAAGACCTCAGAAATTCTATCAGTCCAGCCCAAACCAGTTTGGATCGGTGGATAGAGCGTCGGCCTGCGGACTGAAAGGTCCCAGGTTCGATTCCGGTCACGGGCATGTACCTTGGTTGCAGGCACATCCCCAATAGGGGGCGTGCAGGAGGCAGCTGATGGATGTCTCTCTCTCATCGATGTTTCTTACTCTGTCCCTCTCTTCCTCTCTGTAAAAAATCAATAAAATATATTTAAAAAAAAAAATTCTATCGACCCGACGCTTCCGTGTGCCCAGACTGTCCCGGCGGTTCCCTGTGTTAACAGCCCTCCACCTGGGGGAGCCGAGCTCTCAGTCTGTCCCAGAGTGTCCAGTGTCCACCCGAGCGAAGCGCTTTCTCCGATGTGGCCGCCTCGGTAACCCGGCCTCCCTCCTCCTGTCAGCGGACAATTAATGAAGGTGTCAGATCCGCGCCCCCAAGGGAGGCTGGCGGGTAGAAACACTCTAGATAAATATCTGACCGTTTTATTAAAAAGCAAAGCATCCTTATTCTGAAAAGCACCCGATGGAAGAAGATGGAAAAACTCTTCCTTTAGGGTTTAATTAAAGTCATAGGAGCTGGGGCGGGGGGATGGGGGGGTGGATGAGAGAGATTGGAGGACAGGGAATCAGCCTATTGGCCCTGCGACCTCAGGCTCACCGTATCCTCGGGGCGCTATGTTAACGCCCCCTTATATGTCAGCTCAGCGTCTGAGAAAGGAGAACGAGGAAGTCCTCTAACTGGTCAGCTTTCCTACCGCCTCCCGGGGTCTGTCGGTGGGAAATGGTAGCAGATCCAGAGTCATCAACAGAAACCATTTCTTCTCCCCCGCCCATTACTGCAGCCGAGGCCTGAGCAGAAATGCCCGCTCTCAGAAGTACCGTATTTTCTGGCGTATAAGACGACTGGGTGTATAAGACGACCCCCGACTTTTCCAGTTAAAATATAGACTTTGGAATAGACTCGCCCTATAAGGCGACACCCGGCGTAGAAGACGACCCCCAACTTTTGAGATCTTCCTGGGTTAAAAAGTCGTCTTATACGCCGGAAAATACGCTAGGCTATTCCTCCCTCGTGCTCTCCTCTCCGTAGGGGCCAATGTCTACAGCCACATCCAGCCTCTTCTTTTGAGTGGCCACGCTCCGCACCCACTCAGCAAACTCGGAGGCATTCCCAACGGAGTGGGCAGGTTGAGCAGAAGGTTGCCCATCGGTATAAAGTGTGCCTGGTCCTGCCGAAACCAGTTTGGCTCAGTGGATAGAGCATCGGCCTGTGGACTGAAAGGTCCCGGGTTCAATTCCAATCAAGGGCATGTACCTTGGTTGCAGGCACATCCCCAGTAGGGGGCGTGCTGGAAGCAGCTGACTGATGTCTCTCTCTCATCAATGTTTCTATCTCTCTCCTTTCCTCTCTGTAAAAAATCAATCAAAAATATATTAAAAAAAAAAAGTGTGCCTGGTCCCGAGGCAAGGCATTGGCCATCCCTTCTCCCAGGCAGTCCTGGTGCTGAGATTCCAAACCGAACTGTTCTCCCCAGGAGCAAGCATGACTGTGTACGTGGGAAGCCAGCTCCGACCCAGTTAGTGCCCCACAGCGGTGCGGGAGGTGCCTGTGAAGGATGGGGGGAATACAGGGGGCTGGGCACGGAAGGCCTTCGGTCCCAATGCAGGTCTGGCCCCTCCGATGGGTGTGCGGGAGCCCCAGACCACCCACCAACTGAGGGGCGTCTCGGGCCCGAGCGGGTTCTAGTCTCAGCCACCGGCTGTGAGCAGCTGGAGGGGGGCAAGGTGGGGCTGGGCCAGGTGGCAAGGCCGGTGCCCGGCTGCAGGCAGCAGAGTGCGCCAGAAAGGACAGCGAGGGCCCTGGCTGGTGTGGCTCAGTGGGTAGGGTGTCGGGTTCGATGCCTGGGTTGCAGGCTCAATCCCCAGTAGGGGGCGTGCAGGAGGCAGCAGATTCATGATTCTCTCTCATCATTGATGTGTCTATCTCTCTCCTTCTCCCTTCCTCTCTCAAATCAATAAAATATTTAAAAAAAAAAAAAAGGGACAGCGAGCCCTAACCGTTTTTGGCTCAGTAGATAGAGCATCATCTTACGGACTGAAGGGTCCTGGGTTCGATTCCGGTCAAGGGCATGTACCTTGGTTGCAAGCACATCCCCAGTAGGGGGCATGCAGGAGGCAACTGATGGATGTCTCTCACTCATCGATGTCTCTAACTCTCTATCCCTCTCCCTTCCTCTCTGTAAAAAAAAAATCAATAAAATATATATATATTTTTTAAGAAGGACAGCGAGTGGCTGCTGCCGCCTCCCACCTTCCCAGAGCGGCTCTGTGTCAGGGAACTCTGAGCGGAGCGCCGACCGGTCTGTGAAGTGCAAGCTGCATCCTCACGCCTGAGCAGCGCTTGCGAGGGTACCTGCCCCCTAAGGCGCTCTGTGCCTGCTTAGAGATGTTTATCTTCGCTGGGTGGCGGGGTCGCGTGCGTCAGCCCCCCCAGCCTGAGGTCTCGCCACAGATGAAGGAGCTGGCCACCCCTATTCCCGGAAACCCTCAGCCTCCTGGGGTGTCGGCTGCAGGCGGCACCAGAACGGGGAGGTGCAGGCAGCCATGCCCCTGGCTTCCTCTGGGGCATCGGGGGCCGGTGACGGGGCTTCTGAAGCCGCCGTGCTCTCGGTTGTAAACCGTGAAGGAGAATGTCCGGGCTCGGAAGTGAGGGTTTCGTGAGAGAACATGCATAAAACCCTCAATAGGCTGTGGGAAGCACCCTGCAAGCATCAGCCATTGTTATGGTGGCGGGAAGTTTGGGGACTTCTCCGGTTACCTTTACGTTTTACTCTGCTCCTGAACAATCCGGTTCGTCTATTGCAGCGGTTCTCAACCTGTGGGTCGCGACCCCTTTGGGGGTCCATCGACCCCACCACAGGGGTCGCCTAAGACCATCAGAAAACACAGATATTTACATTACGATTCACAACAGTAGCAAAATTACTGTTAGGAAGTATCAACGAAAATAACTTTATGGTTCGGGGTCACCACAACATGGGGAACTGTATTAAAGGGTTGCGGCATTAGGAAGGTTGAGAACCACTGGTCTATTGATTTTTTTTTTAATTTATTTATTTTTTACAGAGAGGAAAGGAGAGAGATACAGAGTTAGAAACATCGATGAGAGAGAGACATTGATCAGCTGCCTCCTGTACACCCCCTATTGGGGATGTGCCCGCCACTAAGGTTACATGCCCTTGACCGGAATCGAACCTGGGACCCTTGAGTCTGCAGGCTGACTCTCTATCCGCTGAGCCACACCGGTTAGAGCCATCCGGTTGCTCTATACATCGCTTCCCTCTCAGCCAGCAAGCTTTGCTACGAAAGCTCCCATCGTGCCCTTCGACATAACGGCAGGTGTCGATAAAGGATGCTGGGAACCGGTAAAGTCCTGTTTCAGGGCCTGGCCTCGTGCCGCAGGTTTCCAGTGGGGCCTTTTGCCGATTTCCTCGCCAAGCCACCGGACCTTGATGTGCACTGAGATTTCCTGTTTCTTAGCGTTGGGGGCTCGTGACACTTCGGTGTGAAAGAAAACTTGGGGACCCGTCTAGGCAGGGACCGGGGATGAATCAAGAAACGCTACCACCTCTGTCGCTTCTGTCGCTTTTGGAAAAGGCTCGCCCGGAAATTATTTCCTGCCTGAGGGTGGGCGTGGGAAAGGCGGCGTCAGAGAGCGATGGTGCGCTCCACCACGGGGCGAAGGAGTGCAGCCTGCCACGGGGACCCACGCCGTTCACGTTCCATGGATCGCGGGCTGGCTGTTTGCCTTGGGAAAGTGCTGTTCTGCCAGGGCGGGCACACGTATGCACCATCGGTGAGGCCGGAATGCTAGCACTACTCGGGTATCGTGTGTTCCATTGGCCATTGCATCCACGTGCCAGTATGTACATATGTGTTGGCAGCTTCATTATCATGGGTTCGTTGAGTATATGAAACATGGAGATAGTCAAATACCTTCTTCATCTCAAAAGTGTGTATATCACCCAAACCTGTGCGACTCAGTGGATAGAGCGTCGGCCTGCAGACTGAAGGGTCCCAGGCTCGATTCCGGTCAAGGGCATGTACCTTGGTTGTGGGCACATCCCCAGTGGGGGCCGTGCAGGAGGCAGCTGATGGATGTTTCTCATCGATGTTTCTAACTCTCTTTCCCTCTCCCTTCCTCTCTATAAAAAAAAAAAATAACATATATTTTTAAAAAATATATGTGTATCTATTAAGCGCCTACTGAATAAGCCCAAAAGAAGGATGCATCTGCTCAGAAAGGCCTCTGGGGCTCGGAGCTGTGTCACACAGACGAGGCATGAGGCACCGTCTGCGTCTCTGAGGCCTGAACAACGTGTGGGGCGGGGGGAGGGGGGGTCAGGGGAGGGGGGGGATGCCCCGTCTCCCACCCACTCTGTCTTCACCGATGGTTTGCTCAGTGAAGGATCGCTCGGGGAGTCATTTTACCAGTTTCGACCTGCTGTTTTCTCCGCCTCCCCTCCCCTTCCCCTCCTCCCCCCTCCCCCTACCCCCTACCCCCCTCCCCCGCCGGCCCTTCCCTACACCCACGTCTCTGAGCCCCGGCGTCCGATCCCCGCGCCCTCCGTCTGGCTCGGCGACGGCAGAAAGTCATCAGCGTAATCCCTGTAAGAGGACTTTGTTTTCCTTTTTGTCACCCAGCACATTTTTATTGTCAGCGCGGTTGCTAATCACTCATTTTTATTTACTCTAGCCGGGGAAGTTGTGCAAATAGCTTGAGACTATTTAGGGAAAAAATGCTTTAAATCCTGGGTTCTGTCCTAGCCTGTTGACCGGCGAACACAGCGCAGACTCCGACCCCGTGACCCCCCCCCTTCACCCCCTCCCCTCCACCCCGAGATTAAGACATGAGTTACAGGCAAAGTCTGCCTCCCCTTCTGCCAACTGGGGTTTCCTGGCCCCACAGCCCCCATCCTCCCCGACCAGGCTCAGCTCCAGGATGTGGGAGCGAGGCTGTGTGCCTCACAGGTTTGGCTGCAATAAATGTTCCGAGCGGCTGAGAGAGAAGATAAAGGCGCTTGCCCGGCCGGCGTGGCTCAAGGGTGCAGCGTCGACCTGTGAACCAGGAGGTCAGGGTTCGATTCCCGGTCAGGCCACAGGCCCGGGTGGCGGGCTCCATCCTCAGTGTGGGGCGTGCAGGAGGCAGCCGATCCGAGATTCTCTCTCATCGTGGATGTTTCTCTCTCGTTCTCCCTCCCTCCCTCCCTCCCTCCCTTTCTCTTTGAAATCAATAAAAATTTGTGTGTTTTTTTAAAAGAAAGGTGCAGACCATTATGTCTATTTTACAGTTTTCTTAAACTGGATTAAAATATTCAGTAGTGTATTTAAGAAAAGAGGAGAGGCCAAAACCAGTTTGGCTCAGTGGATAGAGCGTCGGCCTGCGGATTGAAAGGTCCCAGGTTCAATTCTGGTCAAGGGCATGTATCCTGGTTGCGGGCACATCCCCTGTAGGGGGCGTGCAAGAGGCAGCTGATATATGTCTCTCTCTCTCATCGATGTTTCCAACTCTCTATCCCTCTCCTTTCCTCTCGGTAAAAAATCAATAAAATACTGTATATTTAAAAAAAAAAAAAAAAAGAGGCGAGGACCCGGCTGGTGTTACTCAATGAGTAGAGCATCCGAAAGGTCACCGGTTCGATTCTGGTCAGGGCACATACCCCCGTGGTGGGTTTGATCCCCAGTCGGGGAGCAAACGATGGATGTTTGCCTCTCGCGTCCGTGGCCTCTCAGAACTCCCTCCCTCCCTCTCCCTTTCTTCCTCTGCAAAAATCAATGGAACATTTCCGCAAGTGAGGACTCATTAAAAAATAAATAAAAGAGGAGCGAGAGGGGAGGATTAAACACAAGACAGATGAAAGAACCCTCTGACACGCGTGATGGATTCTTGGGAAGCCGAGGACTGTGGCTCCACCCTGGTGCTGAGAAGAATCAGGAGGTTTGAGCTAGAAGAAGCCGCCTTCGGCCGGGCTTGGCCTGCCACCCAGGGCCAGCGTCCCTGCTCGGTCAGGACGCGCTCCCGGGGCCCGTGAGAAGAGCACCTGCCGGCCGTGTGGATTTTTATTTATTATTTTACAGAGAGGTAGGGAGAGAGTTAGAAACATCGATCAGCCGCCTCCTGCACGCCCCCTACTGGGGATGTGCCCGCCACCAAGGTACATGCACTTGACCGGAATGGAACCTGGGACCTTTCAGTTCGTAGGTCGATGCTCTATCCACTGAGCCACATGGGCTTCGGCTGTGCTTCCCTTCTTGGTGAAACATACCGGAGGCCAAGCCGCGTCGGAACCAACAGGAAGTTCTGGAGGCGTCCTGGTTGCTCTCTTTCCATGGGTTTTTGCTCTGGAATCACACCGAAGCCTGTCCCCACCTATCCGTGGTCCCGGTGGCGGCCGTGAAGGCCTCACGTGAACACGGGCCCCGCCGGCCTGGGACCGTGACCCGCGATCTGCAGCGCAGACGCCTCTCAAAGCCCATGTCAGGGCTGGAGTTTCAGGACACCAAACACAGGCGGGAATAAAATGTGAGGCGCGCTTCGATCCAAAACCTCCCGTCCAGCGCGTAATCCCCTCCCCATTCCTCAACGTCCCGTGGGGATTATTCTGTCATTGGCACGAGTGGAGAGGGTCAGAGCCTCAGGTGCGCTGGAAGGGTTGCAGGCGGCTGTCAGGTTCCCCGTTCCTCTTCCTTCTGGGTTCGGTCCGTTGCCCCTGGAAAGAAAGGGAAGGTTGATGCTCAAACCACTGAACCACACCAGCCAGGAAGTCCCAGTCCAGTCCCTGATGGGGGCACATGCCTGGGTTGCGGGCTCCATCTCCAGTAGGGGGCGTGCAGGAGGCAGCCAATCAGTAATTCTCTCTCATCATGGATGTTTCTCTCTCTCTTCCTCTCCCTTCCTCTCTGAAATCAATACACACACACACACACACACACACACACACACACACTCTAGAGGCCCAGTGCACGAAAGTCATGCACCGGAGGGGGTGTCCCTCAGCCCGGCCTGCACTCTCTTGCAGTCTGGGAGCCCTCAGGGGATGTCTGACTGACGGCTTAGGCACGCTTCCTCCGGACATCCTCAGTGTGGCCATGGAGGTGGGGGAGGCTCCTGCCACTACCACTGGGCTTGCCAGCAGTGAACCTGGCTTCTGGCTGAATACACTGACCACCAGCAGGCAGCTTCTGCATTGAGCATCTGCCCCCTAGTGGTCAGGGCATGTCATAGCAACTGTGGGTTTGCATATTAGCCTTTTATTATATAGGAGATAGATATAGATGTGTGTGTGTGTGTGTGTGTGTGTGTGTGTGTGTTTAAGGGGAGGTTGAAGCTTTGGCTTTATTTAAGAGGAACACTGAGCCAGAAACAGTTTGGCTCAGTGGATAGAGCGTCGGCCTGCTGACTGAAAAGTCCCCGTCAAGGGCATGTACCTTGGTTGCAGGCACATCCTCAGAAGGGGGCATGCAGGAAGCAGCTGACGGATGTTTCTAACTCTCTATCCCTCTCCCTTCCTCCCTGTAAAAAATCAATAAGATATATTTAAAAATAATAATAATAAACAAGAGGAACACTGAGATCTCCCCGTACAGAGACCGGCCTGTGAGCTGGGTTTGCAAACATGGCTGATGGGAAACCTGGCTCCCCTGGCGGCACCCTCCTGCTTGCATAGAAAGCAGGGTGCACGTCCCCCCCTGGAGCCAGGGTCGACCTCAGGTCGGGGTCACGTGTCCGTCACAAGCCCTCAGGGGCGGCGTGGGTTGGCCATCCTGGCCACGCAGATCAGACGTGGAGGCCCGTTCCTCCCTGCAGGCCCGTGGCGCCCGCCCCAGGGAGGCAGCGGCCCCGCCCGTTCCCCGCCTCCTCTGTGGGCACGAGGTTATCGAGGCTCCTTTTCTGTTGACGGGAAACAGGGTAGAAGCGCCACAGGGAGGCAGAAAGGGCGTCTCCTCCTCCTCCTCCTCCTCCGCCCCCTCCCCCAGCACATCAGCCCGCCCGGCCGGCCTCCGGGGACTCGGGGGCACAGGGATGCCAGGCGGTGCCCAGGGGAGAGTGCGGGTGGGGACCTCCCTCCAGGTCCTGACCACCTGCCCCTCTCGGTCCTCCGCTCCCTCCTCTCTGCAGCGCCCTGACCCCTGAGGAGCCAAAGTCCTCCTGGGATTGCAGCCACCGTCACACAGGCATGTTCTGGCGAAGAAAACCTTGTCTCAGGGTCACATACAGTGGTACCTCGAGATACGAGTTTAATTCGCTCCGTAACCTTGAGGCGTGGGAAACTAGGAGACGCTCGAGTCGCGGTAAACTGGTGGGTCGTGTGCAGCCGGACGATCCGCGCGATGACTCCTATCTCAACTGTTGCTCGTATTTCAAAGCAAAAATCGCTCGCTCGACGGCTCGTATCTCAGAAATCTCGTATGTTAGGGCACTCGTATCTCGAGGTACCACTGTACCCTGTTTCCCCAAAATAAGACAGTGTCTTCTATTAATTGTTGCTCCCAAAGATGCGCTAGGTCTTTTTTTTTTTTAATATATTTTATTGATTTTTTTACAGAGAGGAGGAGAGATAGTTAGAAACATCAATGAGAGAGAAACATCGATCAGCTGCCTCCTGCACGCCCCCTACTGGGGAGGTGCCCACAACCAAGGTACGTGCCCTTGACTGGAATCGATCCCGGGACCTTTCAGTCCGCAGGCTGACGCTCTATTCACTGAGCCAAACCAGTTTGGGCTAGGTCTTATTTTCAGGGGGTGTCTTATTTTCCTGTGAAGAAGAAGACGGTGCACATTTATTGTTGAACAAAAAAAAAAGGAAATGTATGACCTGTAGACGGTCCGGTAGTCATTGTCATCACAAACCAGCTCCCTGATGGGCCGCAGCGCAGCCGGAGCTGTTCGGGCAGGGCGAGGTCTCTTTAAATCAGGAGTCAGACGCCTGATGGTAGCTTCGGGGGCCTTCTATTCCGGGGAGGCCTGATGTTCGGGGGAGGCCTGGTGATCAGGGAGGTCTGATTTTCGGGGGGATGCCTTCTATGACAGCAAGAGGCAAAACCGGAAGTAGGTCTTATTTTCGGGGGATGTCCTACTTTCGGGGAAACAGGGTATACACAGACTTTCTCACGGACTGAGCAGCCGCAGAAGCTCCCTGTGTAGTTCACATTCGCAGACCTGACTTCACCGACACAGCATTCTCAGCACGAGCTCATTCAACATCGCCAGGCCCCGGGGACCAGTCTTTGATCCCCAACATCCTCTCGCACCCACAGAGGAGCCACGCCTCCCCCCTCTCTTCAGCCAGGGCACGTGCTTTTAATTCTGCGCGAACCCTGCGTAAAACTAGGGAGGCATGATGCCGGCTTCTACTTTTTTTTTTTTAATATATTTTATTGATTTTTTACAGAGAGGAAGGGAGAGGGAGAGAGAGCTAGAAACATCGATGAGAGAGAGACATCGATCAGCCGCCTCCTGCACGCCCCACACTGGAGATGTGCCCGCAACCAAGGTACATGCCCTTGACCGGAATCGAACCTGGGACCTTTCAGTCCACAGGCCGACGCTCTATCCACTGAGCCACACCGGTTTCGGCAGCGGCTTCTACTTTTAAATAATGCTTTGATGGAGCGGTCCGAGCCCCTCCCCGTGGCCCCCCTGTGCGTGGCCGAGGGAGCCTGGGGCGGTGTTGACGCAGCCCGAGGTGAGACTGACCAGCGTCCACGCCGTCCGTTTGACAGCCTGTGGGGGACCACGTCGCGCAGCTGGAGGCGCCGTCTGCCCCGGGGAGGTGTTTGGCTGACGGGTAGGCAAGTGCTGGGCTGGGAGTCACGGACCTCCCGTGCACGCGGGGGGAGAAAAGCCACACACAACTGCTGGCCGAACCACTGTGCGTGGTGGAGGCGACGTGTGTGGTCTGAACCCAGACCCCCGCCCTCACCCCGAATTGTCATTGTCCTCATCTTTGACGTTTCCGATTCTCTTGTTCTGCTGGAGAACGTAGCCATCTTACTCCAGCGAACGACAGATCCTTTGGAAAAATCCAGCCCTTGCCAGTTGGGCTCAGAGGATAAAGCATCAGCCTGTGAAATGAAGGGTCCTGGGTTCGATTCCTGTCAAGGGCCTCTGCCCCGGTTGCGGGCTTGATTCCCAGTAGGGGGTGGAGGGCGTGCAGGAGGCAGCTGACCAGCGATGGATCTGTCATCATTGATGTTTCTCTATCTCTCTCTCTCTCTCCCTCTCTCTCTCTCTCCCTTCCCTTCCCTCTCTGAAATTAATAAAAGAATTTAAAAAAAAGTAAAAGAGAGCATTAAGACACTTAGAAAAATGTATAAATTTTAGCTGTCTGTTTTTTTCTTTTTCTTTTTTTTAAATACATATATATTTTTTTAAATATATATTTTTAAATTTATTGATTTTTCACAGAGAGGAAGGGAGAGGGTTAGAGAGCTAGAAACATCGATGAGAGAGAAACATCCATCAGCCGCCTCCTGCATGCCCCCTACTGGGGATGTGCCCGCCACCAAGGTACATGCCCTTGACCAGAATCGAACCTGGGACTCCTGAGTCTGCAGGCCGATGCTCTATCCACTGAGCCACACCGGTTTCGGCTGTCTGTGTCTTTTTCTGGGACAGAGGAACGGAATGCCGGTAGGACTGGGCGCACAGACTGAGGGAAAGACTGCTCATTACAGCGTTTAACAACAGGCTGGTCGGACATTAGGTATGGAGAGGAGTGGGGTGACTCTACCCAGGTGTACACGAAACTTCACACACGCCCAGGCCATGTTGTGGACAAGGACATCGGTCCATAAAGCCATCCTAGACCTCCAGACGTGCCGGGAAAGTTAGAGTCCCACCTTAGCCGGGCACTGAAGCACTCTTATAAGAGAGAACTACAAAAAGTGTTAACTTGTGCCCTAACCGATGTGGTTCAGTGGATAGAGCGTCAGCCTGTGGACTGAAAGGTCCCAGGTTCGATTCCGGTCAAGGGCATGTACCTTGGTGGCAGGCACATCCCCACTGGGGAGTGTGCAGGAGGCAGCTGATGGATGTTTCTCTCTCATCAATGTTTCTGACTCTCTTCCTCTCTTTTTTAAAGTATAAAATATATTTTTTTAAAGTATTAACTTATGAATCGTCAGTGTCCTGCTTACAATGAGGAACTAAATTTAATATCGGATACATCACTAAACTAAGTAAAAATGGCCTCCTGCAAATGTAGGCCTCTCTCTGCCAAAAAGTCATATGTTAATGCATGAAAATTACCTAAAACTATATACGTATTCTGACCTTTCCTCTGAAGTACTATGTAAACTTCCTTTAAATACATGCCTTTAGAAAAAAAGGCCATTTAGCCCGGCCGGCATGGCTCAGTGGTTGAGCGTTGACCTATGAACCAGGAGGTCACGGTTCAATTCCCAGTCAGGGCACATGCCCGGGTTGCGGGCTGGATCCCCAGTGTGGGGCGTGCAGGAGGCAGCCGATCCGTGATTCTCTCTCATCACTGATGTTTCTCTCTCTCTCTCCCTCTGCCTTCCTCTCTAAAATCTATAAAAATATTTAAGAAAAAAAAAAGAAAGAAGGCCATTTATCTTCAAATGTCATAAAATACCTTCGTGGCAAATATAAAATAACAGGGTCACTCTTCTATGTATAGAAGAACCCGCATTTTAAGCATCATTAAATTTTTTAAAAACCCATTATTTTAGATTTCTCTCTGAGGCATATGATCCTGATTGTAGGTAAATGATCTTGGGCCTCAAATCATGAAGGTGCTGAATCAAGGTCACCGTCATAGCCGGACTAGTCTGACTCCCACCTTCCGGCCAGGCTCGGTCTCTACCTGGACGATGGTGGACACTGAGCATTTACTGACACAAGGACCGAATCTCTTTCCCTCCTACTTTACAGTTTACTCCATCAGTAAAAATCTGTTAAATGCTCATTCTCTCTCTGGGGACAAGGACTAATAAAATATGATTCTTACGCCCGAGAACTTGACAGTCTAACACGGAAGAGAGGACCAATAAGCAGAGACGGGCAATACTTCCTTACCAATATGATGACCTACATATAAAACAAGGTGCATTTGGGACTCAAAGCAAGAATAGCCAAGTCTAGCCGAAACCGGTTTGGCTCAGTGGATAGAGCGTCGGCCTGGGGACTGAAAGGTCCCAGGTTCGATTCCGGTCAAGGGCATGTATCCTGGTTGCGGGCATATCCCCAGTGGGGGGTGTGCAGGAAGTGGCTGATCGATGTCTCTCTCTCATCCATGTTTCTAACTCTCTATCCCTCTCCCTTCCTCTCTGTAAAAAATCATTAAAACATATTTTAAAACACACACACACACACACACACACACACACACACACACACAAGAATAGCCAAGTCTCCTTGCGGCAGGATTAAAAGTTTTACTAAGGAACTATGTTTTAACCATTTTTAGTAAGATGGAACCTTATCACTTTAAAAGGTCTTGCTAACTTAAAAAAAAAGAGAGAAAGAGCGAGAGAGGCCAGAATTTTCTCCCTGAATCTGTGCTAGCTTCTCGAACCGCCCAGCCCCCGTAGGAACGCGGAGCCGCATGCCGCAGGTGCACTTTTAATGTGAAGTTCCTCGCTTTTTCCGCGGAAGATAGAGAGAGCTGATGGGTGCTCCTTATTTAGCAATCTGGATTTCTTTTTGGCAGGCTGCATTGCTGGATTCAAACCAAAAAGATGAAATATGACAGGAATAAACAGTAAATCTTATATTTAAATGAAAAGTGTTATACAGATTTTTTTAAAAAAAGAGAGAGAGGGAGAGAGAGAAGCATGCACTGACATGGGAAAAATAAAGTCTGAGGCTTTCCTCACCAACGTAAAGATAAGCCCCTTGTAGGACGTGGATGCTAAACACCGAAGTCGACCTCCCGCTCACAGCGGGCATCCAGAGAGACAAACCACGGGTCACCGTCAGCGTTCTGTGTGCCCGTCACGCTGGCCACCAGTGAGAGACCAGTGACCGGTTTGATCTGCGTGTCACCTGCAGTCTTGATTGGAAAAAAGGACAGACACATGGCCCTAGCTGGTGTGGCTCAGTGGATAGAGCGTCAGCCTGTGGACTGAAGGGTCCCCGGTTCAATTCCAATCAAGGGCACATGATCGAGTTGCGGGCTCGATCTCCACCCCCCAGCAGAAGGCATCCAGTTGATGGTTCTCTCTCACCATTGATGTTTCTCTCTCTATCTCTAGATCTCTCTCTTCCTCTCCCTTCCCCTCTGAAATCAATAAAAAAATATATATATAAAAAAAAGAATAGGAAAGACACAAGAAAGTTACTCCAAACGTGTATCTGCACGGGAGGTTTTGTAACCGCTGAAGAAAGTGTGTGGGTGTCGGCTAAAAGCCCAGAATCAGCCGAAGCTGATTTGGCTCAGTGGATAGAGCGTCGGCCTGCGGACTGAAAGGTCCCAGGTTTGATTCTGGTCAAGGGCATGCATCTTGGTTGCGGGCACGTCCCCAGTGGGGGGCGTGCAGGAGGCAGCTGATGGATGTCTCTCTCTCATCGATGTTTCTAACTGTCTATCCCCTCTCCCTTCCTCTCTGTAAAACATCAATAAAAATATATTTTTAAAAGCCCAGAATCACCGAGTCCCCAGCAAGCATGTCCTGGGGCCCTGTGTCTGAGAACGCACTCAAGTGCCACAGATGGGAGGTCATCTGGGCAGGACCGGTGTAGAGCTGTCTCGGAAAGTGACGGAAGTCGGTCTATTTGTGTAAAGAGGAGGGGCCGGTTCCACTTCCTCCGGGGCGCTTCCTCCGCGGGACGGGAGATGCTGGTCTGGCTCAGGCCCAGGAAGCCCAGGTGGTTCTGGGCGATGGTAGGCCAGCGGGTCGCACCTTTCGGCAGGAGGACAGAGTGCCAGGCCTCCCACGGACCATCAGCTTCAGCCAAACATCCCACCGCGAGGCACCTTCATTCATGCCACCTTTGGTGAGAAACGTGCTCAAACTTACCCCCCCAAACCCATCCTCCAAGCGACGGCCGTTAAGGTGTAAATCAGCCTTCAGATGATCCTTAAAACTCTGACCTTCAGCTCCCCTGAGAAGCAGGTCCCTCATTTTCTGCTGTACGGAGCCCCTTCATTTCTGCTCTTGGGTCTGTTCTTCGCTATTCACATCCTTCCCCCTCCCTCCCTCCTCCCCCCGCCGTCCCCATTAAGCCATATTAGTTCTCAGGCACGGACAATATCCAAGGGTTTTTGTAAAGCAAGCGCGCAGAATAACCTTTTTCTCCCTTTCAACCTCTCGATGATATCTCTGCATCCCGTGTTACGACACCGTTCAGCATTATTGGTGTTCGCGTTTGGAAATCAGAGGTGGAGTGCTCTTCAAAAGATTCCGTTTGATTAACAATCAGGAAATAGAACTGCATTTCTAAAAGCTGGCGGGTTTGATCCGAGCCGTTGTGCTGCTGGGGACACACACACACATGCACACACACACACGCATACACACGGCTGGGTTTTCTGCGTGCAGTGCATACAGTGCGGCCCCTTAATAATCCCTTTGGCGCGTCGTTTGTGATTCTCTCCATACAGGACTCTCTTGGTGGTATGACTGTTGTCCCTTCCTCGAGGCTTACCATCTAAAACCTGTGCCTGGCCGAAACCAGTGTGGCTCAGTGGATAGAGCGTCGACCTGCGGACTGAAAGGTCCCAGGTTCGATTCCGGTCAAGGGCATGCACCTTGGTTGTGGGCACATCCCCCAGTGGGGGGAGGGAGGGTGCAGGAGGCAGCTAATCGATGTCTCTCTCTCATCAATGTTTCTTGCTCTCTGTTCCTCTCCCTTCCCCTCTGTAAAAAAAAATCAATAAAATACAGTGGTACCTCGAAATACGAGTTTAATTCGTTCCGTCACCTTGAGGCGTGGGAAACTATGAGACGCTCGAGTCGCGGTAAACTGGTGGGTCGTGTGTAGCCGGCCGATCCGCGTGATGACTCCTATCTCAACTGTTGGTCGTATTTCAAAGCAAAAATCGCTCGCTCGACGGCTCGTATCTCAAAAATCTCGTGTGTTAGGGCACTCGTATCTGGAGGTACCACTGTATATTTAAAAAATAAAATAAAACCTGTGCCTGGACGGTGGCAGAATCCATGTCACCGGTCGGCGAGGTTCGGTTACGTTCCAGGTCGGCCTCGGGCCGCCTTTAGTGCTGCAGACGCTCCAGGTGTACTGAGAACGGGCGATCTCAGGGGCATCGGCGGCCGTTTCTCAAGACCCACTGTCTCATCCTTTTCCACGGCCAGAAACTGCTGGGCACACGCTTCAAAGGAACAGTCTTTTCAGGGTCGGGGGGAGGGAGGATTCATTTGATAACCGGAAGGAGAGAATGCCCTCAGACGTATGTCCCGTGAATGAAGGCCCTGACATAGGCGGCCTGGCCCGCGGCTCTCTGGACCCTTTATTCTTGTAAAACATAAAATCACTGGATTCGCTTATGTAATCTGTAAACCTGTATTTCCAAGGTGTGTGTCAGACCCGGACCTTTTCTAAAACTTCTCTTCGGCTTCTCCAACACCGCGAGCAGCAAATAACCTTTGAAACTGTGTTTAGAATTTGCTCATCTGTGTGGAAGAGATGAGCATTTTCTGTTGGTGAATCCTTTTACATTTTTATTGATTGCGTTCAGAGAAGAGGGGAAGGAGAGAGAGAGAGAGAGACTTGTTGTCCCATCCACCTGTGAATTCACTGACGTTTGTAAGTGCCCTGACTGGGATGCACCTGCCACCTCGGCGTACTGAGAACCCACTGAGCTACCCAGCCAGCCCAGGGCAGACAAATCTGAACCCACCCAAACTCTTTCTCCATAAAGTGATCACATGAGCCCCGGCGTCGCTGGGAGTTGGATGGTGTCCCGGGAGTTACGTGTGCTGACATGACCGTCGATGCCAAAACACGCCGTCCTGTTCGTCTCTCCTGCACCTCACTTGCCGAACCTCCCCGCTGATTTTCAGAGCATGCGAGCTTTTGCAGCGAGTCCGAGGTTTTAAAATATATTTTATTGATTTTTTACAGAGAAGAAGGGAGAGGGATAGAGAGTTAGAAACATCAATGAGAGAGAAACATCCATCAGCTGCCTCCTGCACGCCCCCTACTGGGGATGCGCCCACAACCAAGGTCCATGCCCTTGACCGGAGTCGAACCTGGGACCTTTCAGTCCACAGGCCGACGCTCTAACCACTGAGCAAGCCGGACATCCCGCGATTTTAAACGCTCAGGGACGGCCCATCAGGGCAAGGTTTTCAGGACCAGGACTCGCTCCTGCTCTCAGCAGCTCTTAGCGTCCATTAGCGCGGCAGAGAACCCCGCCTGAAGATGTACCCCACCTCGGACTTTTCGGAAGAGCCGTGACCGAGCGGTTCTCCCATCTCCCACTTCACGGAAGTTAGCCGAGGCGCCCGGGACACAGGTCCCGTCGGGATGACTCCTCCCAGACGCGCCCCATCTCCGAATCCCGTAATTTTCCACCCCTGACTTCCCGCTCGCCATCCACCCCTCGGCGGTGGCGCCCGGGATGTTTCAGCTGCTCGCTCTTTAGGAGCCTCCAACTCGGGGAGGGTGTGGGGAGCCGGTTTGAAACACGGAGGCGGAGGAGAGCCATATGTCCTAATGGTTTGGTTTGATTTTATTTTTTTAAGTGAACGCACGGCTGCCAGCTTCAAAGGGGGCTGGAGAGGGGGGGGAACAGGGAGCCGCTCCGATATAAGAGCCGCCCCGAGAGCCGAGCCGGGCAGGCGAGCGGGCAGCGGCACATCCATCCCCCGCAGGAGCAGCAGCAGCCGGCCCGGGGGCTGCTGGGAGAATCCTGAGTTCAGACGATGCTGCCGCTGCGTCCTGGCGGATAAAAACACCAACTTGTGTTGAAAGGTCAGTGTCGCGCCCCATACGTTGGCGTGAATAGATCCGCCGGTTAATTTTAGATCCCAGCGTGGACTGCGGGTCCCCCCCTCCCACTCGGAGCGGAGAGCTGCGAGCAGCCCCGGCTCCCGCCCCTGCCGCACCTGCTGGCGTCCGTGACCTCGGGTGACCCCTGCGGGGGCCGGTGAAGCAGGTGCATTTTGGATGGATGAAGGGGCTGGTGGGGGGGGGGGTCCCTGAACCTGTTCATACTTGTAATACAAAACCTGCTTCTGCTTGTCAAAGGAGCAATGTTTGGAGCAAGACCCCCGGCTCGGAAAACCGAAGAAGCTTCGTGTTTCTGAGCGTGCCCGTGGGCGGGTGGGGTGAGGCGCCCCTCGTCTCGCGTTTGCCACCTTCCCGCTTGGAACGGGAGCGTGGGATTGGCGAGCCCGCCGTCGGGGCCCGGTTTCAGCCAATATTTGCTCCTCTGGCTGCTCCGCTGAGCTGAGCTGAGCTCGGCCGCCGCCGGGGCTGTGGCGTGTTTATCCCCGGATTAGACTCCACGGGGGCGGATGGGGTCAGGCCCCGAGGCCTCCGGACCGTGTCATCCGGCGATCGCAGTTCGGCCGTTTGGCAGAAAGGCCCTCTGCGGAGGCGCACGCGGGCAGCACGGGCCGTGGACGGGAAGGGGCTCAAAGCACATGGTTCGCCGGGAGGTCCGTTTCCCGTCCGGGGCCGCGGGCCTTCAGGCGGGCCCCGTGGGGTGTCTGGGCTGTATGTCGAGGTGCAGACTCTGTTGGAAGCAGGGGGGGGGTGTCTTTGAGAAAGAGGGAGCCCTCGGGGGAAGTGGCGGGGCCTCACGCCCATCCTCCCCGAAGGCCGTGGGAACGGGCTGGCATTTGGGTCCTGCTCCGGGCGCATGAAGGGAGAGCTGTGTTTACTTCCAGGAAGAAAGGGCCGTGTGTGTGTGTGTGTGTGTGTGTGTGTGTGTGTGTGTGTGTTTGGCACCTGTGGAGGCCGTTGATGGCTTCCGAGGGCTTTGTCCCAGCGCCCGCCTCGGCACGGTTTTTAAACTCTGAACTTGGCCAAAACCGGTGTTGCTCAGTGGATAGCGCATCGGCTTGAGGACTGAAAGGTCCCAGGTTCGATTCCAGTCAAGGGCATGTACCTTGGTTGTGGGCACATCCCCAGTAGGGAGTGTGCAGGAGGCGGCTGATCAATGTCTCTCTCTCATTGATGTTTTCAACTCTCTATCCCTCTCCCTTCTTCTCTGTAAAAAAATCAATAAATATATATATATGTATTTTTATATTTAAACCCTGAATTTGGAACTGAGCACCGGACAGACGCACACGGGAGGCCTGGGTGCGTTGTGTCAGTTCTGAAGGGCAGGGTGGGGACTCACAACCTTGGCCATAACCGTGTTGTTGTCGCAGCGGTTGTGGCTCAGGGGCGGGGACGGACCCCTCACATGTCCCACCTACGGATGAGTGAGGGTGGCCTGGGGCGTGAAACCTGTGGGTCGGCACTGTTATTAAGTAATCGTTAATGTTTTGGGGGCTTCTGAAAATAACAAAGAATGAGTAACGCACAGATGACATATGTCAAAGGAGTGAGTTTCCACGGAGTGGCCAGATGATGATGACCACTAAATGCATAATCATCTGGCCAGCCCTAACCGGTTTGGCTCAGTGGATAGAGCATCAGCCTGCGGACTGAAGGGTCCCAGGTTCGATTCTGGTCAAGGGCATGTACCTTGGTTGTGAGCACACATCCCCAGTAGGGGGTGTGCAGGAGGCAGTTTATTGATGTCTCTCATCAATGTTTCTAACTCTCTGTCCCTCTCCTTTCCTCTCTGTAAAAAATCAATAAAATACATATTTTTTAAATAATAATAATCTGGCCACTCAGTGTAAATCCTATATAATAAAAGGCTAATATGCAGTTTGTCCCTCGACCAGGAATTCCACCAGCAGGTAGGCCGGCCAACAGCCCATGTCCCCTCCCCCTACCAGGCTGGCCGGACCACACCCATGCACGAATTCATACACTGGGCCTCATACACACACACACACACACACACACACTGAGTGGCCAGATTACTATGTGTTCAGTGATCATCATCATCTGGCCTCTCCGTGTATATTTTAATGGTATACAGAAAAACTACCCTCCAAACAGATTCCAGAGAATGAAAAAAAAACGTTAAGATATTGTCAGTCCAGATGAAAACGTTTCATAATGGGAAGTGCAAAGACCATGTTAAGCATATAATCTGCTCGGAGATGACAGATGCTCGTCCGCATTATGTTCACTCGTGAACAACTCGAAGAAGATTCCAACGAGATAATATAAAGATGTCACATGAAAAAATTACATGTAGATGCTGCGCAGGCCAAGGCGGGAACCGTGCTAAGGGGGCAGATATCCAGGAAGAGGAGGTATTTTTAAACCCTCCTTAAAAGTGGAGGACCTAGAAAGTGGGTAGAGCCCTTCCTGGTTTGGCTCCAGTGGATAGAGTGTCAGCCTGTGGACTGAAGGGTCCTGGGTTCCATTCCGGTCAAGGGCATGTACCTGGTTTGCAAGCTCGATCCCCAGGGTGGGGCGTGCAGGAGGCAGCCAATCAATGATTCTCTCTCATCATTAATGTTTCTAACTCTCTCCCTCTCCCTCTCTGAAGTATGTGTGTATATGTGTGTGTGTGTGTGTATACATACATATATATGTGTATATATATATACATATACATATATATATATACATATACATATATATATATATATATGTTTTGTTTTGTTTTTCTTAAGAAAAGGGTTGAGTGTCTGTCCCCTCAGCAAAGGGTAGGGAACGGCATTCCAGACCCTGACGTTCTAGAAGGAAACGAAAAGCATTTCATCTCCAATTCTCACTCAGCGTTTGGTTCAAGGAGCAAGCATTTAGACACGGCGCCACATATTTGATCTTCTTCCGCATAAGCCACTCCATTTCTTTCATGTCCGGCCAAAGCCTGTGAAGCAGGGTAGCCGCCTGATTTTGCCGGGCGAGTGAGAAAGGCGTAGTCACCTGGAAAATGCTAGAAGGACGGACTGGGAGAGGGGCCGGGTTTCATCAGGTTGACTTGGTAGCGAATGACACAGAAAGAAACTGCCGGATGCGCTCCCAGCGCTCTTGGCTCTCTGCACCCACCCCTCCCTGCGCCCAGGGAGCGGCAGGAGTAGGTATTATTGCCACCCACCCACCCCCACCCCAAGTGTTATTTTTTTCCGCTTACAGATCTCTCCTCTTGCAGTTTAGTAGTAAAAAGGATACAGATGACAAAACTGGGAGACTCCGATTCCAGTGTTGACGCTATTCCTTCGTGCGCGTCGTAGCAACCGGTGGAACGGTCAGACGGTCATTTAGGCTTTTATACATATAGACTAGAGGCCCAGTGCACGAAATTCATGCACAGGGGGAGGTGTCCCTCAGCCCAGCCTACATTCTCTCCAGTCTGAGACATCTCTCTCACAATCCAGGACTGCTGGCTCCCAGCTGCTCGCCTGCCTGCCTTCCTGATTGCCCCTAACCACTTCTTCCTGCCAACCTGATCACCCCCTAATCGCTCCCCTGCCAGGCTGATTGATGCCTAATTGCTCCCCTGCCAGCCTGTTTGCCCCTAACTGCCTTACCCTGCAGGCCTGGTCACTCCTAACTGCCCTCCCCTGCAGGACTGGTCACCCCTAACTGCCCTCCCCTGTAGGCTATCTTGTGGTGGTCATCTGTGTCCACATGAGGGGGGGCAGGATCTTTGACCACATGGGGGCAGCCATCTTGTGTGTTGGAGTGATGGTCAATCTGCATATTACTCTTTTTTTTAAATATTTTAT
This sequence comes from Lasiurus cinereus, assembly GCA_011751065.1. Classification (NCBI taxonomy): domain Eukaryota; kingdom Metazoa; phylum Chordata; class Mammalia; order Chiroptera; family Vespertilionidae; genus Lasiurus; species Lasiurus cinereus. Next base: position 10,236,275 of record JAAGEH010002526.1, on the reverse strand, counting down.
TGATTTTGTGCAGAGAGGAAGGGAGAGGGAGAGCTAGAAACATCAACGAGAGAGAGACATCGAGCAGCTGCCTCCTGCACGCCCCCTACTGGGGATGTGCCCTCAACCAAGGTATGTGCCCTTGACCGGAATCGAACCTGGAGCCCTTCAGTCCACAGGCCGATGCTTTATCCACTGAGCCACACTGGTTTCGGCTGCATATTACTCCTATGAGATAGGATAGCTGATGAAGCTTCGATATGATATATGCACAGCAGTCCACGTGTCTTACTGCTGCTCAGTGCGCTTAATGAACAGTTACCGGGTGGAAGAAAACTAAGATGAAACCGAGATGTGAAACGGCTGAGCAAAGTCACCAGGCCGAGGGACCCCACGGGTGCAGGAATCCGTGCACCGGGCCTCTAGTTTCCGGTATAAAAATAAAACTTCCCGCAAACCGTATATCGCACTCGGGACTACGTTACCATATGCCAGAGCGGCATTCCTGGCGACCCTTCCGATGCCTTCTCTCCAGCCTGGAAGAGCGAGGCTCTCGGTGTTACGGGAACATCCATCACCATGACGGTGCTTTATTGAACCTCTCGTTTCTCCGACTTGGGTTTCTTAAATACGCGTACGTGGCGGGGTAGCTGGAGAGCAGCGATCTCTTGGGGGAGCGGAAGGGATTCAGAGGGGAAGAACAGTGGAGCTCGGGCTGTTTGATCGTCACCGCCGCGCTAATCTGTTTTGATGAAAGCGTGGCCGCTCCTGTCTGCGCAGATATTGTTCTGAGATGAGCACGTGGGTCCGAGGAGACCAGAGGGCTGACTCGGTATTCCCGGCGTCCTCTCTCTTATTTCTTCTTTGAAACGTGAGAAATATTGCTGCGTTGTAAAATGCCAGTGCCACCTCCCTCTGCTTGCATTAGGCAGAGGTCAACACTTCCATTTACAATGGTACCTCGAGATACGAGTGCTGTAACATACGAGATTTTTGAGATACGAGCCGTTGAGCGAGCGATTTTTGCTTTGAAATACGAGCAACATTTGAGATACGAGTCATCGCGCAGATCGGCCGGCTGCACACGACCCACCAGTTTACTGCGACTCGAGCATCTCACAGTTTCCCACGCCTCAAGGTTACGGAACGAATTAAACTCGTATCTCGAGGTACCACTGTATTTAGCGCCACGGAGGCAGGATCGCTCAGGCGTCTGCCAGAAACACTCAGTAGGTAAGCCGTCGTCCCCTTCGGGGAGCCTGAGACAGCGCCTCAGGAACTTCCATCGACACTTGTCCCGAGGGTAACATCAAGTGCCTTCTAACGTGTAATTGAATGATAGCGTTTCAAAAGGAACTTTAACATCTTGTCAATATTTCCCTTGGAGACGTCAATAATGTGTATGATCTTGGTCCGCGACGATGTGAACAGAATTAGGTTTGTTTGTTTTTACTTACTTGGACTTTATGTTCTCCACTCTCTGTGCTGGAGGTGCATGATGGGTAGATAAGGGCAAGCACACCCACCAGTTAGGCAGGCACGTGTTCGTCTCCCGGGCCGCTGTGACTGGACCACATGCTGCAGCTTCGGACACACACCCAGTACCTCCCACCTTGCACCCCACACGCCCATCACATGTAGGGTGGATTGAATAGCACCCCCTGCTATTGGTGTAAATCGTTAGAGATGTTTCTAGAACTAGACTGAGAACTGCTGGGGTCTGTGTGACTGACCCCGAGCTGATACAGCCCTGAGGGACCTTCTCTACTCTCCATTCATTTAGCCCCTGCAGATTCTGGGGTGTTTGGATATGGCCCCCGGGTGCAGACTTCCACACCTGTGACCCCAACATGCAGACCCCCACAACTGTGGCCCCAACATGCAGACTCCCACACCTGTGGCCCCAGGACACAGACCCCCACACCTGTGACCCCAGGGTGCAGACCCCCACACCTGTGGCCCCAACGTGCAGGCTTGCCAGACCAATCCAAATAAGTGCCCCAGTTTTTCCAGAGATCCGGGTGCTTCTTGCCTTTGTGACCCCGGATGGTGCCCGCCTGAAGATAACGTTACATAGGAGAGTGCGTGCTGGTCCTTAGAAACCTCCCGGGTGAACAGAAATACGAGAGGCCCGACGCACGGAAATTCATGCCAGAGGAGGCCTGCCTTCCTCCGGCTGCCGGCACCCGCTTCCCTCTAGGACCCGGGACCCCGGCTGGCATCCCTCAGGCCCCAGCTTCATCAGGAAGGACATCCGGAATGAGGTGCGGTCTAATATCATCCTTTTATTGTTATTGATGTCCCGAGCTTTTTTTTTTTATTATTGATTTTTTACAGAGAGGAAGGAAGAGGGTAGAGTTAGAAACATCAGTGAGAGACATCTATCAGCTGCCTCTTGCACGCCCCCTGCTGGGGATGTGCCTGCCACCAAGGTCCATGCCCTTGACAGGAATCGAACCTGGGACCTTTCAGTCTGCACTCTATCCACTGAGCCACACCGATTTTGCCGTGTCTCGAGCTTTTAACGGCGTGTCTGTGGCCCAGGGGACTCTCTCTACCCGGCGGTTTGCGAGAACGCACGTGGCAGAGTCCGCGCACTGCTCGGTGGGCCGGAGCTGCCAGACCATCACCCGTAGCATCTTCAGATGGAGCTGGCGGAGGGTCACAGGGCGTCATAGGGGTCAGGCAGCAAACGGGGACTCAGAAGGACCGGGTTAGAGTCCAGGCCTTGCCGCTCGTTGAGTTGAATGTGTTTTGGGAAAGTGGTCTCAGTAGACTCTCGCTCCCTCCCTTGTAAAATGCATTCATGTGGGGGGGCCCCTGGTGAGGGTTCATGAGGTTCCACATGGAAAGCACCCCGTGCGAGGGGCGCGTCACAGTCGTTTGCAGAGGTGACTCACCGCTCCGGCACTCGCTCCCCATGCAGCTCGCAGCTCCTCCGTCTTCCTCCCCCGGGTCCATGTGAACTCCTCTTGGTTGTATTTCAGCTTCTCCCCACATCCGCTGAGCCGGAAACACCCGAGGCCCAGTCTCCCGCCCCAGCCCCACACGGGGAATCTGTTCGTGAGACAGGTCCGCGGTGGTCAGCCGGCGGTCCACGGCCCGTGGGAGGTCCCTGAGGTCCGAGAGGTTAGCGACCGCGGCTGCAGGTGGTCCGAGTTCTTCTCTGCATCCTCACGCGAGAGCCAGCCTGGGCCTGCTCCCCGCAGGTGACCGCCCTCTCCCCACCCCCCCACCCCCCCCCCGCCAGCTGCAGAATGTGGTCTTCGTGCACAAACCACTGGGCGGGCCAGAGGCGGTAATTCTGCGTGTGAGGGGTGTAAACTCCGGGGGACCCTCCGCGTTAGCTGAGGGTAAATGGGTACCATGGATGCGCCGGGGACTCTGATTTGTGAAAAAGTAAGAATCATGTCTTCATTATTACCTTTTTTTTTAAATATGTTTTATTTATTTTTTTACAGAGAGGAGGGGAGAGGGATAGGGTTAGAAACATCGATGAGAGAGAAACATTGATCAGCTGCCTCCTGCACGCCTCCTACTGGGGATGTGCCCACAACCAAGGTACATACATGCCCCTGACCAGCATCGAACCCGGGACCCTTGAGTCCGCAGACCGACGCTCTATCCACTGAGCCACACCGGTCAGGGCTTCGTTATTAACTTAAGGTCGGTGTGTGTCTGAGGGCGTGCGATGCAGGAGAGCATTGCACATGTTCCAGAAGCTACTGGGTCGCAGCTGAAAATATTCCTGGTGGAGCCAGCAACCGGGGCCCGGAGCCCGCCTCCCCTCGCTACCTCCGTCCCTCGACACGTGACTTACACGTGAAGCCACGGGAAGTCATCTGCGTGATGGAGTCGAACGGCACCGCCTTCGCAAAGCCCCTGGGACCATCGATCCCGCGCCCCGGGGACTTGGCCCACGGCAGGCCTCGGTGAGCGCGGATACCGTCACGGGTTAACGCGACTCCGGGTGGCGGGGGGAAGCCCGTTGTGAAACACACACACACACACACACACACACACACACACACACACCCCGCTTCCTGAAAGCCTTCATCTTCTGGTTGCATATCGCGGCGATTCCGCGCGGCTGGCCCCCGCGCCCAGAGGACGGAGGTTAAAACGTTCCCTCCTCCCGGATGTCAGGTTCGGACTTTCTCGGCCCGTCGAACCCCTGACAGCGCGGCCCTCTCCGTGACCTTTCCTGGTCGCCCCATTGTCTGAGCCTCCGTCTGACTGCAGAAGGGCTTTTGTGCGGCGTTTTCCTGGCGCCTGTTATCGGCTGGGGACGGTGTGCTATAAAAAGGACCTGGCTGCCTCACGCCTTCGCCACGGACGGAACTTCAGGGGGCGCTCTGCCCCCCACGGAGCCGCCAGGGTCGGCGTGACTTTTGCAAGAGTCCGTGGGAGAAGGGGAGAAAAACCCCCTCCCACACACACCCCTCCTCCAATTACCCCCTCCCCCCAGCACCGAATGGAATGCCGCACGCTCCTCAGACCCCTGTGCGTCTCACCTGGGCTGTGGGTGCCCCTGGGCTGTGGGCACGGCTGCCCCAGGGACAGAGCTCCCCTCCCCCAGGCTTCCCCAGCAGGGTATGGGTCAGCACCCCCACCCGCTCTGTCTGACCCACACAACCTGACCATCCCAGGGCCAGGGCACCTGACACGCACGACTCTGATATCTGCCAGCCCAGTCAGGGGGCACACTCGGCAGTCACGGGCACCCCTAACGCAAAGCCCGCTCCCCAGGCTCAGCTCCTGGCCGGCAGCTCCTCCACGGAGCCACACCGCCCTCACAGCCAGCAGGAGGGCAAGGGGCTCATCCGGGAACACCCCCCTCTCCCACTGGACACGACTCCACAGGCCACTCCACGGCCTGATACACAGAGGCAAACGCCACAGGGACGCCAAAAGGAGGAGGCAACGAGCTGTGTCCCCCAAGGGGAGAACAAGAGCAAAAGAAAAAGAACTGAACAAGCCAAAACCGGTTGGCTCAGTGGATAGAGCGTCGGCCTGCAGACTGAAAGGTCCCAGGTTCCATTCCAGTCAAGGGCATGTACCTTGGTTGCGGGCACATCCCCAGTAGGGGATGTGCAGGAGGCAGCTGATGGATGTTTCTCTCTCATCGATGTTTCTAACTCTCTATCCCTGTCCCTTCCTCTCTGTAAAAAATCAATAAAATATATTAAAAAAAAAAAAGAAAAAGAAAGAGAACTTCAGCACAGGGATAGGAAAGGTAACAATGGAGATAGGAAATCCGAAAACAGAACCAGTCAGGCCCTGACCGGTGTGGCTCAGTGGATAGAGCGTCAGTCTGCAGACTGAAGGGTCCCAGGTTCGATTCCGGTCAAGGGCATGTACCTTGGTTGCGGGCACATCCCCAGTAAAGAGTGTGCAGGAGGCAGCTGATCGATGTTTCTCTCTATCCCTCACCCTTCCTCTCTGTTAAAAAATAAATCAATAAAATAGATATATTTTTTTAAAAAGCACCAGTCAGAAATGAAGAAGACAGTCACAGGAACAGATGCCCTGAGGACACACGTTTAGCATGTCCTGGGCGCATGGTGCGCGGCACACGCCGGGCGCTGGTCGGGACTCAGAGGAGAGCACGCGTCTCCCCCCACCCCCGCCCCCGGCTGGATGGCCGTTCTCGCTCGATAAAAACGACGCATCCTCAAACTCGGGGGGTTCCAACGGGGCGAGGGGCAGGCACTGTCTGGAAAAAAGGAATCCGGGGAGCCGTCACGTCAAGGGAAATCGTTGACAGCGCCCGTTGCCAATGGCAAAGCGCAACCTTTCGGGCAGAAATTAAACCTGGGAGCCAGCGCGTCTCCTGCTGTGAGCGTGACAGCTTTATCGTACGGAGGGAGTCTTCTGACGAGACAGGTGGCGGCATTAATTAATGTGGCTTTTGTGGATTATGTAATGCAATGTGCTGGGAAAAACGGGAAGAGCTGCATCCTTCAGGGAGCCGAGGTTTTTTAAAAAAAGACAAAACGCAAGATGCTGCCAGTTCTCCGCGGGATGAAGACACTCAGAATGCAGTGGCTGTTCGTGGGACACAGTGGGAGGACTTCGTCGGTGGGTGGAGGGTCCGCATCGCAACCCAGTGGGTCTCCTGTTGAAGAAGCTACCACTGCTGCCTTAGCCGGTGTGGCTCAGTGGAGAGAGCATCGGCCTGCGGGCTGCAGGGTCCCAGGTTGTGAGCACGATCCCCCAGTGGTGGGTGCGCAGAAGGCAGCCAGTCAATGATTCTCTCTGATCATGGATGTTTCTCTCTCTCCTTCTCCCTTCCTCTCTGAAATCAATAAACATATTTAAAAAAAAAAAAAAGAAAGAAACCACCACTGTTAAATTTAGATGTAGTTTCAAAGTAAAACACCCACAAGTATCTTTTTTTTTTAATATAATTTATTGGTTTTTTACAGAGAGGAGAGGGATAGAGAGTTAGAAACATCGGGAGAGAGAAACATCCATCAGCTGCCTCTTGCACACCTCCTACTGGGGATGTGCCCGCAACCAAGGTACATGCCCTTGACCGGAATTGAACCTGGAACCCTTCAGTCCGCAGGCTGACACTCTATCCACTGAGCCACACCGGTTAGGGTACCCACAATTATCTTTAAAAAATATGTAAAAACTACCCTTTTAACTACATGCTATCTGTGTGAAGCTGGATTTTCTCCATGTACTTCCATCAGGACAGCGTAACTCTTGGCAGACCCAGAAGCAGAAACAGACCCAGACTCTAGCTGCTTCTGTGAAGCCATACCTCGGTGGCATTGGCAAAAATGAAGAGTTGTGCTACTCTTACCGATAAATGTTTGTTTTATAAAATGCAACCTCTTTTCAACAAAAGGATAGGGTCTTATTTATGATGTGCCGTTTTATAGTATGCATGTCATTAGGTTATTTTATTTTAAGTTCTTTTTTAAAGTCTCAGTTTTAACTTTTCATATGGTAAATATTACACTGAGTGGCCAGATAATTGTGATCTCTGAACACATAATCATCTGGCCACTCAGTGTATATCCTATATAATAAAAGGCTAATATGCGCCAAAACTGGTTTGGCTCGGTGGATAGAGAGTCGGTCTGTGGACTGAAAGGTCCCAGGTTCAATTCTGATCAAGGGCATGTATCTTGGTTGCGGGCACATCCCCAGTGGGGGGTGTGCAGGAGGCGGCTGATGATGTCTCATCGATATTTCTGGCTCTCTATCCCTCTCCCTTCTGCTCTGTAAGAAACCAATAAAATGTATTTTAAAAAAGGGGGGGGGCTAATATGCAAATTGCCCCTTGACCAGGAGTTCAATCAGCAGGCAGGCCAGCCAACTGCCCATGTCCCTTCCCCCTGGCCAGACTGGCCGGACCCTACCCATGCACAAATTCATGCACTGGGCCTCTAATACACACACACACACACACACACACACTGAGTGGCCAGATTATTATGTGTTCAGAGAGCATAATAATCTGGCCACTCAGTGTGTGTGTGTGTGTGTGTGTGTGTGTGTGTACAGATAGATCCCCACAAACAAGAGGTCTTTGGTGTCACGATCACTTCAATGCAGTAAAGAGGGTGAGGGTGGGGACCAGGCCTGAGAACCGTGTGTGAGGCGCAGGGGCTGCAGCCTCAAAGACGGGCTCCGCCTTGGCCATCGGAGAGGGAAGCAGAGGAGCAAGGCCGCCTGCACATCCCGTGGGAGACTGCCGGGCCGTCTCGGAGGGCCTGTGGGAAGAGGGGTGGGAGGGAGGCCTTCCGACGGGAAACGTCACTCATCCCAACGGTGTTTTGTCCGAACCCTGAAGTTCAAGCGCACAATAGGCCGATGAGGGGAGGGGGCATTCTCGGAGGGAACAGTGTGTTCAGGAAACCCGTGGCCAGAGGACGCGCCGTGTTCTGGAGACTGCCCGTTTCGGACCGCCTGAGCGAGCCCTGGGTGCGAGAGGCAGGCATCCGAACATGGATCTGACCCCAGGCCGGGGCGGGGGGGGGGTCAGGAGGGAAGGCAGGGGGGCCAGTAGGAGGTTCCCATCCTAGGAGGTAACCCCAGCTGCAGCAAGGAGGTCGTGTGGGTTTGGGGAAGACTGGGCAGAGGAAGAAGGACTTTAGGACCACGTGGCGTTGATCTGAGAGAGAAGGGACCCAAGTCTGCGCTGAGGTCTGGGGACCAGGGGTGGAGCGGCGGATGGAGCAGGGCCGAGGAGGTGGACTTTAGAGGACCAGTAGGGTGCAGAGAGAGCGAAATCGCTGGACGTTTCCAGCTCAGGTGCTTGGAGAGCAAAGGTGCCCTTTTTTTTTCTTATTCTTTTTTTTTAATATATCTTATTGATATTTTGCAGAGAGGAAGGGAGAGGGATAGAGAGTTAGAAACATCGATGAGAGAGAGACATCCATCAGCTGCCTCCTGCACACCTCCTACTGGGGATGTGCCTGCAACCAGGATACATGCCCTTGACCGGAATTGAACCTGGGACCTTTCAGTCCGAAGGCCGACGCTCTATCCACTGAACCAAACCAGTTTTGGCCAAAGGTGCCCTTTTTTGAGTGACAGGCAGGAGCAGGGAGCAGGAATAGGCCGCAGCGACATTGACCTTCATAGGACACGGAGTTCTATTCTGAATATTTATTTTAATGCTCACCGGAGAAGAATGTTTTTCCTCCATTGATTTCCAAAGAGACAGGGAGAGAGGGAGGGAGGAGGAGAAAGAGAGAGAGAAGCATCGATGTGAGAGGGACACATCCATTGGTTGCCTCCCAAATATGCCTCGACTGGGGGTTGGGATCGAACCCGTGTCCCAGGTACGCACCCTGGACTGGGCATCGAAATGAACCCTTTGGCCAAAGCCGGTTTTGCTCAGTGGATGATAGAGCATCGGCCTGCGGACTGAGAGGTCCCAGGTTTGATTTCGGTCAAGGGCATGTACCTTGGTTGCGGGCACATCCCCAATGTGGGGGGAGAGGAATGCAGGAGGAATGATCAATGTTTCTCTCTCGTCAATGTTTCTAGCTCTCTATCTCTCTCCCTTCCTCTCTGTAAAAAAAATTCAATAAAAAAAATATATATATATTTTTAAAAAAAAAAGAGCCGAAACCAGTTTGGCTCAGTGGATAGAGCGTCGGTCTGCGGACTGAAGGGTCCCAGGTTCGATTCCGGTCAAGGGCATGTACCTTGGTTGTGGCACATCCCCAGTGGAGGGCGTGCAGGAGGCAGCTGATGGATGTCTCTCTCATCGATATTTCTCTCTCTTCCTCTCTGTAAAAAATCAATAAAAAATATATTAAAAAAACACTACACAATTCTTTAAAAAAAAAAAAAAGAAATGAACCCTTTGGTCCTTGGGTTGGCACTCTATCCACTGAGCCACACCGGCCGGGCTATCATTTGTTTTCAACCTCCTCCCCCTCAGGCTGAGGTTCGGAGGGACACGGGGGGAGGGCCTGTGTCGGAGTGAAGAACTGGGTGACACTCTCCATCGCGGGTGGTTGTGTAAGCTCTTTGGTTAGTTGTGTAAGCCCTTCCTGTGTGCAGCTGTCTGCATCCTTGTGGTGTGAGTGAGAACAAGAGGGAGTGAGGGAGGCTGGAATCCAGGGAATGTGCCCGAATAAGGAAGCCAGGAGCATTTTTTAGGACAAATCTCTTCTTAAATATGTGTCGGCATTTGGACCATTTAAGACACGTTCGTGTTGGTTTACATTCAAATGCTCTTTTTTTTTTTTTTTTTTTGGCCAACTCTTTGTGATCTATAAATAGTCATTAGATGGTTTCCTTAAAAAAGCATGTAAAAATCTCGCCCTCGCTGGTGTGGCTCAGGGGATCGAGCATTGACCTATGGGCTGAAGGGTCCCCGGTTCGATTCCATTCAAGCGCACAGGCCCGGGTTGCAGGCTCTACCCCCAGGAGGCAGCCAATCAATGATTCTCTTCTCATCGTTGATGTTTCTATCTCTTTCTCCCTCACCCTTCCTCTCTGAAATCAATTTAAAAAAAAAAATACTTAAAAATCTTTACCGCTGAAGATGATTGGCCAAAAATGGTGGTTTAAAACTGAAAAAAAAAAATAACCAGTGATTACCTCTCTGTGCCTGTGTTTTACACTTTAAAACAGAGATTAAATGACTGTGCGAGGACGATGGTTCTGGGCTAGACGCGTAAATATGAATTATTAACCATCTTCACGCTCTGATTCTCTCCCAGAAGAACCTGAGTGTGGATAATGTGCCGTGTGGCGGCCACGGGCCAGGGCTGCGTGGGTGTGGAACTTGCTTCCATCAATCCACACCTGGCGGTCCCCGGAGCCCAGACATGTGACGTTCAGTGGTTCACGTGAAGTTGTTGAGCACATGTTATGTATAGGTGACGAGACTTAGTATCTCATTCTGTTCGATTATTGGGCTAACTTTACCCAAAAACAGGCACGCGGGCATTTTCACTGTGCTTCCGTTCTTCAAAATGGCATTTCCCTCTCTTTCCCCGCCCAGATACCACCATGGGCTAAATTTTACCCAGCACATATTTTATGCCAGCTTATCCTTTTTTTTAATATATTTTATTGATTTTTAGTTATTCTTTTATATATATAGATAGATAGATAGATTTTTTTTTTTTACAGAGAGGAAGGCAGAGAGATAGAAAGTCAGAAACATCGAGAGAGAGACATTGATCAGCTGCCTCCTGCACGCCCCACAGTAAAGATGTGCCCGCAAGCAAGGTACATGCTCCCGACCAGAATCGAACCTGGGACCTTTCAGTCCGAAAGCAGATGCTCTATCCACTGAGCCAAACCGGTCTCGGCATATTTTATTGATTTTTTACAGAGAGGAAGGGAGAGGCATAGAGAGTTAGAAACATCGGTGAGAGAGAGACATCGATCAGCTGCCTCCTGCACACTCCCTACTGGGGATGTGCCCACAACCAAGTACATGCCCTTGACCGGAATCGAACCTGGGACCCTTCAGTCCTCAGGCCGATGCTCTGTCCACGGAGCCACACTGGTTTCGGCTCTCTCAGCGTATCCTTTAATCATCTGTTTTCCTGGTCCTTTAATCAGGTTGGCCAAATTCTGTCCCACTTAACTCTCCACCTTGTCCAGTGACCTGTCCATGACCTCTCGGCCCAACCGATATAGCACCACCTCAAACCAGCCTTGAGCCAGAGTGCAGGCTGGGTCCTGCTCAGCATCTGGACAGCTCCCCAAAACGGAGGGCCCAGGAGGGCAAGAAGGAGGCCAAGTGGGGGAGGGAGGAGAGACATGGACCACAGTGTTTCTCCAGCTGTTGCAAAGGTTTATGGGAAAAAAACAGAGTTCCATTCACAGTGGGCACGTGGCTATTTGTGGACACCTCACCTACAGCAAGCTTCCAAGAAATAGCTCATGATTATTTTTCCTTAGATTAATAGTGGTTGCATTTATTTTTTTAATATATTTTATTGATTTTTTTTTACAGAGAGGAAGGGAAAGGGATAGACAGACACATCGATGAGAGAGAAACATCGATCAGCTGCCTCCTGTATACCTCCTACTGGGGATGTGCCCGCCACCAAGGTACATGCCCTTGACCGGAATGTACTAGAGACCAAAGTCTGAATGCCTGACTCATCAATGTTTCTAACTCTCCCTCTCTTTTAAAAAAAAAAATCAATAAAATATATTTTAAAATAAATAAAAGCCATTTGCCATCTGAAGGGAAGGGTTTTCTCTAGGAGACACGGCTCCAGGCCGGTGCAAGGAAGGTTTCGGCTGAACCTGGGGGGGGTATCTTGTGGCCCCAACAACGAGGGGGCCACAGACTCCGAGCCAACCTGGGGACCCTCCGCCCGCCAGGGGGACGAGGCTGCAGCTCCGGGGGTGGGTAATTAGCCTGGGAAACGGGCAGCTTCTGGAGAACGTGGGGACCGCCCTCGGCATTCTGGAAGCTGGTCGATCCAGGGAAAGACTTGAGCTTTGCTTTTCCTGCTTTCCTTCTGCACGCTGTTTCTCCAGCCGTGCCAAGTCAGGGGTGAGGGAAATTCTTTAAGGGAAAAAAAGAGAAAAATCCCAGCTAATAGCTGAGGAAGAAACGGTAAACTTAGAATAGAACGGCCTTTGTAAAAGCCTCGCGTGCAATCGGGCGTGTGGGCAGGGATGGTCCGTGGGCTGTCGCATCGTTAGCGGGGAGGATGAGGAACCAGCCAGGGCCTTCGGAAGCGGGACTCGGAGATCAAGAGAACAGCTCCCGAAGAGAGGCACCGTGCGGGCCTCGCCGGGGCCTGATTGGAAGAAACCCGTCCTAAAATAACATCTGAGACAGAGCCAGGGGGTGCGCTCAGCGAGCAGGCAAGGGACCTTGGACACCCTGTAAGCGTGGCGTTGGTCGGGCGATCACGTGCATAGGACAGGCGGGCGGGCGGGCGGGCACGGAGGTGAAATACAATCGCCGTGTATGGGCTGTGTCCGAACCCGGGTGAGGGGTTCATCTCGCCATCTCTGCATCTGTGCATGTTGGAAATGGTCCATTCTTTAAAGTAAAAAATTGATTTTTTTAATATATTTTATTGATTTTTTACAGAGAGGAAAGGAGAGGGATAGAGAGCCAGAAACATCGATGAGAGAGAGACATCGATAAGCCACCTCCTGCACGCCCCCTACTGGGGATGTGCCCACAACCAAGATACATGCCCTTGACCGGAATCGAACCTGGGACCTTTCAGTCCCCAGGCCGACGCTCTATCCACTGAGCCAAACTGGTTTCGGCTAAAAATTGATTTTTTTATCATTATTATTATTATTATTCCCTAGGGTGCCTTCTTTTAAAATACAAGGCATTTGTATTTGGTTCAGAGGGGTGATGGTGCTAGAATGGGGACAGGGTGTGGGCTCCCTGTGACTGGTCTCCGAGGGCCTGCAGGGACGTCCCTCGAAGGGAAAGTCAGGGGTTCCCATTGTCACATGGTGGGGGAGCTGGGGGGAGGGCTTTTATGCTGAGCTCCCTGCTCCCCGCTCCCCTGCCAGTGCAGTTCAAGTTCATTGCCTGTGTCTGTCGCCACGGACAGGCAGTAAATGGAGAATATCTCCCCGCCCCCCGCGTTCACTGCCCTTTGAAAGATGAGCCTAAGGAAAATCATGGAAAGGTTTTCAATCTTTTCGTCCAAACGAGTCCCCGTCACACCGCTTCTTTCCCGGGCAGGGATTCATTACTGTGGAAATCGCATCAAACCGAGAGGAAAACCCGCCCGCCACCCGCGAAGCCGGGTCCCGGCCAGAGGTGGAGAAGTGGCCGCGGCGTTGCTTCCTCTGACGGCGGGATTTGATCGGTGCCCCTTGGGGCTGAATCTGTCTCGGTGGCCTCTATCTGCTTCTGCCACCCAGAGAAAATGAATGACACCCCAGAAGCAGGGATCCTGAAATGGTGTCACGCCTGAGACCACACCGATGATATGTGGGTGGTCCCGGACCCAGGCCGATCTCACCTTCAGCCCTCAGAACAGGCTCCGAGCACAGACCTCAGTGACACCCAGGTCCCCATCCTCACTGCCTCCCGCCCTGAGGCCTGAGCCAGTGGGTGAGGGGAGCTGAACAATGGGGATGTCACAGATCCTCAGTCACAGTGACAGCAGCCCCCCCCAGAGACCCACTCCTCCCCGGCCAGACGTGGCTCTCCTGCTCTTTTTTTTTTTTTAATATATTTTATTGATTCTTTACAGAGAGGAAGGGAGAGGGATAGAGAGTTAGAGACATCGATGAGAGAGAGACAGCCATCAGCTGCCTCTTGCATGCCCCCTACTGGGGATGTGCCCACAACCAAGATACATGACCTTGACCGGAATCAAACGCTCTACCCATTGAGCCAAACCGGTTTTGGCGGCTCTCCTGTTCTGGATGCATCCATACCTCCCTCTTCCTAGAAGGTATTTATGGAGGCACACGTGTCCCCTGGGGAGCTGGCGGCTTGTGGGAAGTCCCCTGCCCCAATTCAACGGGCTGGACTTGAAGGCCAGGATTTGAACTCTGCAGTGGGCACGGAACTCTGCCATCTTTCTCCTTTTTTTTTTTTTTTTTTTGTGCCCACATCAGGAATCAAATCCCAGAGTTCTGGTGCAGAGGATGATGCTCAACTCGCTGGCCCACACCCTGCCTCTTCATCTCTAGTCAATGAATCTCCTTGAGGGTGAATAAGTTATTAGTATCCACTAAAAACAAAAACAAAAACAAGGTGTACTTAAAAGCATAACCAGTCACTGGTAATATACACTGAGTGGCCAGATGAGTATGATCTCTGAACGCATAATAATCTAGCCACTCAGAGTGTGTGTGTTATGATATATATATTAGAGACCCAGTGCATGAATTCGTGCATGGGTGAGAGCCAGCCTGGCCAGGGGGAGGGGACATGGGCAGTTGGCCGGCCTGCCTGCTGGTCGAACTCTTGGTTGAGGGGGAAATCTGAATATTAGCCTTTTATTCTATAGGTTAGACACTGAGTGGCCAGATGATGATGCATTCAGAGATCATCATCATCTGGCCACTCAGTGTATAACAAGAGAGATAATAACAATGTTAGAGTTTGTTAACTCCATCTCCATGTTAATCCTGCCCTAACTATAGTGACCTCCCCACCTTGGTTGCGTATGCCCTGGGGATGGGGTGGTGGGGGTATCGGTGTGTCCACAGGTCTTGCATGGGAATAAAGGATTTCTTTGCGGGGGAGGGGCGGGGGAGTCTTATCAGATGTTGAACCGAGTGGCTGTCAGATGAACACAGAAGGCTACAGATTTGGCTTTATCTTATGGATCTGAAACTGCATCTTCGTTCTCATTCCTGAAATCATTCCAGGATGAAGCGCTGATCTTAGTTCCCTAACAGGCGATGCCAGTAGAATTGATACTGGCAGCATTGCGCTGTTGACGTTTTGTTTCCTCCAAACATCATACAGTGTTGTGAAATCGCCTGTAAAAATGGCTGCGACTGAAAACCGTGTCGTTGGGTGCTCCCAGAACTCAATGCTCTGCTTGTCACTGAGGTTCCCCAGGAGGTCCACTCATGCTGGAAATGTGCAAACACGCTTATATAACATTTATGTCTGATCTGCTGCGACCGCAGAGTGTTTTTAAATAGCTCCTTGTTGTTGGTTCTTGTCAGGGATGTTTCCCCCTAAAGCTGGCTTCTGGGCAATCCTAGGTGATCCTATATAATAAAAGGCTAATATGCTAATTGTCCCCTTGGGAGTTCGACCATCCCGAGAGTTTGATTGCTTGCTATGACATGTGCTGACCACCAAAGAGCAGCTTGGAATGAAGGAAGGCCCCAGCTGGCAGCCAGCAGCTGGAAGGCAGTTGGGGGTGACCAGGCCAGCAGGTGAGCAGTTGGGAGCCAGCAGTCCTGGATTTTGAGAGGGATGTCTTTCATTCCCAGTTGGCCCTGATCATCACCGGCCAGGCCTAGGGACCCTACCCATGTGTAAATTTCATGTACCAGGCCTCTAGTGAAGTATACATTTGACTTCATATCTATGTTTTCCACGTACATGCCACCTCCACTAAATCGCTCTGAAGGACATACAGTGGTACCTCGAGATACGAGTTTAATTTGTTCCGTAACCTTGAGGCATAAGAAACTATGAGATGCTCGAGTCGTGGTAAACTGGTGGGTCGTGTGCAGCCGGCCAGTCCACGCGATTACTCCTCTCTCAAATGTTGCTCGTGTTTCTAAACAAAAATCGCTCGCTTGACAGCTCGTATCTCAAAAATCTCGCATGTTAGGGCACTCATATCTCAAGGTACCACTGTATTGAAAATGGTGCGCCTGAATCTACTCATGATCGCTTGCCACCTGCACATATTTGTGTTAGTACTAGAGGCCCGGTGCATGAAATGTGCATGGGGGTGGTGTCCCTCAGCCCAGCCTGCACCCTCTCCAATCTGGGACCCCTCGAGGGATGTCCACCTATCCCATTTAGGCCCGATCCCACCAGCCAATCGGACATCCCTCTCAAAATCCAGGACTGTTGGCTCCCAACCTCTCCCCTGCCTGCCTGGTCACCCCCTCGCCATAACCCTGCCAGCCTAATGGACACCTAACTGCTCCACTGCTGGCCCGATTGCCCCTGCCGGCCTCCACCTGCTGGCCTGATCACCCCCAACTGCCCTCCCTTGCAGGCCTGGTCCCTCCTAACCACCCTCCCCTGCTGGCCATCCTGCATGTTGGAATGATGGTCAATTTGCATATTACCTCTTTATTCTATAGGATATTACTTAGCGGAATTTTTAGCCACATCTTAATGACAAAATGCCTGTTTCGCTTTTTTGTTGTCCTTTGTCACCAGGGTAATGAGTAGACTCTCTGTGTAATGATCTCACAACGTGAGTTTTTCACAGACACACTGGGCCAGCCGTGGCACTTCAATCCAGCCACGAACTCCAAGGTGTGTCGTGGGAGGCGGGGTAATGTTACCGTGGGGACCGTGGCGATGGACCATTGAGAGATAGGACAAACCAGAACAGACCACAGGGGCACGTGTTCCGACGCCTCAAGGGCTCTTGACCCAAGTCCCCGGCGCACAGCTCAGGGCCGGAGCTCTGCCCGGTGGCAGCGCTTTGCTCAAGTCTCCTCGGCTCCACACCCTGAAGACACGACCGATCACCTCTTGCATATTGAGTCACGGCTTCTGCAGCTGAGCCCCGGCACCGGGGGGGAGGGTTGAGGGGGGGGAACCTGGGCAGTATGTCCAGGCAGAGCTGGCCGGGTGCCCGAGACAAGGCTGCTTCCGCTGCTTGGGTCTCTGTGAGCTGACAGCTCGCTCAGAAAACCCTCGCTGAAACACCCCAAGGAGGAGAGGGTCCCGGGGGGTCCACGACAGACGCCTGCCCAGGTGTCCCTGAGTCACAGCTCCGAGAGCCCCCAAGTGCCGTGAGCGGGCCTCGCCGAACACGCATGAACATGGTGTTACTTTCTTGTGGTCAAACCGATAGAGCAATTCCTCGTAGAGATCGCTTCTCTCCTGTTCCTGTTGCAAGGACTAAGAGGAACACTCTAGCCGAAACCAGTTTGGCTCAGTGGATAGAGTATCAGCCTGCGGACTGAAAGGTCCCAGGTTCGATTCCGGTCAAGGGCACGTACCTTGGTTGCGGGCACATCCCCGGCGGGGGGCGTGCAGGAGGCGGCTGATTGATGTCTCTCTCTCATCGATGTTTCTGGCTTTCTATCCCTCTCCCTTCCTCTCTGTGAAAAATCAATAAAATATATTTTTAAAAAAAGGAACACTATTTTTTTATATCTATTTTTATTGATGTCAGAGAGGAAGGGAGAGGAAGAGAAACATCCATGGTGACAGGGAATCATTGATGGTCTGCCTCCTGCACGTCTGAACCGGGAGCCGACAGCCCAGGCATGTGCCCTTGACCGGAATCAAACCCGGGACCCTTCCGTCCTCAGGCCAACGCTCTGTCCACGGAGCCACACTCGATAGGGGCCAGAGGAACACTTTCAGTGGCTGGTGTGGGCGGGCAGTGACGTGTCTTGCTCTGTGGCAGTGGACCAGCATCAACCTGACTGACCCTCTCTTCCTTCATCTCGCTCACCCCCGCGCCTTCATTCCTCATTCAGAGGCCATCTGCCACTGTGGGAGCAGCTCTGTGTTCGGGATTAGAGGAGAGTGGGATTCCTCAGCCCACGAGCCTGCACCCCCCGCACCGAGCGCCCTGGCTGGTAATCAGCCCTGTGCTGAGCAGGGGAGACAGTGGGGGTCCCCGCCAGCCAGATGGCCTGGTCCTCAGGGTCAGGCTCGGAGGTCTGAGGAGCCGGGAGGGTGTGTAGATGGGAGATGGGGCACATACTCCTCCATGGCAGCCGGAAGCCTCTCTCTCCGCTGCCAAGGTGCGACCCTGATCTTGGCTGGGTCGGTAGATGCGGTCAGTTTGGTACGAGAGACCATAAACTGTATGTCGTGTGTTTTTTTAAAATATATTTTGTATTGATTTCAAAGAGGAAGGGAATGGGAGAGAGAGAGAGAAACAACAAGGATGAGAATCATCACGGATCAGCTGCCTCCTGCACACCCCCTCGTGGGCATGGAGCCTGCAACCCCGGGCATGTGCCCTGACCGGGAATCGAACCTGGGACCCTTCAGTCCATCCACACACACAGCACAGGACAGAAGACCGGCTCTGTGAGGCTACGCTGTTTCCCCGAAAATAAGACAGTGTCTTCTATTAATGTTTGCTCCCAAAGATGCGCCAGGTCTTATTTTCAGGGGATGTCTTATTTTTCCATGAAGAAGAAGAATACGGGACACATTTATTGTTGAACAACAAAAAAAAGGAAATGTATGACCTGTAGACGGTACGGTAGTCCTTGTCATCACCAACCAGCTCACGGAGGGGCCGCAGCGCAGCCGGAGCTGTTCAGGCAGGGCGAGGTCTCTTTAAATCAGGAGTCAGACGCCTGACCTTGGGGGGCCTTCTATTCCGGGGAGGCCTGATGATCGGGGAGGTCTTATTTGCGGGGGGATGCTTTATATGACCGCGAGAGGCAAAAAGGGAAGTAGGTCTGATTTTAGGGGGTTGTCTTCCTTTCGGGGAAACAGGGTATGCTGCTGTGTCCTTACACGAGCTGGGATCCTAGGTCAGCCCCGGCCAGAGGCCAGCCAGGAGGAAAAACCTCAAATCCCAGGATTGCAGGCTCCTGGGGCGGGGGGGATGGGTAACTGAAGGGGGAAGAAGCAGTGTGGGGGAGGGGGTTCTCTGACAGTCTGTCTGCTGGAGGGGGACACGCCCACTTTAATTACCAGGTTCAGATCCTCAACACATTGGGGATGTTCAGACCCAAACCCTCCGCTGGCCTCAGGGGACCACGGGCTGGATTAAGGGGCTTTTCTGTTCCCGGGAAATTTACAGGAAGTTCCCCACTTTACCCAAGTGGGACTCTCTTGAATTTTAATGAGATGTTTCCTTCCTTTGTTCTCTGAAAGCCGAATTCAAAGCAGGTCCCTCTCAGTGCTTCCAGACCAGGCCCCATAATCCAGGGGACTCCAGCCTCCTCATTTTTAGGGGGAGTCTGCCCGAACCTCCCCGCCCCCCACTCTGGGCGCAGGGGCTAGGACCCCGAGGCTGGAGGGCTCACCGCCTGGGCCAGCGAGGCAGCCTCCGGGAGGCTGTGTGTGGGAAACCCTTGTGGTTGATTTCAGTCACAGTCAAACCTCACTTATCAGGAGGCGCCTTCTCTGTGAGCATCAAGTATATAGGACAATTTCTCTTCTTTTCTTTTCTCTTCTTTTTTCTTCTTGATTTCCAGGCGAACACCAGAAAGCTCTCAGGCTCTCCTGGGAGTGGATTTAGTCTCGATGTGCAGACAGTTGTAAGAAGCTCGGCGACATGGGTCTCTAGCTCGCCACTGATGGAAAAATGAGTAGCCTGCCCGGCCAGCCGGCATGGCTCAGTGCTTGAGGGTTGACCCATGAACCGGGAGGTCACGGATCCATTCCCAGGTCAGAGCACATGCCCAGATTGCAGGCTCAATCCCCAGCGTGGGGCGTGCAGGAGGCAGCTGATCAATGATTCTCTCTCGTCATGGATGTTTCTCTCTCTCTCTACCTCTCCCTTCCTCTCTGAAATAAATAAAAAATATATTTTTAATATATGTTATTGATTTTTTTTTTTTACAGAGCGGAAGGGAGACGGATAAAGAGTTAGAAACATCCATGAGAGAGAAACATTGATCAGCTGCCTCCTGCACACTCCCTACTGGGTATGTGCATACAACCAAGGTACATTCACCTTGACTGGAATCGAACCTGGGACCCTTGAGTCTGCAGACTGACGCTCTATCCACTGAGCCCAAATAGGTTAGGGCAAATGTGTGTGTGTGTGTGTGTGTGTGTGTGTTTTTAAAGACAGCCTTGCCTTGGCTGGTTTGGCTCAATGTATAGAGCATTGGTCAGTCTTCGGACTGAAGGGTCCCGGGTTCGATTCTGGTCAAGGGCACATGCCCGCACATGCCCGGATTGCGGGCTCAATCCCCAGTTGGGGGGTATGCAGGAGGCAGCCGATCCATGATTCTCTCTTATCATTGATGTTTCTTCCTCTCTGAAATCAATCCAAAAAAAATTTTTTTTTTTTAAAACACAGTCTTTCTACTGAGCCCGAATGGTCCTTGGTTGGGAATAGTGAGGCCGTGTGAAGGAGCTGCCACTGCAGAGAATTATCCGCCTCTGCAAGGTCTTCTCCACCGTTCCCACGCTCTGCAGATCAGAACATTCTAGAAAGCAAGTCCTAGGCCCATTTGGAGTCATAGACTTAGGAGAGTCTGGACATGAAAGGGACCCAGATATCATTGCACCCGCCTCGTTTTAATGATGAGGACACAGGCCAGGCAGAGTGTTCCGGAAGGCGCTGGAGCTGCGTGCCGTGGCCTGGCCTCTCCAGGGAAATGCTGGCTTTCCCCCGGGGGAGGTCAGCAAACGCTCCCCAGAGCTCAGGCCCAGCACCCCTCCCTGGCGCCCTCCCCGCCCTCGAGAAGCTCGCAGGCCTGGGCTGTGGCCCCTGGACCAGCTCGCTGTCAAGTCCTCGTCACTATGGCAACAGTCCTGTTCAGGGTCAGGTCAGGTTAATGCTTGATTATTTTCTAGTTATGGCCATTGCGATGCTAATTGTTTATGGCAACAGACAGTAGGAACCTAGGCAGACTTCATTTGGAGGGTCTGTGACATTTGACAGAAGTAAGCTGAAGAGAGTTTCGGGTCAAAAGACCAGGAGTTGAATCTTTTGATGTGCTGGTTTCAGATCGGGCCTGAAAGCTGACATCTTTCTTTACACAAAAGGTGGCTTTCTAAGGGAAGAGCCTCCTTTCTGGCTTTGATCTATTTTTATTTGATAGAAGAAGGATGGAACCGTGGTAGAAAAGTGACCAAGCAGTCATTATATTGAGCATCATTTATCTTACCATACTGGAGGGGGAAAAATCAAACTGGCAATGAAATCAACTTAATAAAACGAATGGGTGTTTTTAAACAAAAGCGAATGCTAGAAACGGGAGCCATAAACAAGAACTGGGGTGGATAAGTACCTGAAATTCTGAGAGCTATCCTCGAATGTGGGGTTACCGGCCCGGCCAGCACAGCTCAGTGGTTGAGCATTGACCCATGCACCAAAAGCTTGCCGGTTCGATTCCTGGTCATGGCACGTGCCCAGGTTGAGGTTTGGTCCCTGGTTGAGGTGTGTCCTGGAGGCAGTTAATCCATGTTTCTCTCTCTTCCTCTCTAACCTTCTCCTCTCTCTAAAATCAACACAATAACATAAAAACATTAAAGCATGTGTGGGTACAAACCACAAGTAGAGTTCATAGGGAATATACTAGTATCTACACTCATAGAAGAGAAAGATGCAATTGACCGTACCTTCGAGACACCCACCAGCCAATCAGGAGTGAGTATGCAAATTAATCCAACAAAGATGGAGGGATAATTAACTCAACAAAGATGGAGGGTTGCATATACAGGCATGCACAGACCGGGGCAGAATGCTTGTGTCATCACCATGGCAACAACACAGGCGTTCCATACTGCCCCAGCTGCTCCAGACCTCTGGGCAGTGTGGGAAGGCAGAATGTGACTCCAGGCTGGAACGAAGATGGTACTAGCAGCCAGGGGAAGGAAGGTCCATTCTTGCATGAATCTTCATGCATCGAGCCTCTAGTATATTGAATAATGTGGCAGAAATAGAAAGTGTGGACAGAAAGAATTTTTGCCTGCTAGTCAAAAGTTATTTTTCATTTAATTCCACCTCTTTCCCAATGGGCTTTTGTCTATTCTTCTTCCTGGTTTAATAGCTCAGGAAATGTCTGCTACATACAACATGAAAATGAGGCTGGTGTGATTTTTTCTATATATAGAATGGATGTTGGTTATATATGCCTAAGATAAACTGAAGTTGAATCGCTACTTAAATATCAGGGTCTTCCTTTAATGGCATAAAACGTGGATCCTCGGGAACCTAAGCCTCTTGGACGGGAGATTTCAGTCCAGTTCCATTTCTCCACCGAGGAAAAGTGGGGGGACTCGGAGGACCATCTCACACCACGTCAGGCTCCTTCCCATTTCTTTAAAAGTGCAGGTCCCTCCAGTAAAAACAGCTCCTTTGAAAAGAAGTAAAGGAACCTTTCGGGGTACAAAATTCCCCTTTTACTGTGGTCAACATTCATTCTTATGAAACTTTTAGAATCAAAACCATGAACAGATCAATTCTGGTCAGTATTGGAAACCAGTCACTGTAATTACATATTACATGATATATAATGAGTGAAGTGCATTTATATATATAAAAGCCTAAGTGACTGAACGACCTAATGACCTGTCGACCGGTCGCTATGATGGGCACTGACCACCAGGGGGCAGGCGCTCAATGCAGGAGCTGCCCCCTGTTGGTCAGGACGCTCCCACAGCGAGAGCTGCGAGAGCTGACCAGTGAACCCGAGTGGCAGGCTCAGTGGGGCTGGGATGAGCCACAGCGGCACCCAGCCTGGGCTCGGACTCCTCCCCGGCTGCCTGCCACTCAACCATAATCGAACCCAGGACCCTTCAGTCCACACTACTATACCCCCAGAGGGTCCCGAATAGTGAGGGGGTGCAGACCAGGCTGAGGAACCCCACGGGTGCAAGAATCCGTGCACTGGGCCTCTAGCGTAGAAATAAATGATAATCATAACATGGCCCTCGCTGGTGTGGCTCAGGGGATAGAGCATCAGCCTGAGAACTGAGGGGTCCCAGGTTCCATTCCAGGCAAGGTCACATGCCCAGGTTTTAGGCTCAACCCCCAGTATGGGGCATGCAAGAGGCAGGGATCAATGATTCTCTCTTAGCATTGATGTTTCCATCTCTCCCTCTCCCTTCCTCTCTGAAATCAATTTTAAAAAAAAATTGTTTTAAATCACAATATAGATTATTATAATGCCAGGTGATTTATGTCAATATTACGGATCTGGTCAGCATGCGGGCCGGTTGTCTAAGCACTGGGTCCCAGAGGGGTGTCACATTTCATATCAGTGTTTTTTGTTTTGTTTTTAATATATTTTATTGGTTTTTTACAGAGAGGAAGGGAGAGGGATAGAAAGTTAGAAACATCAATGAGAGAGGAGAAACATTGATCAGCTGCCTCCTGCATACCTCCTACTGGAGAGGTATGAATCCGGGACCCTTCAGTCCACAGACCGACGCTCTATCCACAGATCCAAACCGGTTTCAGTTCGTATCCGTTTTGCTGCTATCGCTCTTCTCTTTCTGGATCGCTCGCCGGTCGCACCCCGTTTCTTCTCCGCATTCACAACCGTGTGCTTGGGATCCACCTATTTCTGTCAGGGCAACGCTTAACTTCCTTTTGCTCAAATTCTCGTCTGTTAGGAATGGGGGGCTCCTTTCCTCTTACAAATTGAAAAGTAAGAAAACCACAAATGTAATACCATGACCCCATTTTTAGAGTACCCATTCGATTTCGGGGCGCTGCGGGTTAGGGCGCACAGAGCTGTGTGGGAAGCTGTCCCGCCTGCTTGGAAGAGCCGGCTGACAGCGGCATCTTCAGATCTGGCAGCTTTTCTTTCTTTTTCTTTTTTTTAAATATATTTTATTGATTTTTTACAAAGAGGAAGGGAGAGGGAGAGTCAGAAACATCAATGAGAGAGAGACATCCATCAGCCACCTCCTGCACGCCCCCTACTGGAGATGTACTCACCACCAAGATACATGCCCTTGACCGGAATCGAACCTGGGACCATTCAGTCCTCAGGCCGACGCTCTACCCACTGAGCCACACCGGTTTCAGAACAGCTTTTCTTTCAACCAGGGGTCCTCGCTCTGGACTCCGGGGGTGCTAGTCTTTGGATCCGAACCAGCTCCTCGGCCAGTGAGGGATGGGCCAGGGTGGGGGAGTGGAGGGGAGGGGGGGAACCTGGACGAGACCCGTGTTTACCTGTTCCCTGACTTTGTGGCCCTCTGCTAATCTCAGCTTAATCGGGTCATGCCTGTGACACGGGAAACGTATTACTTGGTGGAAAATGGTCCTCAAGCAAATGAGGTGATTTTAGCCAAAGTTCAATAACATGTTTGACTGGTGGTGGAGGATATACACAGGAAAGAGGTGACTTCCTGTGAACATGTGATTCGGATAAACATTTCCATCCTCACGATGTTAAGGATTCGAGGATGTTTGCCTGGGGCGTGTGGTTTGCTCTGGGGGTGAGGGGGTGAGGGGAAGGGCCAAGGGGAGATGCTGTCGAGGGGATCGGGAGAGGCTTACGGTGCCAAACTTGGTCGTGTCGAGAATACAAACCAGCCGAAACCGGTTTGGCTCAGTGGACTGAAAGGTCCCAGATTCGATTCTGCTCAAAGGCAAGTGCCTTGGTTGTGGGCACATCCCCAGTAGGGGGTGTCCAGGAGGCAGCTGATCGATGTTTCTAATTCTTTATCCCTCTCCCTTCCTCTCTGTAAAAAAACCAATGAAATTTTTTTTTTAATAAAATAAAACAAAAACACACCATCTTTTGTAGTCACATGAGTAGAGACAGAAAACTCCATTCACCTTGAACTTGTGCTTTCAGAACTTGCGGAGCCTCGCCCGGAGCTCGGTCCCTGCTCTTCCCGGCGCGCTGGACGATGCCGCGGCGCCTCCCGGTGCTTGACCACGACTCCCCGCTCGGCTCCTGGTGCAGGGAAGCCCAAGGTACGCGGCGGGTAAATCGGGGTCCCGCGTGGCGTGGGGGGGGCCGGGCATTCTACCGAGGGTGGGGAGCACAGAAAGGGACTGGGACCGGAAGGAGTGAGGGGAACCCGCTGGCGATTCAGGGGTGCTGCAGGTGAGTTCGTAGGAAGGGGGGTTCCTAGCTGGAGCAGTGATTTGGGGGCAGTGCCTCGGCGCTTAGAGGCTCGGCACCTGCCTGGATGTTCGTGGACCTGCCGTCTTGTCCTGCTCCTTTAAGTTGTGAGAAGAGAAATGTGACCGGTTTGGCCCAGCTGTGCTTTCTTTTGTGCACGTTGTGGATGTATCTCTCCGTTCATTTTCTCTGTACCGTCTTCTCTGTCGGAAGAGGCATGAAAGGATGATGTGGCCGCTGTGGGCACTTCTCCTGTTACTTCCATGACAGCACAGCCGCGGCTGAAACCACAGGCATTGGAGCCAGATTCCACCTGTTACCCATGCAGCGCCTCAGTTTTCTCATCTGTAAAATGGGGATAGTGTTAGTTCCTCCTTCATGAAGATGTTGGGAATTAATGAGTTAAAGTTCTCAAAGTCACATTCATTTCTTTCTTGATATTTTTATTATGAGCGATAATAACACACACACACACAAAAACGTGCAAAGTTTGAATGTATGAATGTATAAGCTCAAGGAAAGCAAGATCCACATAACTACCCTGATGGAGCAATGCCCACTCCCGGCTGCTCCCCTGCCAGTCCCTCCCACTTCATTTAAAACTCAGTGCGCATGTTATACGTGTATCTTAAATAGATTTTTAAAATACACTACCGGTTATGCCAAAACCAGTTTGGCTCAGTGGATAGAGCGTCGGCCTGCGGACTGAAAGGTCCCAGGTTCAATTCCGGTCAAGGGCAGGCACACACCCAGTAGGGAGTGTGCAGGAGGCAGCTGATCGATGTTTCTGACTCTCTATCCCTCTCCCTTCCTCTCTGTAAAAAAAAAAATCAATAAAGTATATTTTTAAAAAAAGAGAGAGAACAGAGTCTGCATCCCAACATCATAGGCATATCATGTGAACACATAACAGTGAACTGTCAGACGTGATAAGAATATCCAGCAAACCATCTTCTGGGGTTCGATACGTTGTCAACCTTGAACAGATCTTGAAGGAAGGAGTGACCGATGCTGACTGTGTGCTGATGAAATGGGGCTTCTGCTTCACCCTAAATGTATTTGTCTAATCCCCAAGGCAGGACCTCCACCCTCTCTCCCCAACGCCAGGTTTCTAGAGCGGCTGGTGCAGAAGCTCCTTGTTCGCCACACTCACACCCGTTCGCTGTGTATACGCTTCCATCCCGTCCCTCTCCCCGGTCATCCTGGCGGCGGAGGAGACTGTGGCCAGATTTAACAGCTCCCTCCCGCCCTCGGCCGGCCGCTTCCGCTGCTCCTCTCTGGCCCTCTTCCAGCGACATCTCAGCGACATCGCAGGATCCTGGCGGGGCCGGGGGCCGGGACCGCGGGGCCTGCTGTGGGCGGTAACGGGGTGGGTTTGCACTGTTTTCCTCATAGCAGCGTTGGGGCTTGGGTTTGATTCAGAAATGACTTGGGCCAAAACCGGTTTGGCTTAGTGGATAGAGCGTCGACCTGCAGACTGAAAGGTCCCAGGTTCGATTCCGGTCAAGGGCATGGACCTTGCTTGCAGGCACATCCCCAGTAAGGGGCGTGCAGGAGGAGGCTGATCGATGTCTCTCATCAATGTTTCTGACTTTCTATCCCTCTCCCTTCCTCTCTGTAAAAAATTAATAAAATCTATTAAAAAAAAAAAAAGAAATGACTTGGGCCAAAACCGGTTTGGCT